>CM056610.1:17805345-17867013 GCA_029721355.1 Tegillarca granosa | reverse complement strand
GAGGATATTATAATCAAAGTTTTAGTTTCGAGTATGTGTTTGCCATTTCTCATCTTGTTAGGCTCTTATTATCATTAATTATTTGTTAGTGTCATGCTGCTTGTTCCAAATAACATCTTAGTTTTAGCTACATTTTTCTATCAGTAAGTTTTTGTTAAGGTGTGGTTTTTGTACTATGGTCAAAATAGTGTTGATGTCTGTAAAAAAGCAAGGACCCGGTTGTTTAAAGCTCACTTGGTGCAAAAATGTGACTGATATATATTATATATATATATATATATATATATATATATATATATATATATTATATATATATATATATATATATCTGTGTGTGTGTGTGTGTGTGTGTGTGTGTGTTGAAAATTATGTTGAAAAAGTATCATATATAATAATTATCAATTATCATTGTCCTTTAAAAATGACCTGTGTTAATCTACAACAGAATCAATGTGTATAAACTGTAGCACGTTTACCCTCCATTAATCAGGTCCGTGTTTCACATCTGGGACTACATTTGAGTCCTGTTGTTCAAAATTCTGGTCCCGGTTATACAATCATTTCTCATTTTAGATTCCCCATAACGTCCCCATAAGTTTTTGAATCAACGAATAATTGTTTATTATGGAATTTTTATTTTTATTTTTTTAAGACAAAATTCATTGCGAGTCTAGGAAACTTGAATTTTTACATATAAATGACAAATAAATTAAATTCATACTGAAAGAGAAAAATATTGATAAGATTGCAAGTTTGTCTCATTTTAGGAACATGTTTGTTTTTAAATAATTGTAAAACTTGACTTATGGCTCGAACAACGGGAACCAGAATCTGGCTCAATCAATGTTCAAAGCCGATGATTAAAATACATTTATAAACCCATGCCTGTTTAAAGTTATCAAAAGAATGAGTCTCAAAAAGCCGAGCGATCCGCCTATAGGAAAAATGCAAAGAAATAAGGTTACACCTTTGGACCTCTATATCCAATATCGACTCGAGGCCAAATGCAAATTAATTTTAGCCTTACGTGCCCATATAAACAACACGTAATATAGACACCTCAAAACTGTTACTAAGAAAAAACTTAATATTAAAATGTGTCATTGGTCGTTTTCTCGCTATTATTACTCGTGATTATGAAGAACAAAATTCACAATACGTGAATTTTGCTTGTGAGCTAATGCAGCGCTTGCCCCAAATTTTAATGCCACCGCATCCCTCTCCATCAAGCAAAATTTGCCAAACAGAATATTTTGTATTTGTATGGACTTCGCATTTGTATGGAAGTATACGGAATGCAGTATTCTGAATGTATGTTTAAACACCTAATGTAATGTTTTATCAAACTTTGATTATTCAAAACCGTTTCGTTTTGGTACTCTCTTTTTTTTATGTTAAAAGTGTAAATATTATTGTAACAAATTTATAATTTTGAATTCTATAGGCGGATGCCTCGGCTTATTGAGAATCATCTTTACAATAAATCTTTTTTTCGATACACATTAACTGTACAACATTTCAACCGAACGTATGAAGACTGTAATATAAAATATATTACCATTACTGAGTCTTGTGGTAAGCTAAATCTTGTTTTAGTAATCATTACTTTATTTGAATTGATAATAACTATGTTTTTGTTGTTGACAAGTAAAAGACTGGCATTACGATGACAGTTGGATAGATTTACAACAACATATATATATATATATATATATATATATATATATATATATATATATATATGTTAATTTTGCTTCTATCGTGGTTTTTAAAGACAAAAACGCCTTTATGTCCAATTATACATGATTTGTGTGCGCTACAAAAATAAATTCATTTAGTAGAAAATTGTTTACGGCAAAAATATAAGCAGTAATTTAAATACTTTTATTTCGATATTTATTATTAGTATTTAACAAAATTTAAACATAAAAAACATAAACTTTGCAACAGAAACAAGAAATTAATAATGATGATACAATTAATTAATTATTTATTTATTTATTTATATTTTTTATTTAATAATGATGATAATAAAAAAAATTAAATTAAATTTTTTTTCTAAAAAAACGACACGCTGCAAAAAAATTAACAAAATCAGATAAACAAGTATTGAAAAGACATTGATGCCATTCGGAGTATCGACTAGTTCATACGGTGTCGGTATAACGGGGAGATAGATGTATTCTGGCCTACAATATACTACCTCTATGAGCTAGCAGTTAAAAGTGGACCTTGTACCTTGAGGCCACAAAACATGCTCGCAAATTTCACGCTTTCACGACTTTGTTTTTAGATTTTTAACCGTGTTGATAAATTTGCTAAGAAAAATGCTTAAAAATGCTAAATTAACGTTAAAACTAATAAATTCAAATAATTTCGGACAAACACTGGAGAAAATGTCTTTTGGTGAGATAATAATACAATTTGAAGGATCACAACCATTCCACTTATTTTAAAAACAGTAATTCAACTGTAAAACTGAAAAAAAAATCTGGAGACGAGTTACAAATGTCGAAAAAACCAAAACAAGCAAAAATGAACAAAAGTGATCAAGCTAGACATATATTCGGCTATACATGCATTTGTCTCTAAGTAACTGCAGAATGAATATGCTTCTGATGGCATTTGTGTTGCCGAGAGCAGAGGGGCTAAGAGGCCGAGAAGGTTCAGGGAGGACAAAAAAACCGAAAAAGTAAGAGGAGTCGTGAGGTCAAAAATACCTAATGAATGTCGAATGGATTGGAAATTAATGAAAAATAGAAATTATATAAAATTGTTAGCGAAGCCCCGAACTGATATGCAAATTCAAAACTTTTTAAGAGGTTTATATATTACGTATTGTAAAAACCTAATGTCGCCGGCGACAATATGTACAACGGCGACAAAATGTACAACGGCGACAATACGTTAACGTTTGAATTGCATTTATATCTTCAGCGTGAATCTTGGATTTTGCGGCTCATCTGAAAGATTAATTTGCCTTTAATTGAAATTGGTTGTGTTCATGTTTGCGCTGCTGTTTAAACGTTAATGTTTTTCAGTTAGAATTTCGCTCTTTTGTATGTTCTTATTTACGTTTACGTGTCATTACAGATTACTAAGAAACAAAATTAGATTCAGGTTTTTAAAGTATCGAATCTGTTTTAATTAGTTACAGGTATAACGCTTTTAAAATCCTTATCTTCACATAAGGTTTGCTGTGTGCTTCATATGTAAGTTATAAAACATTTGGTCACGATTTTTTTCTAAGGGACCATCTCAAAATGATATTTGTTTACTACTTGTCAATGTGTCTGACGCAAGGTATTTCCAATTAATAAGCTACACAAAAATCTAAGTAAAAACGTTCCAATAAAAACAACACAAAATACTTACACAAAATCCTTACGAAATAAACACATTTTTTGGGGGGGGGGTAGGGTTCCATGGTTACCATTGAGACGATGGTACGTGTATTTGTATATAATAACACTGAACTGCTGTAACGTCTCTATCAAATAATATATGTAAAGGCCATCCTTCTGGATTCGATTATATTGCCTCAAAGGTGTTTTTTGACAGTCAAGATTCTTCCACTTATATGGATAGGTTCAGGTTAAGTGTCTGTGAAAAGAAACAGAAGTGCCTGAGTGTAATTCAAGTGACAGGCGGGGAGCAGTTCTGTAGTGCGATCCGGCATTGCTTGCGTTAAACTACTCGGCCAACATTTAAACTCTGATTTCCGAAAAAGAAGGGTTGGCCTGTGAAAGTTAGCAAGACTGAAATTTGGAAAAGAAAATGGCAATGTTCATGTGTAATCTTTTCCTCTGTCGCACTGTCGACAGATCGATCCCGTTTTATTTTTAAAAAGATATCTAATTTAAAATTGATTTACAAGAGTAATTTTTGTTTGGAGTTTTGTAGCATCTGTGGAAGCTTTGCTCCAAACAACAATACTTACTTCAGGATTTTGATCTAGTTAGAATTACTTCTACTGCAGAATATCATCATTGTAATGCATATCAGACCTAAAGTTTATTCACTTTTGTGCTAAAACATGGTTCATTTATCAAATAATGTCACTGTTGTCATTCTGTATTTATTTTGATGGATGCCAGTTCTTTGACAAATTTGAATAAGAAGTTAATAGAAATAACAGAGGAACCCCCCCCCCCCCCCCATCGATTTTCATAATTAATAAAGTCATACTCACGCACTGTTTGAATTTGATGAGTTTAAATGGAAGACAATAATAATTTTAAAAATCAGACCTTTATTGCATTTCATTAATTTTTTTAAAAAATAAAATGAGAATTTTTTAAAAATCTACATCGAGTAAAATATTTGGAGTGATATCGTTGATATTGTAATTATGGGAACCGGAGAAACATCGATAAAGAAACTGTACGCGATCACCAAAATGTCCTTGTTTTTGGACAGTGACAAATATCATGAACAAAAAGAATGGAATCAATGTGTCTTAAATATGATTGATACATACACTGAAAACTGAAAGATTTACTCAGAGATGTTAACAGTGAGACTTCCATCTAGTTTTCACAGATCTTTGATGATTCTGGAGAAATTGTTGACTCTATTTTAACAGGATGATCAAATGTGAATTAAAAAAAATTAAAAACAATATGGTATCCTTCGCTGAGATTTGAAAGCTTTGTTTGCTAGTAATGAAATATCCTGGCATAGGTAATCTGACTATCTGACCGATTGAACACCTGTACAGGTCAAAGGACTTACACTATATATACTGCATCACGTACCTGTAAGTCTACGGCTAACGTAATAAGAAAGCAAGATAAATAAAGGATTTGCCAATAAAAATTCCGACCAAATATGAATCGGTTTTCTATTAAGATTTTACAACCGGACAGTTCTCGGGGTTTTTCGTTACATAAAACATGACTTCTCTTGGCAAACAAAAAGCTAAAAATAAGATTTTCATCTTTTAAACCATTTTAGTTTGCATATAATGTCTCAAATGTATTTAGGCTTGTCTGGTAAACTTTTTAAATAAAATGACAACACAGAAATTACATTTGGTAAAAACAGTGCTTTTGTACGAAAATACCCGAAAATTCAGAGGTTTGTCCCCCGTCATTGTAATATCTAAATAGGAAAATGATCACGATGACTTGGAACATTTAATTGGCAAATGGTCTATTCAAAGGACGGTAAAATTCAAGTTTCAGATACAAAATCTCGACGAGTGACCACATTGAGAAAATTGATATGTTGTATAACGTAAAATGCAACTCAGTAATAAATTACAGTTACTTTCGTCTAAAGTTCGAACCCACGACCTACAAAACCAAATCTCGGAGCAGAACTAAACATTTTTATTCCTTTTTGCATGTGTTTAAATAACGGAACTCCGTTTTTATTTATTTGTAAACAGTTAGAAGCCTCTTTTCATCGTATCTATGAATACAACTATGTCTTGAGTTTCACTTTCCGAAAAGCTAAGACTAAAGTTCTCGCATACAAAAGATCGTTTGCAAATCATGATAATTGTTTTGTTATCCAGTTTTAACTTCTAAAATAAAAGAAATTTCACCAGTTAAGATAGATCAATAAATGCCTTCTATGTATAACGTCATTATTTATTTATTTATTTATTTATTATTTGTTTTTGACAATTATCTATTCTGGAAGTATGCCGCTAAAGATCAGAAGCAATATTGCATGTTAAATCGGTTACTGAAAATGGTTATTTGCAAATGCAGTATTCCAAATACATACGAGTGTTGCAAAGTGTCTCCCTTAAACTCTGTGAAAAAATTTCAGATGACACTTTATTTTCCCAGTGATAAAATTGAGTAATTTTCAATAAACCCCTTATGCAGTAAATATGGTTTATAACACAACCATACAATTCTAGACACTACTTAATAGGTTAAATATATCACAGAACGCTGTTCAAGACATAAGTCTTATTGGTTTTAGTTAAAATATCACCTAAATCATCATAAAAACTGAGAATATTTCAGACCTATATAGACAATTCTGATTTTAATGTCCGTCCGGAGAACAATGCTTAATATTGATTGACTTTTAATGACTTCAGGACAAATGGTTTGTTCTGACTAACTGCTACACATAACCACAAAACAAAAATTTGAAAAAACAAGAAATATAAATGAAACAATGAAAAATAATTCAACAGAACGTGTCACAAAAACATGTCATAAGCGTTTGTCATCTGGAGATGTTTATCTACTCAGTCAATATGTAGCCTTCAATAAAGCACCGAGTGTCCCTCATTACGAGTGACTAGACACGCCTAAAATGCAATTTTGCTTTCTCTTGCCTTGTTAGTCTTTATGTGGACGTTAGTAGAAAGCAGACATATACGCATTTCATACTATCATTTTGGGTGAAAACGAGGGCAATCTATTTATTATAAAGATAGCACTAACATCACATTGCAAAGGGGAACCAATAACACCCAAGGCTTACAAAAGCTGTCTTATACAGTGAGAAATCAGTAAGCATGTGGTTTAAAAAAACTTCGATTTTGGTGTATATAGGGCCGGCAAGTCATAATTGGTTGTCCTAAAATTAAATTGACTCCGTCAATTTAAAGTAGCTTCAATAAAGTCTACATAAAATACAAACATACCAATTTGTGTCCGAACCACAATAGAAAAACCAAAGTTAAAACTTGGAAACTGGTTAATTCAGTTACATTCGTGAACCTCCATCAAGGAAATGAGGCCGGGTGCGCCGGAAGGTTAAGCACTCCCTGTTTAGCTAACTACACCCGTCACGTGTAAAATCGAAATTTGAGAATGACAGGAACATGAAAGTATTTGACGTAAAATATATACAGTATAAGTTTAGATACGGTGATATCATACTTATCATCAGAATTGTGATGACGGTCATAAAACTATGTAAGGGACTTGATTAGCCTAAAATGAACGAGTAGTAAAGTGTCTTCTTCACTAATTTGGTTTTTTCAATGCAAAGTGGCGTCTAACAAAGCCTTAAATGGACAATCCATAAAGTGTTGCCTTTGATAAAATTGACTTTCAATATGAATGGCTTTCAACAAAGCCTTAGATATACAGGCCGTGAAGTGCTGTCTTTAGATGTTGCCATGATGTGTTGTCCTAAATGTAAATAGCTTTCTACTGTATAGTAGCTTAACGAATCCTAAAATGAGAAATTCATGAGGGGTTTCTTGATATAAATTGGTTTTTAACAAAGTCTGGGATTGTAAGTCAAGAATTGTTGTTCTTTTGTAAAATTGCTTTCTTCATTGTAAATAAGCTTTTAATAAAGCCTATAATGGGCGATTCATGATGTGTTCATCAATGTATGTTGGCTTTGCGCAATGTAAAAAAGCGTGGCCTGTAACGAAGCACATGGTCTGTAATGTTTCGTCATATAGTGTTTTTCTTATTGTAAATTGTCCTCCTTTAATGTAAAGTGACTTCCAACAAAGCTTTGAAATACAGTCACTGAAGACACTACAATTCCCAATACTCAATATAAAGTGGTCTCCCATGAAGCCAGAGATGTGTAAATCTCTGATGGCACATACATTACAATTGCCAATATCCAATATACTGTGACTGTCCATCAAATTACCACAGACAGCGCAAGTTACTGGTTTGTTATTACTTTTAATTAATTTATATACATAACGATGTCTCTAGATTACCATTAAAGGTATATATATTTAGGATTTATATAGAAAAGGTCTGATTTTGACGTATGTTAAGAGAACAATGCATCATATCGATTTCTAGCTATTCCTTACAGAAGGATCGCACTTACTATAAAGAAAATATTGTATCTATTTCGCAAAAAGAGTATTTTTGGTCAGATATGTTGTCACAGCAAAAAAAAAAAAAAAAAAAAAAATTAGTCAAATCGTCATGTTGATTTAAACGCTTGACATTTATATTCTTCCAATAGGGATTCTGATATATAAAAACATTTCTAATATATTGTTTGATTTTAAAAGCTAAACGTAGTTCTTTTTTTAAAAGAAAAAATATTTATTTGTGTTGATATTGTTGTTGTTGTTGTCGTTGTTGTGGCTGTTGTTGGTACTATTAATGATGTTCTCTTTTTTTTTTTTTTTTTTTTGTCGTTAAACATTATTTAATATAAAATTTTAATGTTTCATTATAGAAATGTTCCTAAGAGATTCATTCGCTTAATTGTCTTTTTTAATCTTTTTTTTTCAGAACAGTTAACTAGTTGTGACAAAAGTATAAACTGTATTCTTCACATTAATGTTTAAAGACTTTAAGAAAATCGTATATTAGAAGTATAATATTAGAAAAGACAATCAGCTGGATTTAACGACAATGTCAGATATTGTATTGTTTTAACATGATATAAATCATATATAATGCACTAAGGAACAATGTGCGATCTGTATATTAGATATAAAACTGGTATCGACATAAACAGCGAAATGTAATAGCTGGCATAAATTTTTGTATGATAAATCTTGTATAAGAAAAAAGTTTATGTTAAAGACTTCATGAAAACAATTTAAACAAACCTAAAAACGGAAAATATAATATCAAATCACAAAGAACATAATGTAACTACATTCCAGAAAAATAGAATTAAAAAGAGCATCCGTCTACATGTTTTAGAATCAACGGAAAAATGAAGATACAAACACTCGTGTAGCATATAGAAAAAAAACACGCATTTAAAAAGAATTAGAAATAATGGAAATAAATCTCGTAAAAATCTTATTTACAATCTTAAATTGCTCACTTGATAAGGGGATCATGAAGATTAACTTGTGAATCTGTCCGCCTTGAAAGATTCTACTTCCAATGATTGTTTATTTTCAAATACATGTATAAAGCTCTTTGTCTATCCCAGGCTTAAGTTTGTCACTGAATGGAATAAATATAATGACTGGCAAATCGAACGTCAAACTCACAATTAGTGTGCCTGATGGAGGAAGAGAATCGCCAGTATACAGCGATTCGGAATCTATTAGGGGTTTTCATGAATATACAAGTGATTCCGAAACTCCACCTAACTCTCCATACAAGGAGGAAAGAAAACCATTACGTGTGGAATTTTTAGAAATGGATACGGATGTGGAAAAAAAATCCGAGGAAAATGGATATAGAAAATGATTTGAATAAATTATCCAAAAAAGGTTCAGGAAGTATTCGTTATACTCAACCAAGAATGTCGTTACTAGGAAAGCCTTTAAATTACCGTTTACATAGAAAGGATGCACGTGTTAGGAAATTACAAGCTCGGATTTACAATTTCTTGGAACGTCCGAAAAATATATTTTCTCTCTTCTACCACCTGTTAATGTAAGTACAAATTATTTTTATTTATTTAGTTTTTATGCATGAATCATAAGTTTTTTTAATTCAATTGCCAATAAGAGAGAGAGAGAGAGAGAGAGAGAGAGAGAGATTATATTATATACTTTATATATAATATATTTCAAAAGCTGTCAGAAAATGGATAAGACATTATCTGATGTTAATTCGTTTCATACACAGAGGAAGGACGTTATCTGATGTACGCGAGTAGTTGCAACAAAACGTAACAAGTGCCTTTCCTGTCATTGAAATAAATGAATGGCATTATATATCTGTCGGTTGTTCATCATATATTACAACGTATACAATTTCATAATAAATCAAAACTCCTTAATTGGACAAATTGCACAGGTAAAGTTTTACAGAATTCAGGGATATTTAAAGAATTTTAGGCTATTTGATTTATTGTGCATATCAATTTTCCTTTTTTTTTTATTCAATTAGATTAACGCAAATACGTTTGATATTCAAAATATGTGAACTCTCTCTCTCTCTCTCTCTTTCTCTCTCTCTCTCTCTCTTTAATGCACTATTACACACTATCACCATATAAAAAGATTGTTTTAAAATTTTTTAGTTACTTTGACAATAAGATCAAGTATGATATTCAAAAAAGAAAAATATTCGTCCATATACATTGTTTCTACAAAAAAGATAAGTTTCAAGAGAAAAAATAACATATCACTTAAACCGGTATCACAAACATCACAAACTGTCATTTGCAAGAGTGAAAACAACAAACATCACAAACTGTCATTTGCAAGAGTGAAAAAAAGAAATAAGTTTTTGAAAATGTCCAAGACATAATGAATGACATACATTGTTTTAATGTGATTAATTAAACCAATCTCTCAAGTATCAAACATTTATGACAGTAAATCTATCGAGAATATTGGTTACCTAATGGCTGATGGTTACAAACTACGTAATGTAATTCATTATGTGCTTGATTTGTTATACGAATGATGTAAACCCGTTTTGATATTGTACGGCATTAAACATTAATTTGTATGCTTTCAGTATACAAATATAATACAAACTGTGTTTAAATACTCCGCTTATTACAAATAATGTTGACATTCTCTCTCTCTCTCTCTCTCTCTCTCCTCTCTCTCTCTCTCTCTCTCTCTCTCTCTCTCTGACACACACACACACACACACACACACAGATGTACTCTAATCGATCAAGATTGATTTTTGTCTTTTTTATTTTTTTTAAATTTATTTATTTATTTTATTAGTAATTTAATAAGTCTGTTAATACAATTTTGTCAATGAATTTATTTCTAAGGAGAGAGAGAGAGAGAGAGAGAGAGAGAGAGAGAGAGAGAGAGAGAGAGAGAGTAATTTTTTCACGAGAGAAAAATGAAAGGGATGGTAGCCAAGTAGAAATCACGAGAGAGAGAGAGAGAGAGAGAGAGAGAGAGAGAGAGAGAGAGAGAGAGAGAGAGAGAGAGAGAGAGGAGAAATTTGCATTTGTGTGTTTACATCTTCCATCTACTTACTAAGAATCATTACTTGATTGTAACAAAGATAAATACACTTTGGCAACATCCCCGATCGAATATTTGCACAAACGAAGATTTAGCTCTCATAAACCTATAGTTAAAATCTCTCCGAATACATGCGTGTTTTGTTTAGAAATGCAAATATAAAAACTATACAATTAACTACAAGTACTTACTATGTGTTTATCAAACGTGCATATGTACATAAGTACATCGTTTCAGCTGTTTTCTGTGATATGAAGAACAAATGTCAAAATACAACTTTAATTCCAAAGATGCATGTGCAAAATGCATTTTGATTAATTGTTGCGTAAATCTGAAGATTTGGGTCTGTTGTGTTGTTGATAGGGTCAACAGCATAACAAGGTGGCAATCAAATTCGTAAATATATCTTGCTCTTAAATAAAAGTGTGTGTGTGTGTGTGTGTGTGTGTGTGTGTGTGTGTGTGTGTGTGAGAGAGAGAGAGAGAGAGAGAGAGAGAGAGAGATTTTATCATATTTGCTGGTCTGAACCTGATTGTTACATCCACATACTAAAGATGCACAATTGGACGATTATCTTCACATCTAATATACATGTTTGTAAATTCATATAAATAAATGTGATAACTGAAAAAAAAAACTTTTTCACTTTAATTGGTTACTGACACAAGGACGAATTGTAAAAGTGGTTTTTCTCTTATGCAAGTACATGTATATTTGCTTTTATGGTACTAATGCGCATTCAATACGAACCTTCAAGTGCTTAATGCTGGCGATAAATATCGGAGACTACTCAGTCCGTTAAACTGGTACCAATGTAACTTAGCATTATAGGTTTACGAAAAGGAAAACCCGTTATCAGTTTCGGTCTATCAAATCGAGCCCCTAGTGATGAGATCCCTTGGTTTTTAAAGGATAACGCCTTAACCACTCGGCTATCGCAGCCAATACCGAAACAAAACAAAAAAAAATAAAATAAAAAAAAAAAATAAAATAAATAAAAAAAAAACAAAAAAAAAAAAAAAAACACATGTTCATATTGCTCAGATAACGCTATTAACAAGTCGATTGTTTTCATTTTGTGTTATTTAATTTATTGTTTGCAATTTTCGTAAATGTATATCTTTCTTCAAAAAGAATGAAAATTGTCAATAAATTACGTATTTGTTTTAAAGATTAAATTTCCAACCGTCAAAGAAATTATTTTATCACCATAGAAACAAGGTTTTAGGATTTTATTAAAAGTTGATATTACGAAGGGATGTTTAGTCTTTCGGGATTAATGCCTGAAAGGTCTTTTCAAATTGTGAAAAGCCACTTCAGTATCACTTTAACGATGGATTTCAACTAGTCAGAATTTAAAAAAAATTTCTTTAATTTCAATATTGAACCAACAGCAATTTCATCCATCAGCAGTATCAATTATTCCCTGATTATATCATAAATGTTCTAAATAGTTTTAAAGTCTAAATCATGGGGAAATTAAAGTTTTCTGATTATGTAATTGAAAAACACATATGGAGAGAGAGAGAGAGAGAGAGAGAGAGAGAGAGAGAGAGAGAGAGAGAGATTTGATCAAAGATGTTTAACCCCCCCCCCCCCCCCCACCAGAGATATTTGATCAAAGATAATTAACGCCCCAGGTATTTTTGTTTGTTTTTTCTTTCGAGACAATCATTTCTTCGATGGATGGGGAAACCGGGATGTTCGGAGAATAAAACTGACTTTCTACTAGCAAACTGACAAACTTTTTCACACAATGATCTGCCCAAGCTGGATTCGAACTAAGGTGGTGAGAGGCAATGTGATCCGTAAGTGCGCGCTTTAGACCACGCGGCCACACCAAGAAGAGAGAGATCAAGATAGCTTTTAAATATAATAAAGCTAGTTGAATACAGTTAAATACACATAAAGATATTCGTACAATACAATATATTGGAATCATGCATTATTAGATAAGAAGACATCTTATTAAGGCTAACACATTCACGTTACCATTAATGAAATATGCATACGAAATACCTCAGATTTGAGAGCTATAGGGAAATATATCCGTTTGTATGATAAAGCCACTGGGATGTAGATATTCATCTCCTGTGTATAATTGATGCTTTGATCATATAAGCCGTGTAAATACATAACTCACTTATTAATATTCAGCCCATCAGGGTTCTAACAAGGTTCAATTATGCATGCTTGGGAATATAACACAATGAAAGTGAAACGCATACAAGTGTATATAATACTACGTAAGTATTAGGTCACACAACGGACTGTCGGAGCGTCTTTCTAGACAGCGGTATATCTCGAATCCTGGTTTGGTTATTCATAATTCTTTACCATTTTAGATACTGCTTATAGCCTGGTGCACTGCATAAAAATGACAGAGTATCGACTGCTTTTCCCAAATTATATGAATTACTGCGTGGAACTACGAATATAAGGACTGTGTTATACTGCATGGAACTGCGATGTACTGACTGTGTTATACTTGTTTTCCCGGTATCAAAAATATGCATTACTGCGTGGAACTACGATGTACTGACTGTGTTATACTTGTTTTCCCGGTATCAAAATTATATAAATTACTGAGTGATACTGCGATACACTGTCTGTGTTATCTAGCAATTTAAAGTCGCCTTGACTTCGCCCTAGTACAAAAACCGCACTCGCACATCTCACAATACACGAACCTGTTCTAATAAATCATCAGAGATTAATAAACAATATCAAAGCAAACCAACACCCAACTAAAGCCCACTGATATTACAAAATACCCAAATACATTAGGATGAAACATGTGCATTACAGGACGCATTGGCATCGAGATCCGGATAACGATTGTATAGGTATTGCCAAAATCCACCTGGAAATTCGAAAATGCAAAATCATAAAGGCCCCGATAACGATACAGTAGGCATGCAATACAACTTAGGCCGTGTTGTTCTTAATCTTTGTTTTATGTCCAAGATAAATCAAAGGAAAATACATACACGGAAAATATAACATAAAACTTTTCGTCTTGAAATGGATTGGGTTTAGTGGATAAAGGTTTCTTTTTGTTAACTCTGGTGTATCAGAGTAAAATTACACAAATAATTTTGAAACATTTATTTAATTTCATGAAATTAATTGATAGAAATAACAAGAAATGATCGAGTTGTCCTTAATTGAGATTGGTTTTTTAAACTTAAACGAAAAATTCCGGATTTCTACGGAAGTAACTGATACATATAATTTTAGAGTCGAAAAGCGATCGCATTTTTCGAAATTTTCGAGAAAAAATTGTTTGTTTTCATCAGAAGCCGACAGAAAGTAACCAACACGCGGACTTTTAACAAAATATTTCACTGTAATGGCCTTATACAATAACACATGTATTTGACCTGATGTTCAAAAAGAAATGCTCAGTTTACGTATATTAATGATCATGGCATAATCAATATGTTTTCATTAAATATCAAAAAGTTTCATTCAGTCATGTGTTAAATTGTTGGACCACTGTGGCCTTTTGAGATAAACAAATGTAATGATTTATGATGTGAATTTTCATTAAACTAACATAAAATGAAAGTAATCCATGCATGAAGACAGTATTAGATACCATTTTGAGTTCCGAGAAGTTTAAAAAAAACACACATGCATGCATGTAAATACAAGATTCCATGACTGTGCAAACTTAAGCAAGCTAAAACCTCAAGCATGGAGGTGTAGTTAATAAATACATACATGCACAAAAGTGCCCATCCGTTGTGTTATAAAACATTCATAAAATATACATGTTTTAACGTAAGATTCTTAAGTGGAACCGATAACCATATTGCATAAGCCATTATGGCTCGAGAGAGAAATATCATTGCGTGTATGGCAATTTAATCTGAAATCCCAATTAAATAATAATCTTCATGTTGAGTATTTAGTTGTCCAGAGTTCCACGCTTATGTGTAACCAAACCAAGAAAAGACATGTTTCCTAGATTCTAGGATTCTCACACGTATTGCAAAACACGTGCTAAATATGATCTTTACACGGTCATATATTATAGGAAAGCGGTATGTGATTGTTTCAATGAATAATGTATGTTTGTAGAATAATTCCTTTATTGATTATTGTAAACTGATCAGAGTTGTCATAACGTTATATTGACGGAATATTCATTAAAGACCTTACCTACGATACAGTATTAACAAAGGCAAGTTAAGTTTATATGCATAAATGCAAAAGTTTTAAGAGGATATAGGGACTGGTAAAGCGATATTCATGTTATATCTGATCCAGAAACGATATGAATATTCTGAATGGCTGACTATTGACTGTAAAAATTGGTTGTCTCGTCTAGAATCTTCAATGTTGTATCTGTATACAGTACCTAACTGGTTCTTTTTTGGTCTAACAAGTATGTCCGTTGTCAATCGAACGTTTTATTTATTTATTTATTTATTTATTTATTTATTTATTTCAACTAACTATATTCAGTTTTCTAAATCTTATTTTGCTTTAGCTTTGTTTTTGTTAACACTTGTTTCCTATAGTTCTGCTCGTATTCATATTTATTTGTTGGTTGAATTATGTGCATTGTGCGGATTAAGGAGGGGATTGCAGTCACCTTTGAAAAATGAGAGAGAGAGAGAGAGAGAGAGAGAGAGAGAGAGAGAGAGAGAGAGAGAGAGATGACCACACTCTCCACAAAATTATTTAAATTTAATTTTAATCGGGTGCTTCGCACCCTGGATCCCCAATAGGGGCTCCCTATGCACCCGCGAAGGACCTTTAAAGGACCCGAGGTCCTTCGTCGTCTGGGGTTTGAGGCTTTGGCGCTCGCAATATCTCATGATAAATTTTTCAAACCCACTTTCCACAAAATACTTGATCCGCCCTTGAAATTTTATCGCCCTCCTTAAACCTTAAAGCAAGATATGAATTAAATACTAAATATTATATCCATCAAGGCAGGATATTAAAATTGATAAAGCGATGTATAAGTTATATTTATATAAGAACCAAGACGGACATGCTGAATGATTTTATAACGTTGCTGTAGGCTGGTAGTTTCTTTCTAACTCTCTTATATTGTTCATGTTTTTGGTGTCATATCTATAAGATCCATGTCAATAAAGACAATGCATTAAAGCTGCATTAAGTTTTCCAAAGAAAAAATTAAAACGGTGCTAATCTAATTAATGATGTTCCTAATGAACAATGTTACATTTGGTTCAACGATAAAAACTCGAATAAATACAGAAGTTACAGTAATTACCCAGCGAGATGCAGCAATAGGGATCTAATATTAGAACATGGTTACGTCATCAAAACCCGGGTCATTTAAACACAAATTTAAAAACGGTGAAATACGATAAATTAAACACAGAACTTCGTTGAATTTGTCATTTGTGACTTAGTAAGGGATACATAACACCATTTCAAATACATCTGGATATTAATGAAGGACAATTAATGATATCTGTCATGTTTCGCCTTCGACTCTAGGGTTTTTCCGTACATCCGTGCGCATGCTCCAAGCTCATAATTACCATCGTAAAACACTGACCAATCGGTCAGAGGTTTCCGTTTATTTACAGCTAAAAGAAATGAAATTTAAGAAAATGAATCTCACGGATGGTGGTTAGAGGATATCTATTTTAAAAAAATATATTTTTAGAAAATCAAAAAAAAAAAAAAAAAAAAAAAAAAAAAAAAAAAAAAAAAAAAAAAAAAAAAATTAAGAAAATTGAAAAATTTAATGCAGCTTTAAGAGGTTATATAGATCATTAAGTTAACGTTCTTACTTTGTATTTGTACCTGAAAACAGACCCCGTTATAGCGCGTTTAACTTTGATTTTAGATATCAGGAGGACTCTTTACTAATAATCTGCTCAACTTGTCCCAAGTCAAACATGTAACTTATACGTTCTGTCAAACAAATTGTTTTGTTTGTTTCATATCCGGTTACAATTAAAGCATTATTATAACCACTGTCTTTTAAGAACTTAGTTTAGTAGTAAACATGTTATAGTTAATAAAGGAAGAAATATGTATATAAAAAAAACAGTAAAATTATTAATTTCTCCGCTTTCTCGTCGTTTTGCCGTTATTTTGTTTTCGATGTTCGGGACAATAAATTTAAATGTCATTGAAAAATAAAAAAAAAAAGAAAGAAAGAAAACTCCCATTCAACAGAAACCTCAATCAATGACTTTACCACCCATGCAATTGTACTTTTTCTTAAAACGACGAAAATTAACAAAGATTTTAAGCAATGTTGAAATTGTAATAAATGAATAAAAAGAAAGAAAGAAAAGCCCGGGAAAGGCTCTGCGAGTGTTTTTTGAAACTTTTATTGACTTACTACATATGTTAATGTAGATAGCCAGGGAATTTAACAGCTAAACTTAAATCCACAAAAACTGACGTTTTAAGAGGGCAAAGGGAACGGTAAAGCGGTATATAATTTGAATGAAATAAAACTTTTTTCCGTTTTACAGTGTTTTGTTTTACATGATTATGACGTGAAAATTCCCTATATGATCTTTGATGTTTTACTTAAACCAAATTTTAAGTCATAATGGCAATAATTTTAACACTATATAGGGACTTGGTAAACCACATAGTGAATTAACCATTTATGGTATTTATTACATGAATAGTTTTTTCATTGACTTGCAATCTAGAAATCGACAGTAAATGTTCCATGAGATACCAATGAATGTGTTTTTATTGAACATCGATTAAGTCCGTAAAAAGTCCACGGTAAATGTATCAAAAGTCCTCTCGAATTGTGTTTCATGTTTTTTTTATTGTACTGAACAAGTGTTAAGTATAATGCCCGAGATATTATAAAAAAATGGCAGATTTGACATCAAACAATTTCACAATTTCAACCAATAATTATATAAAAGAAACAATAAACTCGTGATTCTGATGTTACTTTTCATATGTAAATAAAAACCAGAAAACTTTAACTATTTTCTTGAATATTCAAAAGCATAAGGAAATTTTCAAAATGTTCAACAAACATTTTTTTCTTCAAAAATATTTGAAAAGCTAGAAGACATATTTTTCGGCAGAAGCGCTAGTTTCAACAACGTTAAAAATCATACTTCATAACGTTTGGGCGGAAATACTGTGGAGTTGCTGATCATTTCGTAATTCATTTTTTTTGGTTTTTTTTTTTAATTATTATTATTATTATTTTTTTTTTTTTGAAGGACGATGAAGTATTGGTCATGTGACATAATGAAGGGATGAGGTATTGTCAATTTTACATAATGAAGGGATTGGGGTATTAGTCATGTGACACAAATAAAGGGATGTGGTAATGGTCATGTGACATAATGAAGGGATGGGGTATTAGTCATGTGACACAAATGAAGGGATGTGGTAATGGTCATGTGACATAATGAAGGGATGGGGTATTAGTCATGTGACACAAATGAAGGGATGTGGTAATGGTCATGTGACATAATGAAGGGATGGGGTATTGGTAAAGTGACATAATGAAGGGATAAGGTACAGTAGAACTTCGAAAACTCGAACTTCGATATCATGAATACCACGGATAACTCGAAGTCTTTATTTTGTCCCGACTGGTTTTCTATATAAAACTTCGATAACTCAAACTTCTATAATTCGATTACACCCGATAACTCGAAGTAAAAATTTGGTCTGTTGTTTAAAAATCTATTAAAATTAACTTCAAAAACTCGAATTTTTTCTAACAATAAGTGCCCGTTTAATAAAACGATCAGAGAAATCACATATCGGTAATTAGGCTACCGTTATTGTAGAGAAATGAACCGAGTAGTTCTTGTTATCTACCGTATTAGTTAGTATTAATTAGCGGATTAATATTCAGTACCGTCACGGACAATTAAGCCTAACAGGTACGCTAATCTTCTACTCTAATAAAAGAAGCCGAATAATATGCCGCCGTCGATAACTTTTGACTTAAGTTCTTCAAGCTTAATTAAAACGACTAACCCCGTTGTACTCACGGCTGCATTAAAATCTTAAATGACTTATTGCACTGCTTTATAATATCGTTAACTTTCTGTTCGTATTTTCTAACGAATGTAAAAAATAAGCATTTTGATAAACATGTACATATATCTGATTTCCGATTTCATTGTTTGTATATATCGTGGTTTAAATAATACGTTTCGCACACTTTTACCGTCAATATCAATTTTTTAATAAATTATTTATTATATTTTCTTTAAAAAGTATCTTTTACTTTTTTACATTCGAGTACAGGTAACTGTTTAAAACATCAAGATTTCTGTAGTGGAAAACATATATTAAGGTGACACCAGTTATGGACATCACCCTCAACTTCGATAACTTGAACACCCCGATAACTCGAAGTCCCCAGGGAAGTCCCGAGCACTTCGAGTTATCGAAGTTCTACTGCATTGGTCATGTGACATTCTGAAGAACCATTTACCATACAAATATACCTCTTTTGAAAAAATAATCTATTCCAGAGAAATTTTTTCCATACCAAAGATCGATTTCGTTCTAAACTTAATTGAGTGTTTATTGAAGGAATAGATTGATGATGAAAAAAACCTTTAAAAATAAATTATATGGAAAGAAAAAAGCATAATCTATTCAATCCAAGACACTCCTATATATATTTTTTGTAGTGGAATCAATTGGGTGTTGTTTTTCTAAAATTGTTTACATAGGATTTTTAAAAGAAAAAATATGGAAAATAAAGAATGAGTCATGAAATATATATTATATCTCTAGAAAGCAGATTTTCAATTCCTTTTAAATACGACACAATAAAACCTAATGACAAAACCATTTTTGATTTGTTTCGGTTATTCGAGTATATATTATATATAATTACATCGGATTATGGCCGATTAGTCACATCTAAGCACTAGTGATTCAAAAAGACGCTAAAAGCATATATTTATATATATATGCTAAACTAGTTAAATTAAAAAAAGGCCCCATTGATGCTTCAATAACATTGCAAAATCAATATAAAAGTAAAATAAAAAAGAAAAAAAAAAAATTTTGAGACGGATAAAAAATCGATTGCATTGTAAAACAGTGCATTAAAAACTAGGGCGACTTGATCGAAATTTAGTATATAACTCTGGTTCATTAAATTTAAAGAAGAAAATGTTTATCCTTTATAGACCCAAATCGATAGGTTTGTGTTTTTTATTTAAATCCTCTTAAATGGTCTTTTAGACATTGATTAATATATAGAAAATCCAATTTGTTTTGAAAGGGCAATGTTTTAGACCACAATTTAAAAAAAACCATATACTTCTGATCGTCAAAATAAGAATTTTTTATCTGTCATTATGAACATAATCTTGTTGCTAATCGACAAAAGAAGGATGGTCTTTATTTTGTCGTAATATTTCTTTAGTCTGACCACAACAACTCAGAAACTTGTCACATAACAAGGTGGTCGATTGGTTGGTTGTAATGGTGTTTTGCGTTGCATCAGAAGTTTGTTAAGCTATTCAAGACAAGAGCAATTTCCTTTTTAATTTATTTGAGACAAGAGCAAGTTCCTATTAATTTCTTAGGATTGATCTAAAACTATTTTTCTGTATATGCGAGATGTGCGGGTGCGTAATATGTCTGCCTTGTACTATCAAACGTTCAGTGCGACTTCATCAATTATTAAACTATTCTTAGCGATACAATTTTCTTATTAATCATTTGGATTACATTGCTAAATTTGCGTTTTTATATAACAAAAAACATTAAAATAAACACACTGTAATTAATTTGAACGCAATTTTATGCGGTGTGTGAGTTTGTGTCTACTTTGTACTATTTAGCAATAATGAAGACATGTCACGTATTAGTACACTTGCCCGCAATGTTGAAGGTGAACAAAAACATATCACTCGATCTTTTAAGTTACATGTATTACCGATCAAACCAGTTAAGGTTCGCAACCAAGAATAATTTTTTTTATTTTAGATTGAACAGTTTCAAACCCACAGTGGCAAGACGACTTGGGTTTTAATGATGGTACACACACACACACGTCAAAATTAATGTTAGGCACTGTAGCGCTGTACATTTGCCTTTGAAATTCAACCAGCTTGAAAAAAAATTAACTTACACCAAACAATAAATGAATAATCCCCATATAACCACGTTTTCTGTAATGTTGAACAAAATTTGGTATTAATATTTTATTCGGTATACTAACATGAACTTTTAAAAAGAGTGAAAACCACATAAGGGATACTCTTATAATAATAATAATTATTATTATTATTTTGTGTTAAACATTAATGATAATGATAATAATGATAAAGATATTATGTTTTACATAGAATATATAGGTAATGCAACGACAGAAATCATACAGGGCAAGCTAGGACAAACGCATATTTGGATATATGTTTTATTTATTTTATTCATGAAGTCTCCAATCTACTTTAGTGGGCGTATTGAAGCATTTTCACTTAATTGACATTAAAGGCTAAGATTGCACAAAACTAATTTAGTTAATGGAAATACAATGTCATCGCTGTGTTAAGTTCTTTACAGCAATTAAGAATAAAAGTAAAGCGAATTCCGGTATGTATATTCAACAGAGTTTTGTGATCCAATCAGAAACCAATTTCACTTTCATATACTACAGTGTACTGCACTGTATTATGAAATAAATAATTATAAAAATTGAAAAAATCATGACAGATGTTGAAATAAATAAACTTGTAAATTTCTTCAAGGTAAACTTGTTTTAACAATTTTAATTATTTATTTATTCATTTATTTATTTATTTACTAGTATTTATTTATTGACATGTTTTTATTTATTCATTTATGTTTAAAATTAAGTTTTGTTTCTTCGTGCAAATCATTCCTTAGCTGGATTTATAAGGTATTTGATCTTTAGCTTAATAATTTTTTAATTGTTTGGCTTATGTTTTGATTTATCAACTTTTTTGGCTCCTAGGGTCACTGATGAAGAATTGCTTTTTGAAATGTGTACATATGGCACACAAAATTACGCAGGTCTTTCTGTTAGATATTTACTGCCTCTGAACAGTTACCGCTGCTGGTGGAGTAAATTCTCTCCAATGGCATTCTTACCTCAATTTAAAAAACATCCACCAAATACAACAACAATATATGCATATCTGCAGTATATATATATTGGCTTCAGTAAAGGAATAAAACGAAGAATGTGTGTTAGAGATAGTTTAAAGCTGCATTAGCACTATTTGAGCTATTCCCAGCTAAAGGTGTATGAGATGCAATAAATTATTTAATTAAAGTTCAAACTAGTTGAAAATTTTAAAGTACTGATAAACAGACACTAAACCATTAATTAAATTAATCAGTTGTTTACATAAAAAAGCACTCAAGAACAGATAATAAAACAATAAGATTTTATCAAACAAGTTTATTTCCCAAAAGAAATTAAAAACATTTTGTGTCCATCAAAAAGATTAAAAACATTTTAAAAATGTCGATGCTGGGTTTATTTATAGCTATAATCATAATCAAAATTTACAACACACTGATCTAAGTCGAGGACATGTTGAGAGGACGCGGTGAGCGAGTTTTTAAAGCGTAATTTCCTTTAACCATAAGCCGTCTAACCGCTATGTTATAAACCGCCAGCGGTTTTTTTTCTTTCTGGTTGTCTTTTTTGTACCAGTCTAATGGACTGCGTGGTCTGAGTTTTTAATCTACAACATTTCGGGCAATGTACTAGCACTCTATAGGTCGCCTAAAGCGCGCTTACGGATCACGGCGCCTCTCACCGCCTGGGTTCGAATCCCACTTGGGACAGATCCTAGTGTGAGAAAGTTTGTCAGTTCGCTTGCCAAAGGTTGGTGGTTTACTCCGGGTACTCTGGTTTCCTCCATCATCCCAGAACTGACCGCCTCGAAATAAGTGAAAAAATCTTGAACGGGGCGTAAAACATTATTACTCCACTCCACTCTATAAGTCGCCATAATTGCGCACCAGTACAATGTACATCAGGCCCCAGTTTCACAATCATTCACTCAATTGAATGTACACTCAACTTTAATTCAAGAATACTTATCTGTCAATTTTTAAGACATTGCACAAATAAAATTAAATATCTAATGTTATATCTAAATTGTGTAGTGTAGTTTTCTTGAACAAAACAAAATAGTGTCTTATAAAACTTAAATTTTTAAAAATATGGATGAGAGAAAAATAGGAATATTTGAGTTGAGTATACACAGTTCAGAAAATGATTGTGAAACTGAGGCCAGAAACACTCGCTTACCTATGCATGACATGTACTTGTGCTTCGATTAATCCCGGAGGTAAAAAAACATTTCCTCGTTTCAGATAGATAAAATATTGCTGATGTCACGTAAATAATAAGCCAAACCGATTTACCAACCGAGTTCATGTAAAAGATTGGGAACATATAAAATAAGTCGTTGTATACAGAAGAAAAATGGCCTTGAATAATTATGTTTAACATGGCTTTATTACATTGATAAATGAGATAAAAATTTTACGATCTCGACTGTTACAGGCTTTCTATATTATAATACAGTATAGTATGAAGTTTAATTAACTCGCAGAAACCATGTTAAGCAATGACTGCTAGAAACTCTATCAGATGAAGTTTTAATCAATATTTTCATGCTATTATATCATATTTCTAGATTTAAACAAATTAAAAACAATTTGAAGATCTGTGGAGTTTCATCTAAGCAATTTTGATATGAAACATTGTTTAATATCAAAATTTAAAAAAAAACACCAGAATACATGTATACACGTTCCCTGATCATAACAATCATGCTGTCTACGAGTAATTCAATATAATGGTTTTAAATTAGCGTTCAGATAGAGATAATGGAATCATTAAGCAGTGTGATATATGTTTGATCACAATGGGCATATATAGAATCCTATATACAATCTAGACAACATTGTGCAAACTATTCAAATAAAGTTTTAGTTCCGAACTTATATTTTAAAAAAAACAACTATTAGTGTAATTGAGTTTATCAATAGAAGTTGTAAAAGATTTGTTCCCTCATGCAAAACATTCCTTAGCTGGATTGGGATATATATTTTTTTTAAACTTTAGATTTATTAAATTTTAACTGTTTGTCTTTCTTATGCTTTTATAAAAAAAAAAATTCAGCCCCTAGTGTCACTAATGCAGAATAAATTTTTCCAAATGTGCACTATTGCACATCAAAATGTAACGGGTATTTTTGTAGGATATTTATACAACAACGATAATTAATGATATTTTCATAAATAGTGGAATAGTTTACAAATTGTAGTTGAAATACTCTAGCTAATAATAAAATCAAAATTCTTTCTATCTTCGGCTTGATTTGAGTTGTTCGTCTCAATGTGCAATAGACTTTAATACTTGGCAAAGAAAGCATCTAGATTATAAAAGTTTTCCAAATCAGCAGGTTTATCAGCAAAAAGAGAAAAAACTTAAGGTTTTTTGAACAAAAATAAAGAAAAGGGAATTCAAATGTAAGCTAGCTCTGGTTGTATTTCAAAAGTCGTGCATTGTTGCTAGTTATAATCTTTCCTGAAAGTAATAAAAGAGAATGCATTTGAATTGCTTTTATGTTGAATTTAAAACTAGACTCTGTAAATTCTATTAACATAGAAAAGCTCAATAATTTGTGAAACCAATAATGCTGCATTGGTGATTTCTCTAATCTTTTGTGAGTTTAGATGGAATGAATTTCAATTTAAGACATTACAGAAAATTTAAGAAACAAAACAATGAACCCTTAGTTTGGTAAGTTAGAATGTGAATGTTGGAGAATCCTCTTATAACTAAACACGGTATTAGTGGACATTGTTTAACATTGAATCTATTTTTATGTAGACTTTGTTTTTATGAACATTTTATATATTACTTTTCAATTCATTTTATGTAAAGTTTGTTAAATGAACATTTCATATATTACTTTTCAATTCATTTTATGTAAACTTTGTTTAATGAACATTTCATATATTACTTTTCGATCCATTTTTATGTAAACTTTGTATTATTAACATTTGATAAATTTCTTTTCAATTTATTTTTATGAAAACTTTGTTGAATGAACATGTCATACATTCAATTGATTCCAAAAATAGGATGCAAAGAGATGAAACATAGTTCAAAAAGTTTTTTTAGTACCACCAAGGAAATTTATTTGTAACTGAAATAAAACATACCTGGCAAAAAGTGTCAAAAGCATGGACACAATCAAGGACATCAATTTGTAACTGAAATACAAATACATGGTATTGTTGACGTTTAATTCAAACAGTTTATTCTCTAGAAATTGAATTTTGAATTTTAAAAAATTTTCAATTTGAATGATAATTATTTATATTTTTAGCTCACCTGAGCTAAAAGCTCAAATGAGCTAAAAGCTCAAATAAGCTATTGCTATCCATCTTCGTCCGTCGTCCGTTGTGCGTAGTGCGCCGGGCGTCGTCCGTCGTGCGTAAACTTTTTACATTTTAATCTTCTCCTCTAAAACCACTGAGCCAAATTTAATGAAACTTAGTAACCATTATGCCTAGGTAAAGCCCTTTCAGATTTGCACAAATGAAGCAGTTATGTCACCTTGGGGCTCCATAAGGGGGGAAGAAGTGAAAAACTTTAAAAATCTTCTCCTCTGAATCTACAAAAGAAATACCTTAGTTATATCATTTATAACATCCTTAGGTCATCTATTTTCAGATTTGCACAAATGGTAGCCATGTGGCTCAAAATGGGGAAATTGTAAGGCACTGAGTTAGGAAATTGCCTAAAATTATATATTTGTCACTATATCTTGAAAACTATTAAGTTTTTTTAAAGGCATGTATATTAGAATATTGTAGGTATTGCAACAACGATCATTTTGATATATATTACAATGTCATATATTGAAAGGTCAAGGTCACAGCTGCAAAAGAAGACTTAAATTACTAATAATCTTTAAAAACTATTAACTTTTTGTATAGGCATGTATATTAGAATATTGTAGGTATTGCGACAACGATCATTTTGATATATGGTTCAAGGTCATATGTTGAAAGGTCAAGGTCACAGCTGCAAAAGAAAACTTGAATTGCTAATTATCTTGAAAACTATTAACTTTTTCTATAGGCATGTATATTAGAATATTGTAGGTATTGCGACACGATCATTTTGATATATGGTTCAAGGTATTATCTTGAAAGCTATTAATTTCATGCATAGGCATGTATATTAGAATATTGTAGGTATTGACATGACAACCATATACAGGACATAGCTGCACAAGTATACTGAAATTGATTAATGATTTAAAAAATTATTCATTGCACTACAGTTACTTCATGCATATTATATAAGCTACTTATAAATGAATTTTTGTGGGAGTTCTTAACTTGAGAAAACTTTTAAAGTTTCTGTACTTAATATATTGTCTA
Source organism: Tegillarca granosa (assembly GCA_029721355.1). Taxonomy (NCBI): domain Eukaryota; kingdom Metazoa; phylum Mollusca; class Bivalvia; order Arcoida; family Arcidae; genus Tegillarca; species Tegillarca granosa. The sequence continues at coordinate 17,840,789 of CM056610.1, read as the reverse complement.
TTGCACGTTGAAAACAATATTTGACATATCTTCAGGTTAGCGTTAAGGCCCATGGGCCTCCTGTTAAATTTAAAACAAGCATATAGGTTTTAATTCATTACTAAGAATTTGACATATTTATAGGTATATAAGATTGTTAATCTACTTTTTAAGAAAAAAAACTATCATAAGCGCTTTCAAGATTACTTGATGGAATACAAATGCATTCACTACGGACAATCTTTTCTTTTTATAAACGGTGCCAATCCACGATTAAAAGATATTTGATCAGCAGTCAATTTGGGTTTTATTTATTTTTTCAACTTTAATCGTTTGATTTGTTTTGTATATAGTTAGTAGTTAATGAGAAAGGCCCAGGCTCTTGTATTGAATGTTAAACCAATGTGTAGTTTTATATTCAAACAACTAAATTTACATTGTCCCTTGATTTGTTTTAAAATGTTAATTGCGTTGTTCCAATAAAAAGCATTTGACGACCCCAAATGTTAATTAGTAATCAACATTGTTAGCAGTTTGTTACAAAAAAATCAACTCATCGTAGACATGGTAATAAAATCAAAGAAGAAACAACAATAAAATCAAAGGCAATCTAATGGAACTATCATGTTTGTTTGTCATTTCTAGGTTAAATTTCTAATTGTTTTCAAATAATACGTGAATCTTTATTGTTCCATTACAGGCGACTTAATGTTACATTTTTTTATTATCAGAATAACGGAAAAAACTAACTGACGACAACAAAGAAACAAAATAATTAAATAAAATGAATGAATGATAAACAAAAGAAAAGACAAAATAAATATAATTGCTTGCTGCCTGTAAAGAAATGTTTTAACATTTATGCCGATGCCTATACAATGTGTTTTCTTGTATTGTATGGTAGTTTCTATTTTATATTTTCATTGTTTCTTAGCTTTATAATGACTGTTGTAAATTATTTTTACTTGCAATGATCATCGTATTCAGATCAAAATATATTTTGTCGAGTACTTAGTCGCGTGCGCATGCGCGCGTGTGTTTGTGATTTGTAACTTCAATTATTCAGTGGCGCGTTAACGGCCATATGATTGTGATTAAGTATATATTCCTGTATGTTTTTATGTAGTCAGCAGTTTAATATTTAATGATATTCTAAAAACATTTAAGAAATATTTAAGAAATAAAACGTTTTCTTTATCAAATCCTTTATGATATCGCTTATCTGCATTGCTTTGTGATGTCTTATCCATCGTGTTGTCAGGAAATTTTGTTTTATTAAAGGTTTCACCATAATGTATCTGGACGACTGTAATTGATGTGTGTTCTCACAAGCTCATTTTACGAATATATCCCAACTAATACTGGATATATTTGACTCACCATAGATCTTTGTTCCTTTCATTCTCAAAATTGACTTGCACGTGACGGGTGTAGCTAGCTAGACAGGAGGTGCTTACCCTTCTGGAGCACCCGGCCTCACTTCCTTGATGGAAGTTCACGTGTATAACATATTTTGCCATTTTGCAAAGTTTTTACTTTGTTTTTAGGATTGTGATATGGACAAGGACTGGTATTTTTGTTTTATTTCTTTCTCTTTTTATTTACATATATTTTCAAATAGATTTACCCATTGTTTAATTTCAATTCTCTTTCAAATTCATTTACATTACTTAAAATCTGGTAACAATAAAATTGCAACCATAAAGTCTTTACGTTCAATGAAGTTATCAAAAAACAACATTAAATTAAGTTAAATAACGATTTTTTATAACAACTACATTTAAGGTCCTACAAACATTATATAAGGATTCCAACGCAAAACTAATTTCAGGAATGCTTAAGAAAATTTACATTTTACAAAATCAATGAAAGGAAATGAGAAGAGCATAAAACAATTTTTAAAATATGGAATATTAAAGCTAGTTTTGTTAAATGACTTCTTTAGATATTCTTAACACAACGTCTTAAATATGTTTTTCTATCATTCAAATAAAAAAAAAACCTAAACAGTATTAGGATTTCCTGGAATAAATGAACGTTTAAAAAGGTTAAGGATCTGTTATGATCCTGATATCTTCATTAACAATAACAGGAACATGAAATGAATTCTTATAATACTGGTTTACTTATAACAATTTGTTGATTGATTAAATTGCAGTAGTATAAGAAGGCACAAGTACTCAGGATGTTATATTAATATTTTTACAATGCATTAAACATTGACCTTTTTTATCAATAATCTTACTTAGTAGATGGTTTTTATGCGATATTACATTATATTGTATTGCATGTATCGTTGAAAACATGATCATAAAACAATTCAGCTAAACAGCAGAAATTTTTCTTTTTTCAATTTGTTTAGTGTTAAGTGTCTAAATGTTCGTTTTTTAACAAATATAAATATTCCTTTTTTTTAATTTTTTTTTCGTTTTCCTGGTTGGATTTTCTGTTTTTAAGTACATGTTGTTGTATTGAATGTTCCTTCTAATCCTAGATGATTATATTCAATATCTTTATATCTACCCCAAGTTATATAAAGTTGCTTATTTAAAAAAGCATTGATAAAAGTAACAGAATCGTTTACTTTATTCCTATTATTTGCATCAAATAAGAAACAAATTAAATATCATTTATTTTGAACATGGACCGGTATGATTGTGTTTCATACATTCTAAAACGTAAAGTACAAATTGCTCATTAATCTTGTATTAGGATTGTTCAGTATTATTGAAAGAATATATGGAAGCAACTTGTATACTATGTATGATACTAAAATTTAAATTAAGCTTGTTCATGAAACTTTGTGTGACATAAAATATTTTCAAAAAGGCTTTTAGGATTGAAATAAAGCACTCTTGGTTAAAACATGAACGTAAGAAAAGATAAAACAAATTTGAATCAAACAAAATGTTAAATTAACTGCTAATAAAACAAGATGTATTTCTGATATAAACGTTTTTTCTAAATCCTAAAACAACGTTTTGTATATGTTATTGCTTTTATTCATATGGGAACTGATAAGGTTTTCATTGTGTAAGGACAGAAACAAGTTTTGAAAAAAAGAATAAGTCATATTTTTCATATTAACAGAAACAACGTGAATGATTTTAAACATCATGATTTTAAAAGGTTATCTTTACAATAGATTGTTGGTTATTTATTTTATTAGAACCAGAAGCTGAAATGCAATTCATAATATAGCTACTGGGATTGTTAATTAAATTATGTGATAAAAGATAGTGGTTCAATACCCACAAAAACCCTTGATTATTAGTTTAGTTACAAAGAAGCTGTCAGTGCTATAAGGTAGAAAAACCCGAGGTGATCTGAGAAAACCATCCACTTTAGCAGGAAAATCACCAAGTCTTCTTACACCAGGATCTGCCCCTAGAAAGATTATGTCAAAAGGTGTAGCAATCCGCTAGATTCAAAACACTTGGCCTCATAAAACTGCGTATATAGATGGTTGTAAAATTTATTGTACAAAACAAAACATTTTTTATGAAAACTTATCGATATTTACGCATAGGAGACGCAAAAGGTGCATTATTTAATAAAATGAAATTTTTATAAATCGAGAATACAGTTTTGCTAAACATGTTTTAGACAGCAACAACAATTCTCAAACGAAATCAGTAGTATGTTTTGCCCGTATTATAAGTTTGTATTGCACGACAGTGGAAGTTTTTTACTTAAAGATCTATTTTCTGACAGTTGAATGGTAAAATAAGATATATTTTCATTATCAAACGTTTTGGTCTAAGTGTCACTGATGAGGAATGGATTTCCGAAATGTGCACATCTGGCTCATCTAAATTCAACTGGTATTTGTGTTATATATGTTTGTCATTTAAAGAAAGGGAAGCAGGATGTTCTGTATAGATGTTTAAATCTTTAATGTTATCAACATGATATCAATTTCTTAAACCTCTTATTAAACCTGTGAAATTTAATCATTTTAAAAGTAATTTCGAAACGTCTTGATTTTCAGCATTAATTTGTTGTCTGTATTGACATAAAAAGGTTATTAAGAAAATCTTTGATTGACCATCAACATGACGATTATATTCGGCTTTAGAGATGTCACTTTGGTCATTACAATGGCTATACAATTAAGCTTGAAGGCGTCTTATACCTATCAAAATAATCTCAATGTAATAAAGATGCAAAATTCTTTATTGACTGATTTGTTATTGAACTAAATCAACATGTACATTGAACAAGTAGTAAATAAGTTAACCATGGAGAACAAGATATTTATGTCAGGACGACATAGGTGTCCTAAATAAACGGACTGATACATTTTTCAAACCTGTTTTCAATACTACCTACTAATCGAAATTTCTGTGCTTAAAAAACGATATCAGATTTACCACTAATCCGGAAAATTAATTTTATTCCCTGATATTTCCTATACAGCTATTATTACGTCAATTATTAATTCCTGTAAAACGTCAAAACCCTACAACTAAGAGAAAGTCGGTATTTAAAAAGATAAAGTCTATACAAGTAAAGACAAATAAGTGATCAATATGAGTGTCTGCTTGCTGATGAAACCTACATATTTTGTCAATCTGATGGCTTCCCCAATAAATAATATTTTCTCTTTTCTAAGCACTAATAAGAATTAATGGGAAATATGATAAATGATCAATACATGATGTATAGGTTAGTGGGATCTTAAACATGTCTTACAAATTACTTTTACTTGTAACACATTTCTTAAGTCTGATGTCTTTAGATATTGTATAACATTTATGTTTATTACTTATATAGTTTATTTTTTATGTTATGGAAAATTATTTGTGCATTTAAGCGGGAAGACCGAAGATAGCTCTCATATACGAAAATCTTACTAGAATTAATTGCTCTCTCTCTCTCTCTCTCTCTATATATATATGTGTGTGTGTGTGTGTGTGTGTGTGTGTGTGTGTGTGTGTGTGTGTGTGTGTGTGTGTGTGCGTGCGTGCGTGCGTGCGTGCGTGCGTGCGTGCGTGTGTGTGTGTGTGTGTGTGTGTGTGTATTTGTATTACGTCATTCAGTCAAAATTTCAGTAGGTCTCTTGTCAGTACAAAAAATAATCTAATTCACTTTTGTGTTACATTTTAAATGTATTATTATTATTTTTGCGGTTTCTGATATCTTTTAAAACTTTGTGGGGAATATGATGGATGATTGATAAATAACGTATACGTTAGTGTGATCTTCAACATGTTAAATTAACTATATTTTTGTGACAGATATCTTCAGAGCTTTTTCGTAGAAAATTAAATTGATGGAAGATATTTGTTACTTGAAAATAATTTATTGTCAACAAAAAACATAACAGAAAAGATAAGTTACTGAAATTCATCTTGACAAAAGAGAACGCAACGAATACAGTAACACGCAATTATATAATGAAAAATAAAATACATGTGTACATCACAAAAACGGCAAACACAAAACTTTAACAATTGTTTACACCATTGGTGTTGTTTAAGTGCAGTGCCACACAACTCAATGCCGTTTTATTAAAAATGAGATTATTATTTACGCAGATTTTAGAATTGTACCTTCAACAGATAGATCAACAATCCCAACATGAAAATGTCACAAACACACACACGCGCGCGCGCGCGTTTGTAGGAAAGCATTAAATAAATCCAATTTTATTTTGAAAATAATGTTTTATATTACTTGTAAGTTGTATAATACACATGTGAAATACAAAGATGTATTATGGTTTGGTAACACAGTTGTGGGCATTGTTTGAACTTGTGTAATGGATTGGTTTGTCTGCAACGAGTGAACTAATAGTCTTAAGGTCGCCATAAATGACCACTAGTACAATAGAGATCATACACACTTGCATACGTACGCAAAATCCGATGTTGTGCTTAGACTTTATATTAATAAAAAAGATGTCTAGTTAAGAAAAGCTCAAAATTGTTCATGTGATGTAAAACAACGTTTACCAAATGAACAAACCTTTGCTCATCTCCTTTTCTGAGTGTATTTCACCAAACAAAATTCTATTTTTTACAAGTATCTTTTCATGCATCATATTATTGTGCATTATTTTTTTTTTGGCTTGTTTGTAATAAAAGCAATGTATACATGTATATTTTTTTAAAATATTGCAAAAACGTATGAGAGCAACCAGTATGGTTATGTATTTGTAATTTTGAATTCCAATAATTATATTGTGCTTTTGTACCAATATCATTCAAAGCATCAAGTGTAAATGTCCAGGCATAAAAGATATATTATTTTTCTCAATACAATATGTTTGAAATATGAAAAAGCAATTTTCACGCTTTGATGATAATGTTATCACATACAAATGAATAACCGCTTATAAAAACATTAATACTCATAATAAATTGATGCATGGCTTTGAATAATATAAATAATCATTATTTTTATTAGGCCTCACTTATAGATATGCGAAATTAATGACGCATTATATTACATATTTCTGATAAAATAACAATATTTATATACATATCCATATTAAATTTACAAAGTCATTGTCGAGCATTAATATAATGAGTTCTTTATCTCTTTAGGAAAAAAAGAAATTGTTGCATATACAGCGTTTAGGTACTGAACACAAAACACTAATTGTTGCTGATTAAGACATGACAAAATAAGATTCAGTAAATTCAATCATCGTTTCCAATGTTAAAGAAAACCAGATTCATTTATTTTGAATTTAGGTATTGTCCATTTGGGTTTAAAATCGTGAAAATATTAGTTTTCAATATGCATTGTAATGATTTGTTATGCTTTTTTAAATAAAATGTCATTTTACAACATCAACAACATCACTGAATATGATTTTATCATTATAAACAATTCCAGTTATGAAGGTTTATAACCGTTATTCCCAAAACAAAATTATATTTTTTTTTGTTTGTTGTTTTTATTTTTTATTATTTTTTCTTAAATTTATTTTTTTTTATTTTATTTTATTTATCTTTGTCAAGTTGGTATTTTAGCTTTTTTAAATCTTGTTTTTGTCTAATTGATTTTGAGTTAGACTCGTAAAAGTAGATTAATTAAGACAACATTATATAGTTAAATCAGTATATTAAGATTACAGAATATGCACCTATCAATTATTTTTTTCAATATGAAACTTTTTTTCCAAAAACAAAGATATATTTAACAATATATAATAATGCAGTTTTCGTTAACATACAAACCAAACAATAAATTTCGTAGTAGAAACCTTCACAAAGAGCATGTCTAATATTTTGTATTCCTTATTCTTACTCTAAATTACACCTACGAAGATTCATTCGAAGATATATTATAAACTTGATGACTTTAAATTTTCAATTGGCAGCTTTCCATTTCTACGCTGCAATGTTCCCGCTTCTCATAGAAATGATGTCTTTGTGTTCCAGTTATTACGGCAGAATAGAGCTTGTACCTACTACAAGAACTTTCTGAAACGTAGCAAGCTTCTTACAAATAAATTGTTGACTTAGGAATATGACAAACTTGGCTTCTCAAGGCCCTCAAAAATATTATCGACGTCATCATAATATTGTTGATAAGTTTTAAGTCGCTGTATTAAAACTTATCCTGTATTCAAACTTATCATGCATATATTTGACTTCCATTAGTTCCATGTATCTTCCGTTCTTAAATTTGTTTTGTAGCCAGTGGTTATAGCTATCAAGACAGGAGGTACTTACCCTTTCTAAATACTCTGCTACACTTTCCTGGTAAAAGTTCACGTATTTTACTATATTAGCCATTTTTCAAAATCTTACTTTGCTTATCGGATTGTGATTTGGACATATCATGGACTGGTGTGCTTGTAATAAATAAATAAAACACAAACATACCAGTAGTCTCTTCCCAAATCACAATCCCAAAAACAAAGTAAAAACTTTGGAAGCAGGCAAATGTAGTTATACACGTGAACTTTCGTCAAGAAAGTGAGGCCAGGTGCTCAGGAAGGGTAAAGCACAAATGTAGAGCTAGCTGTAACTGAGTAAAACCGAATAAACTTTCTTATATTCGCACAATTATGAAAAATTGTCAATTATTTCATTTGCACTGGACACAATTTAAATTTAATTTTTTTTCTGGTTAATCTAAATGCTTATTTATAAAGCTTATTTCAATATAAAAAACTACAAGATCTTTTTGCATGGTCTACGTGCCGAATTTTAATTTTGTAAAATCTTTTTAAGTATTCACAAAATCTACAAGACAGATTCATAAACTACGCTCAGAAAAAATAAAAACTTATCAATAAAATCTAACTTTTCCTCTTTTAATAATCAATTCAATCACAGTGTTCTTTTACTCAGCGAAATAAACTGTTTATCTATCGGTCATTTTACTTTGGTTTTTACTCAGATATTGATCACTTTCCGATTGATGTCGTAACACGTGTTGTAAATCAAAGAAATTTTTTACGTTTATTAAACATAATTTAAAAAAAAATCTGCTACGTGATTTAAGGGTCGGAACTAAAATATTGTAAGATTTATAAAACTCTTATATAATTACTACTGTAGATAGAACCTATGTACATGAAAAGTAACAAAAGTATCTGTGGAAATTTTTCCTCATAAATGTTTCTTATTAAACTAATTTAAAGCACAATTGATCTTTGCAGTAAGATAACTAATACGTGTCTTTCTGAAATATGATAGCAAAAAACTAAAAAAATAATATTTTATAATCATTTTGTGTGTTTGGTTAAAATTCTCCTATTGATGGACCATCAGTTTAATAAATCGGTTGATATAAGGTATTTTATTTATTAATGTTCTCGTTCAATGTCGTGAGTTTTGCATCGACATTCCTAATATGCGTATTTCTTTTCTTCTTTTGTCTTGATTTCCTTTTTATAAAATGATTTATTTTATTATGTTTTTACTTGCGTTGCTTGTTATCAAAACAATTTTTAAATTACAAAAATATTCAAACGTACATCTAGAGCTATGGCTGCTTGTGACTTTAAAAGTTTAACGTACATGTGGTTCAAGTTTGACTTTTAATATACATTTACATTTAGACACCTGTTGACATAATGATTATGATAATTCTTTTTCTTATTTTATTTTTATTATTATTATTTGTTTGGGGTTTACTTTTTGCCTCGATTATATCACATTTCATTGATTGTGAAAACCATTATGCTTTGATTTTAATTATAAAAAATAGCACTGGACAATAAAAGGCTTTCTTTTGAAAACATTGAAGAGACCGACAAAATCACAATAATTAGGACCAATTTAGTGTATTGTAACTAGATCACAAACCTAAATCGTAATTAATTATTTGTAGATAGCTTCTTTTCTAAAATGATGCACTTTTTCAGTTTTTATAGTTAAAATAGAAAACAAACTCGAAACCAGTAAAAACATATTTTCCATTTTTTTCGAAAAGCCAAAAACGATCTTAATATTCAGAAATCGATCATGGAAGAAAACACTAGATGTGCACGATGTTTGAAGGATCAATAAGTCTTTTTAAAACTTTACACTATGGTTCTTAACGGAACCGTTTGACATTTATGTATGTAGGGATAATTAGTTTCAAAAGGTAAAATATTTATTGTTAAAATAATGCGTTTTGTTAAAATAATCAACATTATACCCAAGGGATTGTAAATGACATTATATCGAATTAAAAAGAGATGAGCCTAAACTCATTTAAATGCCTTATAGATTACATGTATTTTGTTTCATTTCCATTTAATCAATATTATCCATGTAATTCGAATAATCTAAAAGCGCTTGAATTATTTATGTAACTTTTTTGAACGCATATCTAACATATATAAAATACGTTTTCATTATGTAAATTTGTCTTTAAACCTTAATACGATGGCTTTACATCAAAGGATCTTAATAGCGACAAAAAGTTTGTTTGATTTACATTTTATTAATGTCTAGGTCGTGGCTATGCCAAAGTTATATCGACAATTATACTCAGACTAACAATGAAAGTGTCTGATATACACAATGAATGTTTTTTAAAGTCTATTAAGCAAACAGCTTTGCACCTGTAGACAGTCTTATTATACATAATTTACTGTATAATTTGTTGTTTTAACTAGTTCTTGGTAAATAAAATAATTAATCATTAGTTGATTTTATTATATTTATTGACCATTGCTTTTAAAAGTACGATGGATTACTTAAAACTTATTTGTAAATTATGAGCAGAGTAATGAAAAATATTTTTTAAATATTTAACAAAAGTACCAGTTTAATTTTTTTTGTGTGTCATATGTGCACAATTCTATAACCCATTCAAAATAAAAAGGTATGTAATAAATGGTTTAATGTTTTGTTTATTTATTTATTATATCGACTATTGAAAAAATCTAAAAAATAAAAATAAGAATTTTGTTGTTCAAACAAATATTGCCAGCATGTTTATTTATCATCTTAAAAAATTAGGCTAACTTTTTTATAATTCAAATTTCATTGACAATTGGTTTATAGTAACGTCCAACGGATTTGGTCGACAAAAAAATTAACACCATTTGACGTCTTTTATAAAATTTTAATTTTGGCCTTCCAACAAAATTAAAAATTATTATTATTATTTAACTATTTTTACGTTTATCTTTTTTGATCTATTGATTCGTTTTTCTTTTGTTAATTTTTGTACAGAGATGTAAATGCCAGAGTAAAGAACTTTTTTGTCGTAATTTTTTTTTTTGCGCAATAAAACCCGTGTACATTTACTTAATCTTTAAAAAATGTTTGCCTTTCTCAAATATGGAGGATCTATAGAAAAAAAATTCTGATTTTCTTTTGGCACACACCACTGCTTTACTTTAAGGAACGTTAGGTGGCTCGTTAGGTAATGCACGGAAGTTTGGGCTTAATAAAGAAATTTCTATCTTCGTCAAACTTGAAGTTGTTTGCTTTTGAATATTATTATTTATTTCAGTTCATGTCACGTTAGGGGTTTTCCGTTATTTACAACTTTGATATTTCTGTATTTGTAATTTTTTTCTGTGATGCAGTTAACGATAACCTAAAAAAATCAAATTTTCCTTTCAGATTATTCACCCATAATATTTCAAGCGACTTTTGCTAAAGTATCAAAGGCATCAAGTAACTCTATTCTTTAGCCAGCAATTATGACGTTATTGTTTCGGAGACATTTTGTGATTGATATTTTCTTTGATTTATAGATATTTTCTTTGATTGATGTTGTTTTTGCTAGAAGTAACAGTAATAGATGGTTTTACGAAACAATATTTTTTATTTGGATAGATACGATGATAAATTGAGACATTATCTATTAGGACAATTCATATAGAATCTTCAGAACTTGTGTCATATTTAAATTTCTTTTACAGAATGATTATGGTAAAAAATCATCCTCACTCTTAAAAATTCAAATGTTTCTTCCTTTTTTTGGTTAGCAATCCATCATGAAAATAAAGTTGCCATTATCGGAAAATGCTTCAAATTTCAATTTTTATTATTGATAACGTCACTGTGATGTTGTTAGCCAATTTACGAAAACAACGTGTGACCTTTGTATTTAAGTAGATATTCCAAAGAAGATAATTCTTAATATAATTATATTATAGCAATTTAAAAAAATATTTAGTCGAATGCAATCGTAAAAATAACTTTTGATTAATTGTACTCAATGTAAATATGAATATATGAACTAAAACAGTCAGTTGGAACTGAAAAAGGTGACAAAAATTTATAACTAAAAATAATGGCCCTTAGCAACAGCAAACATAGCTATAACACACGACACAATATGAATTGTAGAAACAAACGAACACGCAAGAAAATCTAAACAAATATAATCATTTCAAAAAATTATAAAATGACTGTTAAATTTTCGGCAAAAAAATCAATTCTAGTTGTGTTGGTTTGATACTTCAATTGAGGTTTCAAAGGTCGTATAAATCTTACAACAAAGTGGAAAATAAATACGCACATTTTAGTGAAAAGAATTAATATGAGAAATACTGTGGGGATTAAATTTCGTTATTTTCGTGGGTTACTGAAAACCACGAAATTAAATGTCATCGAAAATTTTTAATTTCCATTGCCCTCAATGGGATTTATTTTCACAAAACTCAATTCCACGAAAATTTCTACCAATAGAATTTTTAAAAAATGCGAAATTTTAACCCAACGAAATTAATGATTCTACAATATATTTTTCTCAATATCTTAGCAACAATCTATCAACATCCAAACCATGACTTGTATGTCATAATAACACGATAACGTTTTTGAAATGAAAACAATGCAGTGTAAATAGTATTATAGATTAATAGAATCTGTCACCTATTTGTGACCGATACCGGATGATTTCAGTCGAGGGTGATGTGATGTAGCATATCTTCATCGAGGCTGTGCAATATATTTATTGTATATATAGAAGACTCGACATTCATTTGTTTTTATATACTTATTTACTATTTGTATATGAGCCCAAATACATTATAGTAACAAAATGATATGTACGTGACTTAACTTATTACAAAATATATTTGTCCTCAAACATGAACATCATAAAGCTATTTACAAGATCAATTTGTCTGCATCATTAAAATCTTGTATGGTATAAATAGTCTTGTTTACTACACTGTCTCTGTTTAACGATAATAGCTGTGCAAATTTCACAGGTTTTCAGACAAAATGATATTTGCAGATAGCATACAATTATTGTATTGCTTTTTAAGTTGTTTATGATTTTTGTAATTCTGTTTTACATAAATACTGTACCATAGATTAACCAATATATATTGGCAGGCTATCAGATCAGATAAAAATGTCCAATATGGAAAAATATAGATGACCGTTATATAATATTCTTACTTTGATACGATTCAACCAGTGAACGATTTTTTACTAAAACATTCTTAATGATACTCAAATAAAAGAAAAAGGTAAAAAAAACTCAGCAAAACTAGTAGCAAAAAATTTAAATATTTTTATTCCATATGCGATGTAGTCTGTCTATCCGTCTGTCTGTCTGTAATGGAGTCTTACAATAAGGTACATACAATTTATAATTACATTTGTTTAATATATCTAAATAACAACCACTAATAAGAACATAAATACTGTCTTTTTACAATTGTTTTGCCCTACATACGAGGTTTATAAGCGCATATAAATTTATATGGACAACTTACAAAACTATGCGGTTTTCATAGGTAGAGATGGATAGTTGCATGATTTGGATATCGGGGAAAACATAGTTTCAAATAAAATACTTACACTTGATTTCGTAAATTGGCACTTAAAAGTATTGATCACGGACCAAAAGGGAAATGCATTTTAGCGTATAAGTGATCAAATCCAAACAAACTGACCCCTATAAACAGATTTTCGGGTGTCAAATATTAAACTGTTATTCTTCTTACTTTCATTTGTACAATAAAAAAGTATTTAAGTTAACATTACCAAAAAGAAAAAAAGAAGGAAAAAAGTATTTTAGTGTACATTACCAAAAAGAAAAAAAAAATAAAAACAGATTTAGGTCATTGAATGTATAGCTGTGAACTACTCTTAAACTGTAAATATTTGTGGGATTAAATTTTTTTATGTTTTTTCTTTAAATTTCAAAATGTTTTATTTGGAGAAACATACGCAAGATATTTTGTAACAAAATCCCATTTGGATTAAGATTTTTTATTAACATTATATGTTTTTGCTAATCTAAAGAAATAACAAAACATAATCTCTCTGGCATATTTATGATTTTACAGTATCGAGGGAAACTGGATATAATGACAAAGTAGAATTTCATGTGTTAAAAAATCATGTTTATTGTGCACTTACCGTTTACTTTATTTCGTTATATACAATTTCGGCTTGTCACCAACGTGTAATTTACAAGATCGATTTGTCTGTGTCTTTTAAAACTTGTTAGATATAAATAAGCTTAGTTTATTTCACTGTCTCGATATAACGATAAGACAAGAAATAAAGGTTATAGATTTCTTTACTAAGATTGCATATATAGCAACTTTATAGTATTTTCATGGTCCTAAGGTTTGTTCGAACTTTTATTTCTTTTGTGTATATATTCGATTTGAGTTTAATCAACAGTTCAAAATACTATTTGTAAAAGCAGGTTAATATATTAGGGGTTGTATGTAAAATAAAAGAGAGAGAGAGAGAGAGAGAGAGAGAGAGAGAGTTTTATTTTAGTTCAACAAGCTCATTTGTAAAGCACGGATGTATTTTAATTTTCGGAACACTTCCCAGTATATAATGAAATCTTAAGTTTACGTGAGAAAGTAAAAGTGCATCATAATAGTTTCCTACAGCGTTATATATATAATGCTTTATGCCTAATGTTTTTTTTTTTTTTTTTTGTAAGTATTCAGACTACTTATACATAACAACTTCATCAAGTGATTTGATTTTACCTACAATCCTATACAGTATAGCGGTGAATACTCCAGCTTCAGTGATTTTTCTCTGCTATGCTCTATGTTTTACGAAATCATTAAGAAACCTGTCAGTTTTGATATATGGTTAATTAAATACCTGTTAAATCATTAAGAAAAATATGTTTTGATTTATCAATAATGTAATCCTACCTTAAGATGGCAATGTGTTACATAATGAGAATCTTACTGCAATGGAATCTGAAGTAATCTCTCAGTTTTTGTTAATTGTGTTGCCATTTAACTAAGAGGTTTTCATTTTCTGTTGCTACTAATTAAAATTAGAAACACGTCTAATTGTATTCAATTCTCAGACAAAAGTTCACGTGGTTGTGACTTTTTGTAAGTCTTTAAATCTAAGATACTGTAGAATGATTTATATTTGTTGGATTAAAACGTTTTTTTCTTTTTTTTTTTTTTTTTTTTTTGCTATTTCAAACATTCTATCGGGAGAAAATTTCGTGAATTTAATTTTTTTTTTTTTTTTTTTTTTTTTTTTTTTTTTTTTTTTTTTTTTTTTTTTTTGTTTTGTTTTTTTTAAATAAATCTTACTTAAGGCAATTGTAATTATCAATTTTGTCAATGACATTTATTTTTTTTATAGTATTTACCATCTAATGAAAATAGCAAAATTTGATACCCCATAAAGAATTGTGATTTTACAGCAAACATGTTTACGTTTTTATTCATGCTCACTAACAATGCCTCTTTTCAAAATAAAAGAATCAGCATTTATGATGCCGAAATGAAAATTAAAAAACTGTCTTTTCATTGGGCTTCCTACTATATCAGCTTCAACTGATGGTGTCAAAAAACATGTCTTTTGACGACGGCTCCAAAAAAATTACATGTACAAGCTACTTAACAACATCTAGAGAAGACAACGCGAGAAATGATAATTATATATTAATAAAAAATAGTTAGAGTAGTGTAAAACCTAATAACTTTATAAAAAAAATATTAACCTGTTTGTTTTTTGTAAAAATTTTCCAACAAATAACTCATGTAGACATGACATTTGAGTTGGATCATGTTTTTCTCATCTTTCAAACCTGATATTATAAGTATGCGCTTATATATAAAATTTAACTGGTATCTGTTTTATAAATATATTGCAAATTACACACAATGTCACTTTTTCACCAGCTTAAGATAAAACGTCAAATTGAACGTGTTATAAATAAGACCAACGTCTGGCCGTGTTGCAATTTGAACAGTAATTTGTTTCAATATGGGTCTCATTCTGTTGTCAATTATAAAAAATGTGTCAATTTCAGTTCTTTCTATTGTCTTTTTATATAGATTAACAATTAACTGATAAACAGTACCTACAAATAACAGTAAAAATTAAAAAGAGTGGTCACACATAAAGCTTGTCAATTTATATATAATCATCACAAAAGAGCTCTGCAACCACATACGCAATTAAAAGCTCTTGCTCGGCATAAAATATTTGTTACTTTTTTTTTTTCCAAAATTAAATGATTAAGTAGCAAAAAGGCTTTATTCAATCACATTCATCAGTCGTTGTCACGAAAAAAGACTTCAATTTTTTTTTAAATAGAGAGCCTTGCATGCTCAGTGGTTTAGATTAAGCCTCTAGATGGAGTAACGGTTTCAGACCCTGGCCGGTTTATACAAAAGACTTTAAAGTATAAGATCCCGCTTCCTCGCATGGGGCTGGTCAATAGGAGGAAATTATATCTACTGTTGGTAGGTAAAAGTTAAAATGACTAGAGATTTGGTATGCTTGCCTGTTACATACTGACTCATACGTTTGCACCTTAACATTTAACATTTCATACACGAACTTGTTCTCAGATTGAGTTGAATAAACTTGATCTGGTGAGGAATAGTTGAAAAAATGCTAATACGAACTTATACAACATTACAACCAACCACAACACCTAATTAAAGAAAAAATAAACGTAATGAGCATCTCTAAACTCTTTAAACTTTGACATGTTTTTTAATCTTCTCCAATCCTATTTGTACAAGCAGGTTTCTATGTTAGCTTTTGGAGAGTCTGTAATCTGATACAAAATGTCAATGTTTTAAATCTACTTATGAATCAACGCCCTTTTTTTTTTTTTTTTTTCTTTTCTTTTTTTATGATTCGAATGAACAGGAACTACATTTATAACATTCTCATAATTCTTTCGATAAATAGTAAATTATATGATAATTAAGGTAATTAAAGTTGAAAAATATAATTGAAATTTGCCATTATGTTCATTAAGTGATTTAAAACATAATAATGCAGACCATTATAGCAGGATGCACCTGATGGAAAGAAACAGGAATTATCATCTTTGGATAACAATGAAAGTTTTATAAAAACTGTTAGAATAATAGAGAGTAAGAATTTAAAAATAAAACATATGTTAACTAAAAAAAAACTATTATTTTAGCTGTTTCAGCATTTCTTATTGTTTTGGAAACAGTTAAAAAGAAACTTATGATGCTGAAATACATTTAAAACAACAATATTATGTAAGCATGAGCCTGGGGGAATAAAACTACAGAAAAATTATAAGAACATAATATGAATGGAATACTGAAACAAATATGGGGTTGTGAAAATTAACTTTTTCTAGCATACATAAAGGAAATTACGCCTCGGGTTGTTTTATGAAAGTATATCACAATCCCTTTCTTCCCACATAAAACCGTATTTTTTTAAACATAATAACCATGTTGCATGTTCTCAAGTTTAATTTTTCTTTTTAATAATGAACACTCCTTTAATAAAATATAAACTTAATTTTTCTTGATTTTAATGATGAATATTAAGGTTTCCGTTTAAGCTTTTAAGGATTTATGTTTGATTGATTGGCTAAATGTTTTTATGCCAGAGGTATTGTTCGTAACCTTAATTCACTGTCATACACAGTTTTTTTCTTCTAGAATTTGTCAAACTAAGTATATTTTCTTTTTCTATCGGTCAAATTTATTCAAAAGAATGTTCCTTGACAAACACCTTTGAAACATATTGTTTTTTTCAGTATATCATTTTACTGATGTTACTTTATTTCTTTTCTTGTGTTTCTATCATTATTTTCTTCTTCTTCTTTATTTATTTATTTACTTATATAAGTTAACTGTTTGAATTTGCTTTTTCTTCAGTAACAGAGAGTCTACTTGATGATGTAATTTTAACTCTTCGTATACAGACAAATTCTCTCTCTCTCTCTCTCTCTCTCTCTCTCTCTCTCTCTCTCTCTCTCTCTCTCTCTCTCTCTCTCTCTCTCATATGGTGTTGACTATAAACAACATGTTCTAAACACATGCGCTTTCCTGAGATTTAATCCAGGTTTTTTTTGATTGAATACAAATCTTATTCTAGAAAAGAAAAACTTATCAATAGGATTTCCTTGGAGAACATTATTAGTTCAACACAATTTAATTATATTTGTCTAGACAAAAGAGTGGCAGCTACTGCAGACGACAAACATACCAATGTCAATTACGCGGTAGTTTACATGCTTAAATTTGATTGGTCAGTCTACTGATGTCATTGTGACTTTTTAGTCCAGTTGTTAATGGGTATCAAATTTGAATAATTGTTTAATTTGTCAATTTCGCAGACAGTGACAAAACAAGTTCATATGAACTTGGAATCGTTAAATAAAACTAGATATGTATCTTTGAAACAGATGTTTCGCCTGACACTGCATAAAATCAATCAAAGGGAAATAATTCAAAAATGGAACAAGATAGAGTTGTGGTTCTTGTGTACTGCACTTCGAGTCATTGCCAGAAACATGTACACCAAGCTTGGAGTCATTTGAACATACTACACCAAAGTTATGCTCCGGACAAGAAATGCTCTATAAAAATCAATCAAAGGGAAATAATTCAAAAACGGAAAAAAATAGAGTTGCGGTTCTTGTGCACTGCACCTCGAGTCATTGCCAGAAACATGCATACCAAGTTTGGAGTCATTTGAACGTACAACATCAATGTTATGCTTCGGACAAGGAAATCCGGACGACCCCGCCGACGAAAGTAATCCCTATATGTCGCCTAGTCAGGCGACACAAAAAGAAGGAATTTGCATTTGAAAACACATACCTTACAATAGAGAATACAATTAAAACAAGAAGAATTACATAAAACTAAATAGAAACGGCAAAATTATATGTTAAGAGTATCATGGATTTAATTGACTAAAGGTGTCAGTTATTCAAAAACAATTTTTCGAAAGATTTCTTTCGCTGGTCAACATCAGTTTTTAAATATCCCTTATCGTGGTATGATTTAAAACAATGTGGATTAGTTAGTCAGTTCACTGTAGCATTGTCAGTGTTTTCGGGTTTTTCACTCTACCTCAGTTGACTGCCTCGATATTAGCTACAAATGACGTGTTATAAAATTTGTACATGTTACAGGAATGAGTAATTTATATTTTTAATTAAATATCAATTTATTTATTTATTAATCATCTTGATTTTATACCTTAAGGCCAATGTCGGTGTCATTTTGTTTCTTTTTTTGAGCACATGTTTACTTAACATGTATAAAATGCATACTACATTTAATGTATTTCTCACAATTGAGGTATGCTATCTCTGTAGATGCCTCGAATACACTCATCACCGTTCTATACATATACATAGTCCCTGTAAAGACACTCTTATTTTTCTATAAAATCCTACATCAATCAAATAGTGAGCTATTATTCGCATTTTTTAATTAACTTTGGTTTTGAGCAAGATATCTGTATAATGCATCTTACTTCATGTAGCAAAAAATAATAAACATAAAAATACACATTGGATTTAAGGAATGTCAGTGCAATTAAAATGTAGGTTTTGAACAGTATTTAACCACATCTACTTAAAATCAAGTCATTCAACTCGAGTCACAGTATTCTGCACATTACAGCCGCCAGATACATTTTCCAAAACTTAATTCGTTTAACATGTTTTTTTTCAGATTGCTGTTTAAGTATCGTTTTTTGTTAATGTGTATTCGTCCTTAAAATATGATCCCTGGGGACAAATCGTTTGTGATCATGAAAGCAGACAAAGTATCCACGCCAAGGGATTATTAATACATTATATAAGTTTAATTTCAAATTGGTATTATATGAATTAATGTACATACGATGTACCATTCCTTTGATATTTGTCTGGGTCAGTCATATCGTTTGCGTTTCAAAGTTCCTTGACCGATATTAGAAACCGCATTCAGAAATACAGGACATTTTTGATAAGTTTTACTTCTTGTCTATGTATCAGTTGAAAATAGATATTCTTCAGTACAAACCTAAGAGCCAAACAAATCAAGTACGAGTATCTATCGGTTATTTCCATGACACTATTTGAAAACCCTGTTCAAAACAGACTGTGGGAATATTGAGGTACTTCACGTTACATTATGTTATGTAAAACAAAAAGGACAACATAAAATAGTTATTGGAAAAATGTTTTAAATTCCATGTAAAAAAAATCCCACAACACCTACAGAAACCTTAACCACCCCCCCCCCCAAGTCCCATATCCTTGTTGAGCTTAATTTGACTGCTCAGTTGAAAGAAATCGTTTATCTGAACATTTCTTATGATAAACGGCATAAAAGATAGAATCGCTTCAAAGATATTAGAGACTATTAATTGTGAAAGACCAAGTAAAATTTACAGCCAACACAATGAATCTAGAATGTACTATTTTGTATACGTCATCTACAAAAAGCACATTTTGTTTACGTCACGCTTTCTTTTACGTAACTATCCAGTTATCTACATCTTTTTAACCATGCATGTAGAGTATCAATCATTTGCGCTAACGTCAATCTGAAATTGAGGATGCTTTTTACGCCAAAGGCAATATGATCACATTACACATTAGGTTAGCAAAGCTAATTGCATTAGACATTAGATTAGCCAATTAAATTACACATTAGATTATCCAATTGTATTACACGTTAGATTAGACAAGGACCTTCATACGTACACGTAACACATCTGCTTCAAATCAGTTTTTGTCATTTGGTCAATACTATCCAATTACCACGGACTAATTTGATTTTAGTGCTCTTGAATTATTGATAAGGCCAGTGTTTTTCGTGTATTTGTTATATAACATCATTAGAGTTCAATAGACATTCAATAACAGGCTTATTTAAAGTTGAACAACAGCAACTAAATAAAGGGTTTTGTATGTGTATTAATTTATGTTAAAGTCTTTGTAAGGTAGACTATGAAATTTCTGTATGTCTCATTTTTTATATCTATTTTATTTCACATTCTCTATAAGACTTTGTTACTGACGTGTTTTTTATGTTAAATACGGTCGCTCAATTGGCCGAGTGCTCGCTTCGTATGAGGAAGGTCGGGGTTCGAACCCCGGCCGGGTCAAACCAAGATTAAAAAACAGGCAATGACTGTTTTCTCGCAAGTTCTTGACATTTAGAAATAAAACTCTTGAGTTCCTTCGAATTAAACATTGAAAACCGATGTCTCGTGTCATGGTAGGAGTAGCGCACAGCTTTGAGCGCACTGCAAATGTCAAATTTTCTGCAACTTTAATTTTAAACAGAAATTTTAGCTTTTGAAAGTAAAATATTATTGACTAGGTCGTAAAACCCCATTCATTTTATCAATCAATCTGAAGCTTACAAAGATAATGTTTCTTAAGCTTTGTCAGTATACCATCTCGGTAATCCCGACCTTTAACACTTGGGCTCTTCGGCACCGGAATTTGTACGGCTATACCATAACATGAGAACAATATGCATCAAAGAACCTTCTTTAAGCTTATGCTTCTTTTTGCAGCTAAAAACCTCTTATGCTTCTTTTTGCAGCAAAAAAAAACCTTCTACCATGTTTATATAACCATATTTTGTTTCCATTTTTCTTACTGATTCGAAATATTCAACCCATGTTTCGTTACCAGTAACAATGTTTGCGAATGGTCTGATTGAATTTGGGGGAAAAAATTGCAATGGCTTAGCGGTTTGTACTCGTACCCGTTTTTGGTCATCTGTCAATATATACGAGATCCATCTGGCAGAAATCTTTTGTATTTTTGAATTACGCTTCAAAATGAATGCACCTGCGACCTAGATACGCCAACAGTTTTGGCAATTTCAGGAAACTTATATCATCTATCACTTCTATCACTTTTAATTCTTTCACTGACTTTTGAAACATTTACCTTGTCTGTTACAGTCATACGTCGGCAAAACTTTGACGGACACTGTGCCAGTTAAAATTTTCTTTTTCCACTTAAGAACTGTCTCTTAAGATACCTTACTAGATCCATAAGTATTCGTAAAAATCTGTAGGTACCGAATGACCGAGTTTTGTACAAACTTTTATATAAACTCTTCAATATTCTCAACCCGTATCCAAACCATTCTTACAGCAGTGGCCAACGACTGCCTCCATTGAAATGACAACAATTTACAACTATGTAGAGCTGAAGAAACTTGTTCATACTGAAGGAAAGGTATTATCAACAAAATCATGCAAAAAGTTTTTGCGCTGTGGTACAATACACATTCCATATCGAACAACCGTCATATGTACCGTATTCTGTAGGGAAGATTTTGATATCGGTTTGTGTTATTTGATGTATTTTCATTCTATAGGAAATGCTTCGGTAATGAAGTTTTTTGTTTCATCTAAACTCTATTTCAGTATAACTCAGTAATTAAAAATAAAAAAAAATGAATGAATGATTTTCTAATGTATTTTTATTGATTGTGCAATGTTAACAACCTTTACATAAAGGTATTTATGGGCCAAAAGACGGAAAAGTATAAAAGCTTTCATACTTTAGATATTTAGTGAGATAATTAATATCGTTATCGTCTAATTCAAATTGGACCATTTTTAATCAACGTATGCTTGTTACTGGATTATGTTCATAATTAAAAATGCTTTTGTTAACTACAAATGTGAACATTCAACTCCCTGTTACATAATACAGTTTATTGGTTTAATAAAGCACTATTGTTAACCGACAGCAAGACACTTAGTCTAGTTTCATAATCATTAAAAAAAATTAAATTATTATTTTTTAATTAAAACGATGCATCATAGGTTTAAGATGTTATGTTACAGATAAAATGCAAATGCTTTAATTAAATAGATTTGTCTCCTTTTTTCGCTATTAAAGTTTGTTAAAATGTTTTTTCAAGGATTTGATAATGTCTAGCTACAAATACTGTAAATTTACCTGTAGCTTCAAACCTTACACAGTAACAGTAATATATATATACTATGTAAGATGTGAAATAAGATAATGACGCGGTATGTACCAGTCAAGATGTTTTTACTGATATAAATGTGTCTTTGTGGTGTCGTGGTGGAAAGCGACTGAGATACCCAAGGATTTAACTAAGTCGATAAGCCAAATAATAATAATGATGTATAATAAAAACACTTTCTTACACTTTTTCGAACGGCTTTTGATACCTAACCAAACCTCATTCGAGCTTGACCATAATCAGTTATGAAAAAGGGTTGGGTTGGTTGGCCTATTGTTATCGCAATGTTTAACGTTGAACCAGTCATTTTGCGACTGGAGCAAGGTTATTAATCTTCTGCAGATTGATATATAACAACCTATATGCTAAGATGTGCGAGTATATTAAGGTCTGCCTTGTTCTAGCGCGCACTCAGGGTAACTCTTTGGGTAAAATACTTGCCCAGCGAATCGGTATGCCGCAAACAAACTTACCATTCCTTCAGTCAAATTTTCTGACATCGAATGAACTAGTTGATACCCTGTCATCCGTGCCAGGCGTGGATGCAGTATCTCACATTCTAAAGTCTTATGTATCACACGCCCATAGTTCGATGCTACTCTCTCGAGACCAAAACACTACCAATAAGCCTCTGTTGCGGTTAGAAAAATGGAAACTATGGTCTAAGTACTTGTATTTTTTTCGTACTGACATCATCTTTTGGATGATTTTTGAAAGCAGGTTCTATGATAAAACGGTTCATCACAATTACCACACCAAATCTTACTAAAGAAGGGTATTGTATTCAACAGTATCATGATCTATATATGTATATATTTATGTCATGTTAAGTCTCAGTGTTAATGAAAATAGACCAGGAATATAAAGCTTAATTATCGACATAAATTAAAGGAATTTCCATCCTTACGTATCTCAAGTACGGCTGACTTCTTTGGACTAATTTCTAGTTAATGTCTTCTAGACGGCGATTAAGGCCGGATATTTGCCTGTAGCAATATAAAACGGAAAAAAACATGAAACAATTCTAAAAGCGATAGACTGAGAAAACCTACGATTGATTGCTCGTTTGCATGTTAAGCATAAATTCAGCTTATCAAGGCAAGAAAACGTGGTGACCGAGTGGTCTAAAGCTCACCCTACGAATCAAGGTGCCCCATATCGCCTATGTTTAAATGCAACTTTGACACATCTTAATGTAAAACGTTTTTTAGCTTGCTTTGTCGAAAGTGGGTGGCTCCCTCTAGATCCGCCTGTTTCCTCGAACACCCCAGAACTGACCTGATCTTTTACTTGTGCGTTAAACATCATTTCGTTACTTATCTCTACTAAAATGATATTTTTTATTCAGTATGGTTCTGTACAGATTTCGTTTTTAAAATCGAAATAGACGCCAATGATAAAAAATAAATAAATAAATAACGTTAATCTTTAGGTGTAGCGCAATTTTTAACTTTTCCGTTCGCCCCTTTATAAGGAGATGGTCCCGGTACCGGGGTAGCCGAAAGCTCGTGTTTAACGATAACAGTGTGTGTCGTGTGTCTCTTACCGCTAAGTTGAAAAGCTCACGCATTTTTATATTTCTGTAAGTTTGTCACGTTTCTCGTGCGTTTTCAACCGGCATTCAGGTTTCCTCAATGTTATCAGAATTGACCGTTTTCATTGGGTGAAAGAAATTTTGACTGGGTCTCTCGAAGAACAATTTAACCACTCCATTCAATGGAAAAATAAAATTTGTTGATAAATTTAATTCATTTCTCCCTGAGGTGTGCATGAAAAGTTTGTGAACGTGGACATTGTGTAAGAGAAAATTCCATAAAACATTTAACAAATTGATTGGTTTGTTTGCGTCATGGTCGATTGAACTTATTCCCGTATAATCCAGGTTGATGTTTATCCGATTTTTCTTATACATGGACATTGTAACTTCCTCTTGGGAGTTCTTCAGTTTATCCAAGAAAAAAATGTTTGTTGACTTTGTAATTAGATATTGAAATTTCATCGGATGAGTGATAAATAATCTATTCTCAAAGGATAGTTAGAAAATTAAATTTTCTTTTGAAAAGAAATTATGTAATTTCCCTATATACACGGATTTAATCAAGAAAATTGTAGATTTCGATCATTTATTCAAATCCACTGTGATTATCTTTTTTTCAGAATTAACTTTGTTATTCATGAATATTTTATACAATGTTTCATTGTAATGGTTTATTTATTTATTGTATATTATATTTATAAATAACGATTAATAATATCCGAAATTATCAATTTATAATTAAAATGATATTGTTTAATCATATTCGACGGAGTGTGAAGTGTAACAAATTTGTTTTAATCTCTCTTGGGTGTTCTGTAAAGATCCAAAACTCTTTCTGTTCAAATGTGCATTGACCTGTTTTAGTATTTGACTTGTTCATGAATATTAGGCTGAAATTAATATTTTCGCAGTACACATTACGCAATGTTACATATGCTTAAATCTTTTAAGAGACCGAGAGAGAGACCGAGAGAGAGAGAGAGAGAGAGAGAGAGAGAGAGAGAGAGAGAGAGAGAGAGAGATATTTAACAATGTCATTTTTCTGATCGTTAGATTTAATTTAGATAAAATAAAATGAAAAAGGTTTTTGTTTTTATGAAGATTTTTTTTAAAAGGCTAATTACTAATTCGTGTTTCATGACTTTAAATAAGCATAGCTGGTTTATAATAATTACACGCCATTTATTTCCTCTTTCAGATGTTATTTAATGATGTTTTATAAAAACCGAGACTTTTTGAAAATTAGAACCTTTTAACGCAGTCGACATGTTTTAATCACATTTATCTCTTCAAATCACGAAGACAATTAGGCTTGCACGTGCACATGCACCAGTGTTAAGTACAGTAACGACGTTTAAGGATTGTTTTCACAGGTCATTAGGACGAAACAATCATTCTGGTTTTTCATCTAATTGCATACACAAGGAAACAATTATATTTCTGTTGACATACATTTAATTTTTATTAAAAATTAACAATTCTGTTGAAATGCGCTAATTACTTTTAACATTTTTTTTAATAAACTCATTTTTATCTAAGTAGCACATGACAAAGAAAACGTACTTAGAATATCAATGTTTTTGGTATGTTTCACTTCGCCATGTAAGTGCACATGCACCTAGATTTTGGTCTTGACATGTATATCAATCGCTATCAGGAATTTTATTTATTTATTTATTTATTTATTTATTTATTTATTTATTTATTTTATTTTTGAAGGGTGACAAATATATTTAGTTTGAATAGTTTAAATATTCCCTCGTGCCACTGATGAGGAATGAATTTCCGAAATGTGCACATATGGTACATAAATATTGAACGATATATTTGTTAAATATTTAATAGATTATTTTAATTTATTGATTATTTATTTATTTATTTATTTATTTATTTATTTATTTATTTAGTTATTTAGTTATTTAAATTTATTTTTATTTTGGCCAGAGATAAAAAATCAGACACAAACCTTAATGAAACGGATAAATTATGAAGTGTAACATGAAGAAACTAAGAAAGCACATTTGGGAACCATAGAACATATCATTCCCAACTGTTAAATGACCATCTCACATCGTGACAAAATTAAATAATGTTTTTCTTTCAAAAGTTATTGGTCGTTTGCTTATGTAAAGTCAATAACAATTTATAATTTATTAATTAGTAATGTTTAAGGCGTACTTTACACGGCGTACTTTACACGGCGTACTTTATACGGCGTACTTTACACGGCGTACTTTATACTTTTGCTTATGTAAAGTCAATAACATTTTATAATTTATTAATTAGTAATGTTTAAAGCGTACTTTACACGGCGTACTTTATCCGGTGTACTTTACATGGCGTATTTCAGGTGTTTTACGGGACAGACAGTATTTGAACAAAAAGACATGTAGCTTTTACTATTGTCATGTATTACTTTTTTAAATTCTTATAAATAATATATTGTCATAAGATACTTTTGAAATGTATGATATGTAAAAATTTTAAAAAGTAATGTATGTCACAATTAACATTAGCAAAATAAATCAAACATAATTTTAGTGACGTGATTGAAAAGTCGATAGAAACTGTATCATACTTTGACCAATGTAATTTGATAATGGTCAATACAGAAAAAAAATAAAGCTGAATAGCTACAATAAAGACGAGTACAATTATAACAGGGTTATATAGCCAGCAACACAGTAAATAAGTGTTGGTTTACTTTGAACGTCACCGCCACATTTGATGGCTGTAATTATTGGACAATCAACGACTGTTTATAGATCAATGTTTATCAAGAAAAAGGTAACCGAAAACGAACTTCGCAATAGCTATCGCAACTAAAACTACGTAATGACGCAAGTAATGACAGAAATAGCCAATAACAAAACAAGAAAACTCATCTATCGGCGCCAATGTTTATTATCCTGCAAATTATTCACGGATACAGGAATAAATTCAAATGGTGTTGCTTTAGTATGGGCCTGTCAACCATCCCATCCGTTTTTAATAACTATAGGTTTTTAATTTAAAAAAAAAACCCTTCTTTAACGAACAATGAACTACGCTCCCAGACAGACATGAAAACGTAAAACAAAATGACCGGGAAATTGTCATTTTATTATTGATAAGAGATTTAAAGTGGCATGAGATGGTTTCTATAGTATGATTGAGTTTACCGAAGAAAAATCACATTCATAGACTGTCTTCAATACTTAGGATGTACACCATAATAATTGTTAATTTTGTTACTCAAAGATAAATCAGTGTGATTTGTTGTTATATCATCATAGAAATGAAAGAATGTAACTAAGTAAAAGGATAATCATCACACGGTAACATGGCAACATTGTTTAAGGGTAAAATGCCGAGGCACATTAAAATATCTTGAGATTCCAAGACTTGCAGTTGATCATGATTCTAGTTATTGAACATCGTATAAGGTATTATGACCAGTTCATTCCTATTTATTGTAACCAAAAAAAAAAAAAAAAAAGAAAGAAAACGGACCAGTAAGTGATATTTAAGTGGAGGTAAAGTAGCCATTTCATTACGTTCAATTGTAAATGTTTTAAATCTCTTGCCATGATTTAGGTAATCGTGCAATGACTAAGACACAACATTACAATTTCAGATAAAATTGTAGATGTAAGCAACACGAAAAATGTAACCAAGGACTCAATACAAGTCTATTAAAAACAAAAAATATGCAATCAATACCCTTGGTATCTTTTTCAGTGTTGTCATTGGACTAACATGTTATTAAAAATTGAACTGTTTTAAAATGGTATACATTGTCAGTATGAAGGCAACAACTTTGCAAGCAAACGGAATAACGCGCGTTAGCGCGTTATGACAAGTTTGCTTGCAAAGTTGTTGCCTTCAAACTGACAATGAATACCATTTTAAAACAGTTCAATTGTTAAATTTTCGTTTAATATTTTTTAAGAAAAAATTATTCATTTATTTTAAGAAAAAATATTCCCATCTATAACACATGCACATCGGGGGAGTCCAATAGACGCAACAGCTGAATTTAAGACCGAGAACGACACATTATTTATCCGCAATATTTTTAATGTGGGGTAACAACGGGGAGTTTTGGTTTGAAAAATTATAGTGTTATCAGGTATTATGATGGTATTTTCTCGATTTTTCATTAACATAATGATTTTTTTTAGAATATTGGATATAAATAATATGTATAAAAATTGAATATCAACGATAAATGTGTTGTTATTTGTGGACTATATTTCAGTCGAAAACCAGGTGCACCTGTGTTGCCCCATTTCAATTTGCAAAGAAGTTTCGAGTAAAAGATTGCTGGCTAAATGTCGGAAGTGAAACTTGTGAATCTGAAACGGGAAGGGGGGTACTGTAGCTGAGGATAACTTTCAATGGCCAAGCATGTGGGTTTCGAATCTGTGATATGTGAGTAGACAGGGAGATTTTTTCTGAAATGTCGACATTGTTACTGTTAGGTTGAGATTCACTCTTAATTAATGTGCCGAGCTTCATACTCAGTATCATTCAAATGTAGACAGCAAAGCAGTGAGAAGTAAACTTATTCTTTACGCCTGGTGTGGTGCAAATATCTCTCAAAGTTTAGAAAATTATCGTTTTAAGGTTAGCAAGGAGTTGTGTAGTACTTAAACCATGTATTGTTCTTTTGAGGAGATCTTATTGTATCCCTTGTAAATTGATTAA
This sequence comes from Tegillarca granosa, assembly GCA_029721355.1. Taxonomy (NCBI): domain Eukaryota; kingdom Metazoa; phylum Mollusca; class Bivalvia; order Arcoida; family Arcidae; genus Tegillarca; species Tegillarca granosa. Next base: position 17,811,960 of record CM056610.1, on the reverse strand, counting down.
AAGCATGTAGATGATTTTTCAGTTTTTCCTATCAACAAACACAGCATGTGAAACGGACAATTTTCACTGGATGTGGCATACATGCGTGAATCTAATTCCATTTGAAATTTACATCACTTGAAATTTACATCCCGCGAGACACAAAATTGATTGACAAGTTGTACCATTACACATTGTCTCAAAATAATAGGGGATGTAACAGCTTTGTCAAGGTAGGAAGAAATTTTTAATGATCCGATTGTTCAAAATTTGTTTGTGGTTTGATGATTTTGACTGATCTGTTGTTGTCTGTTCTTTCAACATTCCATCAAAAACACCACTCTGTCTCTCACAATGTCAATATTACGGTGAATATTAGCCAGGTGCCTATATATGTTATCAAAATATTATTTTATTTATTTCTTTGATTTTACTTTGTAATATCTCGTAAATGTGTTTTTCAGTCTCATCTCGAATGTAGACAAATGTGACGTGACAGTCATGTTTGTTTACCTACGATAATGTAGTTCCGGATTGTGTATTGCATTTTATATGTATTCATACACGGAGTGACAAAATTTTTTGGCATTCATTGTCAGTAATATTTTCATTTGCCTTGTAAAATCCCCATAGCTGCAAGCTTGAGAGCCGTTGTAATTATTGACAAAGCTGCTATATACCCTATTATTTTGAGACAATGTGTAATGGTACAACTTGTCAATCAATTTTGTGTCTCGCGGGATGTAAATTTCAAGTGATGTAAATTTCAATTGGAATTCGATTCACGCATGTATGCCACATCCAGTGAAAATTGTCTGTTTCAAATGCTGTGTTTATTCATCGGAAAAACTGAAAAATCATCTACATGCTTTTAATCAATTTATAAGGGATGCAATAGGAACTCCTCAAAATTACAATGCATGGTTTAAGTACTACACATCTCCTTGCTAACCTTAAAACGATAATTTTCTAAACTTTGAGAGATATTTGCACCACACCAGGCGTGAAGAATAAGCATACTTCTCACTGCTTTGCTGTCGTCATTTGAATGATACCGAGTATGAAGCTCGGCACATAATGTTAGAGTGAATCTCAACCTAACAATGTCGACATTCCAGAAGAAATCTCTTGGTAAATCCCTGTCTACTCACATATCACAGATTCGAAACCCACATGCTTGGCCATTGTAAATTATCCCTCAGCTACAGTTCCGCCCTTCCCGTTTTAGATTTACAAATTTCACTTCCAACATTTAGCCAGCAATTTTTCACTTCAAACTTTTTTGCAAATTGAAATGGGGCCACACAGGTGCACCTGATTTTCGACTGAAATATAGTCCACAAATAACAACACATTTATCGTTGATATTCAATTTTTTATATATATTATTTATATCCAATATTCTAAAAAAATCATTATGTTAATGAAAAATCGAGAAAATACCATCAAAATACCTGATAACACTATAATTTTTCAAACCAAAACTCCCCGTTGTTACCCCACATTAAAAATATTGCGGATAAATAATGTGTCGTTCTCGGTCTTAAATTCAGCTGTTGCGTCTACTGGACTCCCCCGATGTGCATGTGTTATAGATGGGAATTTTTTTCTTACAATAAATGAATAATTTCTTTTTTTTTTTTTTTTTTTAAAAAATATTAAACGAAAATATAACAATTGAACTGTTTTAAAATGGTATTCATTGTCAGTATGAAGGCAACAACTTTGCAAGCAAACTTGTCATAACGCGCTAACGCTAATGGGAATTTCACAAGGCAAATGAAAATATTAGAATATGAACGATAAAAAATAACTCGCGTTTAATGACGTCACTTTACTTGTCCTTTCTTGTCTTATAATTTATCAACAAATAACCAAATCAAATGATGCACTGCCAATTTTAGTACAAATTCAAAAACGATTCAGTGTGTAATGCCTTTCATTTTAAATGTAAATTAAATAAAATTTCCTTTTTTTTTTTTTTTTTTTTTTTTTTTTTTTTTTTTTAACCAGACTTTTAAATATTTAATGTTTTTGTCTGAGCATAATTTTACTTCATCTTGGTCAACTCCAAATGCAAATCTGTTTATACAACAGCGGCGTAAATTGTACTTTATTCTAATTACATTTTTTCTACTTCAAAGCTTTGATGCTTAATAAATACCGGCTTAGGAATTTATTTGTTTCAGCGAGACTTATCGGTGTTTCAAATGCGTAGGTTATTGGTTTGTTTACACGTTGATCTGAATGTATATAGTATTTTTTAAAATGTATGCTTTAATTTCAGCTTTATTTTACAGGTACACATTTTAAGGTGACAAAACCACCATTATAGGTTAACACAATCGTGTACATACAGGCAATCACGATCGTTTTGGCTTGGTCACAAAACTGTATAAATGGTTTTACACATGAAATGTCACATTTTCTATTTCGTATATTACTCTTTTCACAGAGAAAATACATCTATTACCTTAAGTTGAAAACATAATTGTAAGTAATGTTCAACACTCTAAACAAATGTGTCGAACCTTTTAATATACATAGCTAGTTAAGTAACAAATTTACTTCTGTCGCCAGAAAATGATTTTAGACCTGATATTTAGTGACGTAAATGACAAGTCAAATTGTTGTAGGCGGAAAAATCATTCCAACAAAGCTATCTTGACACCTTTAAATGTGATTATTTTGCCATTAGATGCATGTATTGTATAAACAATCGCTAGCATATCTTCTAAAATATTTGATGTATCAGATTAGTGGCTTTTTTACTTAAAATAAATTCATTCTATTTCTTGTTAAATCGGAGATTGTCATGTAACCGGTCGTTTTCTTTACTCTGTCTGTGTCCAATCATGCTTAAATAAAAAAAGATATAAACATTTTTCAACTAAGTGATAAATTCTTAAATAATACTTAGGTGATCTTTTAAAGCATTATTATTTTTATCGTTTACTTTATCGAGCGACGAATGACAAATGACATAATTTGTGCTCGAGATATCGGGAAGACTTAATTCAAGAAACGAATGTTGATCGCCAAAGATCAAAAGTTAATCACCCGAATTACATAAAGTCGATTGCTCAAATTGTGAAAAAGATATATGAACAATAACAAATACGTTCAACACTTGATATAAAAAGGGAGTTAATTCATGTAAACCGTTAACGGTTTTGGCTACATCAATTACTTTTCAGAAAACAAACACGCATTTACGACATTTTAAGTACAACTGAAAGGCAGTAAATCTACAAGTTATGTTTTTTCTAAATTTTTTATTGCAAGGGCCGGAATGTAAGTTTAATGCAAATCCAATTCTGTATAAAAAATCACATGATGCCAGTGATGTTGTCAACACAATAAACAATCAAGTTGATATGTGTTTATTTATTTATTTATTTATTTATTAGTATCGTAGTTGATACGTGTTTATTTATTTATTTATTTATTTATTTACTTATTTATTTATTATTTTAATTAATTTATTTATTTTTTGCGTTTTAGCTTCGAAAACACTATCTATTTGCAAAATTTCCTAACAAACAAGCAATCAGACTTCATTTTGTTGTTAGTTCATGTAAATGCCATCCAAATCCTATCGGTAAAGCGTAAAGTAAAAGAACGCCTATATGTTCTTGTGACGTTCAAAGAAGATAACATCAGAAAATTGTGGACATTTTGACTTGAATGAAAAATCTATTGCTTTAATTATGTATGATATCTTCCTTTGATTTTTAGATAAATGTAATTAAGAAATACAGTTTGTTCAAATATTGTCTCAGAAAATGAAGTGGCATACATATAATCCTGCAAATCATCAAAGCGATTTATAAAAATCAAAGAAGACGTGATTTTGTTCTAACTTTTAAAAAAATGATGAGCATCTTGTAGATAATTGTTTTCAAAAATGATACGGTATGATTTCGAAAAAAAATCTTGAAAATGTTTATTTAAATGATCCATTAGTGTAGTTTCTGCCTGACATGTTATCGAAAAATTGATTTTGACTGTTCTGTCATATGTTGATACTGTTTGTAATTAAACAAAGACTCATGAAAAGTCTTAAGTGCTGTTAGACCTTATTTATTAAGCACATAATGCATCCATTATGTATGTTTTTGTCTTTTTCTTTTTTTTGGTTCTGTCCCTGGTGTCTGTGTGTGTATGTGTGTCGGTGTGTGTGTTTGTGCGCGTGTGTGTGTGTGTGTGTGTGTGTGTGTGTTTGTGTTACGTTGGCTGTTTTTGTTTTTTAGGTACAAATTTAAAAGCAAACTGTAAGATACCATTTTTTAAAAATTTATTCATGTCCGTACATGTTCGTGTCCGTTCATGAATTTAATAGTTCTTGTGTTAAATAGGTGTTTATTTTGACTTGTTTATTTGCTGCTTTCTATCTTTTCTTTCCTATTCTTTTTTTATATTGACTACCTTGGATATTGTAAAGTTTTTCTAGATTTATCTACACAATTCTCTACTCCATGATCAAATTTAACAGACAGTAAAAGTGTGTTATATTCAAATAGGAACGGTTTACATGTTATTTCTTCAAATCTGTAATTGGTAATTTCTTGATATTGAATACGTGATAAGGAAATAAAAGATACTCGATATGATCATAATTCTTTAATTAAGAATCTGTAGTTAAGATATTTGACTCCAAATTAGAGACGTGTTAAAAAATCTAAATGTGTAACTCGTTCATAACAAGTAATGCAATACTAGCTAAAAAGTTTAACAAAAGCATGTAATGAGGTGTACATTTAATACATTGTAACTTAAGCTGAACATGTGCAGTTATCTGATGTTTAGGGGGTATAAATTAGATAATTTTTTCTGCACTAACTTTATTGGCGCCATCAAATGACGAAGTTTATTGCCAATTAATGAAGTTATATATTTAATGAAATTAAAATTTCACTAATACTCTCATTACAATTTTATTGTTTTCAATATTTTTTTGAATACATGTAGAAAAAAAAAAACTATAACAGAAAAAATGAACTATGTAACTTTAGCCAACGATAAGCACACAAGATGAGAAAGAAAGAACGCATTTTAATTATTTCAATAAATACATTGTAAATGCAAAGAATTTATTGACAAATTACTTGAGAACAGTACTATTATTGTTTGAGTACCCGTGTATGTATATCCATTGATATGCAATTGCTTATTCACACAGTTTATTGTTAATTATGATCCCAAATAAGGAAAATCAACAGCTGTTTTCGGTATATAAAACAATGGAAAACTATTGATTTGTATTTTATGATCATGATTTTAAATATTGTTACTTGTTATCCGCAGAGATCGATCGTATCAAAACACTTTTAAATATGAATTATAAGAAATATCCTAGTAAATATATAGCACAAATACCAGTTGAATTTTGATGTGCCAGATGTGCACATTTCGGAAATTCATTCCTCATCAGTGACACTAAGACCGAAAAGTTTGATAATAAAAAACATAAGCCAAACAGTTGGAAATCAATGAATCTAAAGTTCCAAAATTATATTAATCCAAATCAAGCTAAGGAATGCTTTGCATGAGGGAACAAACCTTAGTTTTAAACAAATTTTACAATTTAAGGCAGCTGAAAATTTTGTTAAATGGTACATTTTCTGACAGCAAAAAATACTGCCTACTGAGTTATGGATACCCTCGGGGAGTTTTACTCCACCAGCAGCGGCACCCACTCAGGAGTAGTAAATATATAGCACAAATACCAGTTGAATTTTGATGTGCCAGATACTTCAGTATTTTGTAGGAAGAGAAAAAGTTGAAGAAGTAAAACGCTATTATTTAAACAGTTCAATTATACAAAAATATTGATTAGTCGTTAACTTTACTTATTTTATATAGACTTTTTTCAAAGGTCAAGTTTTGTATTTTCTTCACCTCTTGCATCTCTACTAATTTGTAGATTTTTCGTTCACTTACTTAGTCAATTTAATAGAAATGGATATCTGTAATTTTAGATGTGAGAGTTGTTTGCTGTCATGTGCATTTTTTACCTAAAAGTCAAACTTGTTATGTCCTTTTCTTTAAAAAAAAACCAACAAAATGTATATACTGCAGCTCTTTTTTGACAAAAACTACTTAGACAAACTTTAGCAGCAAGCAATTAAACAAATCATGACCATCAAATTCTAAGTAAATATATATTGATAAACACAGTTTCTAAATCTGTAAATTTAATGCGTGACCAATGACAATAGGGGAAATTTGAACGCCTTTGAACCCAAATACCACAAACATATCGATGTTCAGATGATAAACTTTTCAACATCAGAATTCTCAATAGATGCAAATTACAAATTAAAACTTGTCGTGTGTTCTTAATATTTAAATTTAACATGTCTGTTGTTTTTTGATTGTCGAAAAAAATCAAGCTTATTTGCATAAATATAAAATTAACTTGAAATTCCCGTTATCCTTTTAAATGGTTGTTCTGTCTTGTGTATTTTAGATATTTTGATTATTTGCTTTTGTTTAGTTGGTTGGCTGTTGCGAAATAAATATTTGTCTTTATGTTCGACCTTCAGTTATTGATATTGTAAAAATATAACAGTTACGGTATATTTAAGTAAAAATTCTAACAGAAATATCTTTGTTTTTGGATGTGCCATATGT
>CM056610.1:17658886-17805245 GCA_029721355.1 Tegillarca granosa | reverse complement strand
AAACTGATTGTTTATTTTATAATCTTCAATAATATTACAACATAGGCAAAATTCAATGATCAATAATACTCGTAAGACAAAAATAACAGTTTTTCAAAATAATTAACAGTTTCTGATCTTCTTCAAATATTACTGCTGGTTGGGTCTAAGGGGAGATAATTCATTCCTTCACCCAAAAGAGTTATATCCAAGTTTCACGTGCTTTGCCTGATTGCATTTAGCTTTATTATACAAGACATTTGCAACTTTACTAAAAGTTTACCTTTGACTACACAGAGTACAATTTTATACTTTATAGTTGGGATTTGTATGTGTATTGTCCTGAATAATCTTTATAATGTTATATATCATCCAGATTCATCCTGAATAATCTTAATACATGTTTTCTGTTTAAGATTTGTGTAAAGCTTGAAAAAGTGACAGTGAAATTAATACCAGTACACTTAAGATCACAAGAATGGGAGTTTAACATTCAAGTTTTTACCTGTGATATGTACTGATTGCATTGTGCAAGTGGATGTTTTAGCATTGTGTAATGGGATATTTTATCATGCCACACCCTCTGTGACACAAGAACTGGGTTTAAACTTTTCAAGGTCAAGTGTTTATAATTTACTCCAGTACATAGGAAAAGTACCAAGAGACGGCGGATAGAAGGAGAAACAGAACTGCTTTGAAAAAAATTTCAAGCCTTACTTGAATAGTGAAAAAAGTATTCATAACACCGATTTGTTGAAAGTGAAAAAGTTAACCATTCTTAACTTCACAAACTTTGCCTCATATAAGATCAAAAATTAAACAACATGAAACATGGAAAATCACAGTGATTTTGTAACACTTCCATCCAAATGATGAATAGCTGATTGTTTTACAAGGTATGGTACACTGTTTGTTGTCTGGACTGGTGACTTTGGTCCTCAGAAGGCGAGACTAAGGTTTTACTTTTCCGGTGTCAGCGACTTGTCAAAATGTGCAAGTTGTATGTTAAAGTCTATATCTCTTAAATTTACACTGTTATTGAGTGAAATTTGAAACACAGTTCAATCGTGCAGTTTAATTATGATTACATGAGTATTATATAGACTGATGTTACAACTAATTTTGGGATAAAAACATGAAGTTTTAGAGGGAAAAGAAAGGAATTTTGAGAAATGCTCCTACTGACCCATTTTTCAATGTTTTGTTTTGAAATTTTGAATTTATCATGTACCAAGATGGAACTTACATATATTTTACGAATAATTTGGAAACATTGACCTTTTTGTTGGTTTTTCTGATAAAAACTACATATTTTGAGAAAATGTTAAAATTGGTGAATTCAATTGAATATGTTGTTTGAGTAGTTTCTAAATTATATACAATATCTGTTGACAATTTATTCAATTTTGGGAGATAAATCTTGGTTTTGAAATGCAAAAAATAAATGTCATCATAGTTTAATTATGCATACCTCACAAAATTGTGTCAATACTGAATCTAAAAAATGTATTTCTTCTTGATCAAAAAATAACCAAGTGAGACATCTAATTCCATAGGATTCTTGTTTTTATTTAGAATGTATATCCATACAAATTGATGACAGCCAATGTTAGGCTAAAAATGGTGGTGTTTTCTTAGGAAAATTTAATTACAGGTTAATTTAATTATTTTTTATTATTATTATTATTTGAATTCACATGAAATGTTAAAATAACTCACAAAAACAAATCTTGACTTTTGATTGAAAAAAGAAACATGAGCAAGTGAGCATTAAAGGTCATAATGATTCACTTTTGTACATTGTCCTATGAATTTTTCTATTGAAACCTTTCCAATATTGATCTGTATGAAATTATTTTTTGAAGTTTGTTTTCAAGGTTACACGTTGGTTTTGTGCTTTTGTGCACTTAAACATTTTAGTGCAAATTTTTAGAAATTATCGTAACACACATACTATAACATTCCATTAAACTGACATAAAAATTTATACCAAAAATTTTAATATTCATCCTTACATGTAATAACTGTTTGTGTTATTTTTGGTTTAATACTGAATTAAAAATAAAAAGTTGATGTGTAACAGAGCAAACAGCATATGAAAATTTTGTGCTGCAAATTTATATAATAGTTATACAGTTCTTGACTTGATTTTTGTTATGAATGGTTCTGTAAAAATAACAATATTTTCTTTGTGACAAAATTTTTTGGCGGGTAACTTTGAAAATATTACTATTTTTGTTACAACTGCGGTGCCAGTAAGGCATCATTGGTGAAATACTTAAAAAATTCTTTTTAAAAATTCATCATTTACTATAATGGGAAAAATTATTTATTGTGTGGCTCTCTCTATAAAAGGTGATATTTTTCAAATTTTTTTAGGAGCATTTATTTTGTGGTGCCATTTAAAATTTTAATCTTTGAGAATTATGATTTCATAATTTTTCATTAAATTGTTTATCTTTACTTCGATTTTATTTTCTTATTAAATGTTTGAAAATCATGAAAGGTTGAACATCTACATGATTTAATTGGCCTATTTTTATAGTGTGCTATAATGATGGACTTGTTTTAAAGTTTTCTATAGTGAATGAAATATAGAGTCCTTAGTTTTAAATTTTAAATGGATTGATGCTCTTACAAAATCATTTTTTTCTTGGGGGAAATTAGATTAATAAATCTGAGCAAATCTTTAAATAACATTGTTCACAAAAAGTGAAGTTTTGGTGATATATTTGCTATAGAATGTATAAATTGAGGTCATGTTTTAATTGGCAGGTTTAATGATTATTTTTAGCGAAAAATATGGAAATTGAGAAAACCGTCTAATACTCATGTTACTGCAAATTTGGTTTGTGATTTTATTGACTTGTACGGAAGTTTTAGTGACATATTGTTTTTGTTCCATCTTTTATTCTGTATAATTATAACAACTTAAAAAGTTAACTTATTTCTTTATTATTATTATTATTATTATTATTATTATTAGCTCACCTGGCAAAGCCATGATAAGCTTATGGTTTGGTAAAGTGTGCTTGAGTCAGTGCATGCTGGTATCCATATACTTTAATCTTCTCCTCTGAAACTAATTGGCCAATTCAAATGAAATTTGGTGTGGAAGGTCCTTAGTAACTATAGATTAAAATTGTTTCCGACATGTAATCCTAAATCCAAGACGGCTTCTGTCATTAACATAAATAGCAAAAACCTATAAATGGCCATTACGAGTTTATTTATTTACTGATTTTGTTGAAATTTGAAACATAGAAAATAGATGTCGGGGGGGATAAAACATATATAACGTGTTTTTCTGTACAATTTTTCGTTTGTGCAATAATTACGTTATATGCAAATAAAGTCTATTTTTAGCCTAAATCTTTGAAAATCTCTGAAAGTACATTGCCAATTGAAAGGAAATTTAGTGTGAAAGGTCCTTGGGTGGTTTAGATTAAAAAATATAACTGCTACATGTATGTCTGTCTGAAATCCAAGATGGCTGCCATTACTAAAAATAGCAAAATGATATAAATGGTCATTATGGGTTCCTTTATGTACCAATTTTAAACAATTTTAAATTTGACACAAAGAAAAAAGATTTCAGGGAAATTGAACATATGTAGTTGGTTTTTCTGTACAATTATTTGTTTGTACAATAATTATGTAATATGCAAGTAAGGTCTGTTTTAAGCCTAAATTTTTCTCTGAAAGTACATAACCATTGAAAGGAAATTTATGATAAATATTGCTTGAAATAATAGAAATGTGTTTGTTTGTTTATGTTTTACTGATTGGATTTATTTTTAAAAGAAAATGCAAAAAATAAAATAAGGTTGTTTCAGGTGAGCAATACAGGCCCTATTGGGCCTCTTGTTTTTTTTTTTTTTTTTTATTTTAGTTATTTTTCTACGCAATGCATGAAGCGATTGCCTAATAACTTGACACAACTGTTGAAATTAAGAACATAAGAACAAATCTTTATGCACAACATCATTGCTGTGTAAATGATGTAAGGTCACACATGATAGTCAGAGTCAATACAGACTTTGCCACTGTGGCTATTTGTCACAAACATATCTTGTAAGGGTTAAAATGTTGAACTGTGGCTATTTGTCACAAACATAATATCTTGTTAGGGTTAAAATGTTGAAATATGAAAGAATTTTGAGAAAATGTGATAATACTGATTAAATACTTTAAAAAAAGGAATTACATAATCGTAATGTTAGTACATTATGTTGATAATTATCTGTGATCAAGTGTTCAATGAATTTGAAAGAGACAGAAAGTTACTTTACTAAAAACATAAAATAGACCAGCTATGTTGTTCCAAACCTATAGTGTCACTTAAAGGAATTATTTTTTTTATTTTGTATGTTTATGAAGTTTATTGTGTTCAAAGATTGTATTTCATTATGTTAAATTTTCAAATTACCTAGTTTATAATTGTTGAATAAATTGTGTCATATCTGAATATTTTTTTTTTATTATTTCAATTTTTGTTGAAAGATTGTATACTGGATATGGTATTTTGTGTGAGATGTTTTCCAGAAAATCTTGCACTCACAGAAAACAAGTAATGGGCATATTCCTATACAAAATATATTATTAACATTCTACTTTCTGTACATAGCACTGCAATAACATGCATGTTTCCTCATAAATGAATCAATAACACCAGATTTTTAAATGTTTGGATCAACTAGTGACTGACTAGAACATGTCACATTTAAAAAATGAATTTACTGGTGACAGATGTTTGTCTACAAATGCCAAGAGCTTTCTTCATTCTGTATTGGAGTTTTCATCTGTATCCAGTCTATAAAACTGAAAATATTGAATTATCAAACATGTTTCATCTTGACTACTGGTATTCACTTTAAATTACCTTGTGCTAATATAAAGCTGGATAGGTTTTTTCAAAAGGAATACTAGAATATTGTTCTGCTAGGCTAGAATAAACCATGATTATGATGCATCATTCTGTAGGTTCATCTCCTTCTACCTTATCTATATATATCTTAATTGTATCACATGACTTGGTAACAAAGTGATCCTGCTATGTTTGACAAGAATGGTTGTTTCCTTGGTATGAATTTGCCCATATTGACAGGTTTGTTTGTACTTTCACAGCAGCAGCAAAACTTTTACTTGGAAGAAAAGCATGATTATCCAGATATCTACACCTTTTTATGTAACAGAAAGCCAATATCTGTGAAGTGTTGATCAATAGATAAAATTGGTTTTAACATCCTAATCAAGAGTATTTCATTGTATCGAGAGGTCATGAGCTATAGGTGAAGTTGCAGAAATTGTGGCAATGCACACAATTGAAGTGCTTGTTGCAGGAATTGTACAGTTTTAAAGCACATTGATAACTTGCAATGAACCTAACTTGAATACCTAGGGATTGCCAGTCTAGTTGTTCTTAAACTTTGTGCCAAAAACCATATTCGTGGTGGTGCTGAATAGTATTAATGATGTCATCTTTTGCATATGGACAAATCATGACACAAGAATTAAAAAGTTTCTTTTTAGATCAACTGGCTAAAGCCAGCTGAGCTTATAGCGTAGTGAAACAGGCATCTGTGCATAAACTGTAATCATTATCTCTGAAACCACTTGGCCTATTGGAAACAAATATGGTGTGAAAGGTCCCTAGGTGGGGTAGACTAAAGTTTGTACCAGGTCATCCGACCCAACATCTGATGGTCACTTTTACTGTAAACAAAAAAACGTATAAATGACCATTGTGGACTCTATTATCAAATGATTTTGTTCAAATTGAAATTCTGAAAGAAGATAGCCAGTCATTTAACATACATTATAACCAATTTTCGCGATATATTCAAATGAGGTGTAATATTTTGTAAATTCTCTGAAAAAAATATTTATATATAATTGAAGACATTAATGTAAATTCCATTTTTTGTGCAATACATGCCATAGTTGTCCTACACATGATATTTTTAATTGGATGATGTTATATAAAATATTGGGTCTTTAACAAGGGGGTCCCAACTATATTGTATATGGGGTCCCAACTATATTGTATATGGTGTATACTTTATTGGGCCTTCTCTTACATGGCCCAATAAATTTTGATAAATTTATTGGGTTCGACCCAAAAATTGGGTTTAAAAAGACATGACTGGTAGTCAAATAAGCACTAGAAAAAACTTTTATACATAGCTATACATGTGTTGTTGCATCATAAGATGGTTAGTTTCTGAACTTATTGTTCATCTAACTACAGTATTTCTGTGTGGTCCCAATATTTAGGTCTTATATGCGAGACCCAACACTTTTGCAAGTTTAAGTATATATATATATATATATATATATATATATATATATATATATATATATATATATATATATCTTACAAAAGAAAAAATAAAGATAAATAAAGATAATAATGGACAATATTTTCAACAAGCAGAATGGACTATGGTCATTATTATACATGTACAAATATTTCAGCAATCAAAATTATTTGAACAGCATTTTAATTTTTATATTTCTTAAATAATAATGATAATGAATAAATAAATCAATATAAAATTTTCCGTCTCAATAGTAGTTTTGTTTTAAGATGTTAGATTACAACATACGGTATAGACAAAATATTGTTACGATTTTGTTTCACTGCTAAAGTTGCAGTTTAAATTTCTGTGTATATATGTGTAAAGAATGCAATTCCATCTGATATATCGAGATAGATATGTGACCTCAATAAACACTACCATTTATACGAACGAAATTGAAAACCATTCAGACAAACTATTAGTTTTTTATTCGATATATATCTCTAGTTGTTCCTCGAAAAAATCTTATTAGAGACAGAAAACCGCATATTTATAGGACTTGTCGCGTTCGTGTTTGGAGACGAAGGACAATTCCCATCGCAATTACTTTTAAATTGTGTTGACTCTAGACACTCATTCAAGTATCGACTGGTGCGAAAACTGTTTGGTATAATGTAAAAAATACTGGTTTTACTGGTGGCAAAGCATTTTCATATCTAATTATCTTGAACAAGTACGTTTTTACAAGTCTAGTAAATTTATCTGATGGGATCATGTCAAATGCCTGATTTGAGATTCATATACTTGGTCATATAAAACCAATGTTACATTACTGGCACTGCTGCTTTTTCGAAAAAAAGTTTTTATCTTTTGAACAGTTTTTTACGGTTGAGTTCACGTAATTTTCAAGACGCATAACATTGTTTTTATTTTTTTTATTGCTTACAGTTAAACTTAAATTGCAAAGCAAGAGCCTGTATCGTGTTTTCGAACACAGTTATACAAAGGATTAGTTTAATAGAAATCGATCACCCATACACACATTGTGTGAAGTAAAATGGTAACTTTTTTGGTAGACAAATTATCAATATTTAGAACTGCATAAATTCTTGCTTATATATTACTGAATGCATTTTAGAAAAAAAAAACTTGATGCAACGGCAAAACTGTAATTAGATCGACTCATTTTGTTTTAGTTTGCATTTTTCTAGATTAGCAATTAGAGAATTTAATGTAATAACCAGACACAAATATATTATTATGTTATTTACAATTAAAAATAATTGCATTGCATCTGTATGTCCTTTTTATAGGTCTAATAAGTATATATTATTAAATGCGCCTACGGGATATTAAGTAACAAAAATACAAAAAACTTAATAGTTTAAATATATGTATTGTCATGTGTTTTAACATATTTAATTGTTTAAAATTATATCTTAAATACGTTGAATTTTTTTTTTGTTTTTTTTTTTTTGCTTAATTCTGACGAAATTTCTAGTAACATAATTGTTTTTATTTTTTTTATAAATTATTCAAGTTTCTTAATGTTTTGATATTTTTGATAGAATTATGTCGATATATTATTATAAAATTGTCCAATTTTATTTCTATCGGGTTTATTTTTTATTTTATGTATACATTCTATGGTTTCGCCTCCTTGATGACAGTTATTTGTTTGTACTAGTATAATTTACTCGATTTTGTTTCTTTCTTGTCCTTTGGTGTCTTTTACATAGTCGGAGTTGTTTTAATAAACATATGACATAAAGTTTATCTTCAAAGTTATTTCTGTAACATTTTATTTTTATTGACTCTATAAGTGACGAATGTAGCGTATTAACAGGATATGCTTATCCTTCCTGAGCACCCGGTCTCGCTTCCTTAATGGAAGTTCGCATGTAGAACTGTATTGGCCAGTTTTCAAATTTTTTACTTAAAGTTGGTTTTTGGGATTGTGATTTGGACGTGGACTGCTATGTTTGTGCTTTTTTATTGGGTAAAAATGTGTAAATGTTTTAAGTCGTAAATAATAAAAAAACAAAATGTATTCAAAAATTCACAGAATACTCCTGAACATTTTAAGTTGAGGTTAAATGTCAACGTGTGAAACGCCAAGACGTTTGCCATATAAGCATCCACCATAAAATGAAGTTATGCGATCATATGATGATGTTTTGCAAACATATGATAGTGTTTTGGAAACAAACAATAGTGTAAGTTTATTATAATATAATGATAGAATATATTCATATAATGGCAAATGCAAACCATTTAATGATTTGTTGATATACTTTAATGACTTAATGACGAAAGCAAGCAATATAGTGGAAACATCAAATTGTTTAATGATAAAACCAAATCAGTGTAAACATGTAATGGCCAAACTCAATCATATAATGATCTGACCAAATAACATAATGGTTAAAACGTATCATATAATATTATAAAACAAAAATATATAATGGTAAAACCAAAACATAAAACGATGACAGTACCATATAATACAGCTATGAAGATTAATACAGATGTGGATTTCTTTCATTATTTCCTATCGTCCATGTCATTTATTGCGTTATCAGTAACAAAGTCTATGCATTTGAAACAAATGAATCTTCATGTAGCATAAGTAGCTCACTAAGACACGTAAATTATTTGTACATATATGATAAAAAAGTGTCTTTATGTGTTGTAAAGCTAGCGACCTCTATATTTGAATACATTAAAAGAAAATATAAGATCATTCTCATTACGCAACCGAATGTAGGAACCTACACATACGAAGACTTGTGTGATAAAGATATTATTTCTTGAAATATAGATATGAAAAAATCAAACTCAACAGCCAAAAGGACATACCTACATAAAGAAATATGATAACGTTGATTTCCAGGAACAAGTTAAATGCAAACTATTTCTCATGTCAAATAGTCCTATAGCATTTGATTGAAACATAAACATTAGTCAATCAATTTTTTTTCAAAGAGATATTTTGATGAGTTTCTTTGTAAACAAAAAGAATGAGTTTTTACAAATAACTGGAGCAGTAACTATCCTTATTCGCTCGTAATGTTTAGATTGCATTTATTGATCTGAATATATCTAAGATTTTTCTTTCACACATAGATATCACTACTAGATACATATCTTTTTCATTTACTATATTAATATTTGATGAGTAAAAAACAAATTATATTTAGAAATTGTTATGAGTGACAGTAACTGGAAAGTATTTGCGCTGAAAAGACATTTTCTTGATGAAAATGACGCGAAATTGATTCTTTTTTTAATAATACTGAAAATAAAGTTGCAAATGAAAAGTATCATTTATATAAAGCATGTACGCAATGTAGACAATTACTTTTTTATTTTACGATTGAAAATGTTTCATAAAGTGAAAATGTTTACTAAAACACCAATCTCCAATAGACTTTGTTGACGTTGAATAATTTGATTAACGTCAGTAACACTGGAAGTAGTTCTCTCGGATACAAAAGTACAACACACATCAAGATATTGAGATAGTATTACGTCAACCTTTTCTCATGTTGCTTGACAGAGCTGTCAGGGCCGTATGTTGTTCGTGCAAACATTTAACGTACAACCAATTGTACGCCTGATTACAAAGAAAGATAAAGTGCAATCAAACAATACGCGTAAATGAGTTTAAGTGTGTGCTGTAATGTAAACATCTTTATTCAAAACAATACAAAATTCGCTTTTTTGAAAAATGCATTTCATCATTTAAAAATTTAATGTTTAACAAACTGTTGGTCTACTGATTGTAGAATCAATTTGTTAATTTTTAATGCACAAGCGTGTTAATTGATATATATATATATATATATATATATATATATATATATATATATATATATATATCTTAAATCTAATAAAGAACATGTAAAAAGTAGAGAGGTTAATTAAGAAATGTTTCACATATGGATTTTTTATTAAAATTTTAATTTTTTGATGCATTAACTGTTAATTAAAAAAAAAAACAAATTCCTCTTTAATATTAGTTAAGTTGTAAAAGTAAACATTTTTTACAAAATATATCAATCAAAACAACAATCATCTCATAAAACATTTATTTTCTTTAAGTCAGTACTATCTTGATGAAGTATATTTTATAAATCACAAGCATACCAGTCAATGTCTATATCACCCCCCCCCCCCCAAAAAAAAATGAATTATAAAAAAAACGTTGAAAACTGGCCGATTTTTTATATACGTGGACTTCCATATATGAAGTGAGTCCGTGTGATCTGACAGGGTAAGCACCTCCTGTCTAGCTAGCTACAACCCTCACAAGTCAAATTAGAGAATATAAGGAACAAGGTACGATCGTAAGTCAAATATATCCAGTATCATTTTGGAAACAGTGTCTTCATACGTATCAACAATATGGAAATGAGAGCCATGAAAACTTTTAAGGGCCTTGCTTAGCCTAAGCTTGCAATATTAATATCCGATATGGCCAGAAATGCTTTCTTTTACTATGCAAGACAAAACAGATAAATTGAAAGGGCTAAATTATAAATAATATTCTTCAATGGATGACAGGTTCATTGAATTTTTTAAAGTGTAAACCAATACCGTAGCTCTATACCGTTTTTAAAAGTAATATTATTATTAATTAAATTTCAAAGGTTTAGCCTTTTTTGTATCTTACAACTTTTTCAGTTCTTAGTGTCACTAATGAGGAATCACTTTCCGAAATGCGCACATATGGCACATCCAAATAAACAAAGATATTTCTGTTAGAATTTTTACTTAAATATACCGTAACTGTTATGTTTATAAAATATCAATAACTGAAGGTCGAACATAAAGACAAATATTTATTTCGCAACAGCCAACCAACTAAACAAAAGCAAATAATCAAAAGATCTAAAATACACAAGACAGAACAACCATTTAAAAGGATAACGGGAATTTCAAGTTTAGGTGTATTTATGCAAATAAGCTTGATTTTTTTTCGACAATGAAAAAGCAACAGGTATGTTAAAATGTAAATTTTAGGAAACACACGACAAATTTTATTTGTAATTTGCATCTATTGAGAATTCTTATGTGAAAGGTTTATAATCTGAACGTCAATATGTTTTTGGTATTTGGGTTCAAAAAGCGATCAAATTTTCCTTATTGTCATTGGTCACGCAATAAATTTACAGACACAGTGACTGTGTTTATCAATATATATTTACTATGAATTTGATAGTCATGATATGTTAATTGCTTGTTGATAAAGTTTTTTCTAGTTTTTGTCAAAAAGAGCTGCAGTATTCTACATTTTGTTTTTTTTTTAAGAAAAGAACAAAACAAGCTTACACATGACAGCAAACAACTCTCACATCTAAAATTACAGATATCCATTTCTATTAAATTGGCTAAGTAAGTGAACGAAAAATCTACAAATTTGTAGAGATGCAAGAGGCGAAGAAAATACAAAACATGACCTTTGAAAAAGTCTATATAAAATTAGTAAAGTTAACCACTAATCAATATTTTTGTATAATTGAACTGTTTAAAAAATAGCGTTTTAGTTCTTCAACTTTTTCTCTTCCTACAAGATACTGAAAAATAAAGTATTGGAATTTGACAACCCAGTCATACATGTATTTGTTTCCTTTTTTGTTGGTGTGAGCAGTATGAATAAACGAAGAACAACGCAGTTTTGGAGAACTTCCGTCTTTCAGAAGCCAACAGATATGGAT
The DNA here is from genome assembly GCA_029721355.1 of Tegillarca granosa. NCBI lineage: Eukaryota > Metazoa > Mollusca > Bivalvia > Arcoida > Arcidae > Tegillarca > Tegillarca granosa. The sequence goes on along the minus strand of CM056610.1, from coordinate 17,793,244 downwards.
CTATCTCCGTGAGTTTGCACCTTGAAAGTCAAAGGCCTTGTTGTCAAAAAGACATTGCGTTTGTTAACTCGACCATCAAAACGAATGAAATGAAATGCAACTGCATAATTAGATTTATCATAACTAAAAATATTAAAAAAAAACAAAAAGGAATTTTAGCTTTTTAAAACCTTACTAGGAAATTTCTTATAATTCATATTTAAAAGTGTTTTGATACGATCGATCTCTGCGGATAACAAGTAACAATATTTAAATTCGTGGTCATAATATATAAGTCAATAGTTTCCATTGTTTTATATACTGAAAACAGCTGTTGATTTTCCTTATTCGGGATCTTGATTAACAATAAACTGTGTGAATAAGCAATTGCATATCAATGGATATACATTCACGGGTAATATAACATGTATGGTATTTTTTTAAAGGTACTCAAACAATAATAGTACTGTTCTCAAGTAATTTGTCAATAAATTCTTTGCATTTACAATGTATTTATTGAAATTATTAAAATGCGTTCTTTCTTCCTCATCTTGTGTGCTTATCGTTGGCTAAAGTTACATAGTTCTTTTTTTTTCTGTTATAATTTTTTTTCTATTTAAAAAAATATTGAAAACAATAAAATTGTAATAAGAGTATTAGTGAAATTTTAATTTCATTAAATATATAACTGCATTAATTGGCAATAAACTTCGTCATTTGATGGCGCCAATAAAGTTAGTGCAGAAAAATTACCTTATTTATACCCCCTAAACACAGATAACTGCACATGTTCAGCTTAAGTTACAATGTAATAAATGGAACACCTCATTACATGTTTTTGTTAAACTTTTAAGCTAGTATTGCATTACTTGTTATGAACGAGTTACGCATTTAGATTTATTAGCACGTCTCTAATTTGGAGTCAAATATCTTAACTACAGATTCTAAATTAAAGAATTATGATCATATCGAGTATCTTTTATTTCCTTATCACGTATTCAATATCAAGAAATTACCAATTACAGATTTGAAGATATTATATGTAAACCGTTCCTATTTGAATATAACACACTTTTATTGTCTGTTAAATTTGATCATGGAGTAGAGAATTGTGTAGATAAATCTAGAAAAACTTTACAATATCCTAGGTAGTCAATATAAAAAAAGAAAAGGAAAAAAAAGAAAGAAAGCAGCAAGTAAACAAGTCAATATAAACACCTATTTAACACAAGAACTATTAAATTCATGAACGGACACGTACATGAACGGACGCCTACATGAACGGACATGAATAAATTTTTTAAAAAATGGTATCTAACAGTTTGCTTTTAAATTTGTACCTAAAAAACAAAGACAGCTAATGTAACACACACGCACACACACACACATACACACGCAACAGAACCAAACAAACAAAAAAAAAATAAATAAAAAAATAAAACATAATGGATGTATTATGTGCTTAATAAATAATGGTGTAACAGCACTTAAGACTTTTCATGAGTCTATTTGTTTAATAACAAACAACATCAAAATATGACAGAACATAAAAAAAATCAATTTTTTGTTAGCATGTCAGGCAGAAAATACGCTAATGAATAATTTAAATAAACATTTTCAAGATTTTTTTTCGAAATCATACCGTATCATTTTTTAATACAATTATCTACAAAATGTTCATCATTTTTTTAAAGTTAGAACAAAATCGTGCTTAAAATCACGTCTTCTTTGGATTTTTATAAATCGTTTTGATGATTTGCACGATTATATGTATGCCAATCCATTTTCTGAGACAATATTTTAAACTAAATTTCTTAATTACATTTATCTAAAAATTATTTATCTAAAAATCAAAAGAAGATATCATACATAGTTATAGCAATAGTATTTTCATTCAAGGGGAAAATGTTCACAATTTCCTGATGTTGATTTCTTTGAACGTCACAAGAACATATAGGCGTTGCTTTTACTTTACGCTTTACCGATAGGATTTTGATGGCATATACATGCACTAACAACAAAATGATGTCTGATTGCTTGTTTGTTAGGAAATTTTGCAAATAGATAGTGTTTTCGAAGCTAAAACGCAAAAAATAAATAAATTAATTCAAATAATAAATAAATAAATAAATAAATAAATAAATAAATAAATAAATAAACACGTATCAACTACGATACTAATAAATAAATTAATAAATAAATAAACACATATCAACTTGATTGTTTATTGTGTTGACTACATCACTGGCATCATGAGATTTTTTTGTACAGAATTGGATTTGTATTTAACTAACATTCCGACCTTGCAATAAAAAATTCAGAAAAAAAACATAACTTGTAGATTTACTGCCTTTCAGTTGTACTTAAAATGTCGTAAATGCGTGTTTGTTTTTGAAAACTAATTGATGTAGCCAAAACCGTTAACGGTTTACATGAATTAACTCCCTTTTTATATCAAGTGTTGAACGTTTTTGTTATTGTTCATATATCTTTTTCACAATTTGAGCAATCGACTTTATGTAATTCGGGTGATTAACTTTTGATCTTTTGCGATCAACATTTATTTCTTGAATTAAGTCTTCCCGATATCTCGAGCACAAATTATGTCATTTGTCATTCGTCGCTCGATAAAGTAAACGATAAAAATAATAATGCTTTAAAAGATCACCTAAGAATTCTTTCAGAATTTATCACTTAGTTGATAAATGTTTATTGCTTTTTTTAATTAAGCATGATTGGACACAGACAGAGTAAAGAAAAACGACCGGTTACATGACAATCTCCGATTTAACAAGAAATAGAATGAATTTATTTTAAGTAAAAAAGCCACTAATCTGATACATCAAATATTTTCGAAGATATGCTAGCGATTGTTTATACAATACATGCATCTAATAGCAAAATAATCACATTTAAAGGTGTCAAGATAGCTTTGTTGGAATGATTTTTCCGCCTACAACAATTTGACTTGTCATTTACGTCACTAAATATCAGGTCTAAAATCATTTTCTGGCGACAAAAGTAACTATGTATATTAAAAGGTTCGACACATTTGTTTAGAGTGTTGAACATTACTTACAATTATGATTTCAACTTAAGGTAATAGATGTATTTTCTCTGTGAAAAGAGTAATATACGAAATAGAAAATGTTACATTTCATGTGTAAAACCATTTATACAGTTTTGTGACCAAGCCAAAACGATCATGATTGCCCGTATGTACACGATTGTGTTAACCTATAATGGTGGTTTTGTCACCTTAAAATGTGTACCTGTAAAATAAAGCGGAAATTAAAGCATACATTTTAAAAAATACTATATACATTCAGATCAACGTGTAAACAAACCAATAACCTTCGCATTTGAAACACCGATAAGTCTCGCTGAAACAAATAAATTCCTAAGCCGGTATTTATTAAGCATCAAAGCTTTGAAGTAGAAAAAATGTAATTAGAATAAAGTACAATTTACGCCGCTTTTGTATAAACAGATTTGCATTTGGAGTTAACCAAAATGAAGTAAAATTATGCTCAGACAAAAACATTAAATATTTAAAAGTCTGGTTAAAAAAAAAAAAAAAAAAAAAAAAGGAAATTTTATTTAATTTACATTTAAAATGAAAGGCATTACACACTGAATCGTTTTTGAATTTGTACTAAAATTGAAATACAAAACTGGGGACATTTTATTTTTTGCATAGAATTCTTTTGTAACAATTACAATAATAATACTACTGAAGTTTGTAAAAATGCTAAAAAGTGTTAATTTTCAAAAAATCGGTCTCAATAAGTGGAGCGATTCACCTATAAGGAAAATACAAAGAAACAAGGTAACACCTTTGGGAAACCTCTACACGCAACATTGAGTCGAGGTCACAGGCAAATGAATCCTTGTCTACCGTGCTTTTTTATTTGTATTTCATAATTATGAAGTGCGTCTTAATAGAAGTATTATGTTGTTAATACTTATCTTTTCTAGTTAGATTCGAAAGAATTTTGAGAAGTGAGGCTTTTTTAAACATGACGGAATAAAGGAAACTAAAAATTGTTCCTAGGCAGAGAAAACTGAACGTGAAAATGTGTCATTGGTCACTTTCTCACTATTATTACCGGTAATTCGAAAAGAAAAATTTGCAATGCATGATTTTGACTATGCAGCGCCTACATTAAAATGATAATAGTTTTGTGTTTAAACGCATTAAAATGTTCTTTTGTATACTTAAAAGTTCTATAGAAAACGAACGGTTATTGGCAATTGACCTGATAATAGATCGTAACCTTGTTGCATATTCAACATGTACTAGTAACACTATTGTGTTCAGATTAGCAGTGCATCATTTAATTTGGTTATTTGTTGATAAATTATAAGACAAGAAAGGACAAGTAAAGTGACGTCATTAAACGCGAGTTATTTTTTATCGTTCATATTCTATAACATGTTAGTCCCATGACAACACTGAAAAAGATACCAAGGGTATTGATTGCATATTTTTTGTTTTTAATAAACTTGTATTGAGTCCTTGGTTACATTTTTCGTGTTGCTTACATCTACAATTTTATCTGAAATTGTAATGTTGTGTCTAAGTCCTTGCACGATTACCTAAATCATGGCAAGAGATTTAAAACATTTACAATTGAACGTAATGAAATGGCTACTTTACCTCCACTTAAATATCACTTACTGGTCCGGTTTTTTTTTTTTTTTTTTTTTTTTTTTTTGGTTACAAAAAATAGGAATGAACTGGTCATAATACCTTATACGATGTTCAATAACTTTATAGAATCATGATCAACTGTAAGTCTTGGAATATCAAGATATTTAAATGTGCCTCGGCATTTGACCCTAAAACAATGTTGCCATGTTACCGTGTGATGATTATCCTTTTACTTAGTTACATTCTTTCATTTCTCTGATGACATAACAACAAATCACACTGATTTATCTTTGAGTAACAAAATTAACAATTATTATGGTCTTCATCCTAAGTATTGAAGACAGTCTATGAATGTGATTTTTCTTCGGTAAACTCAATCATACTATAGAAACCATCTCATGCCACTTTAAATCTCTCATCAATAATAAAATGACAATTTCCAGGTCATTTTGCTTTACGTTTTCATGTCTGTCTGGGAGCATAGTTCATTGTTCGTTAAAGAAGGTTTTTTTTTTAAATTAAAAACCTATAGTAATTAAAAACGAATGGGATGGTTGACAGGCCCATAACAGTACTAAAGCAACACCATTTGAATTTATTCCTGTGTCCGTGAATAATTTGCAGGATAATAAACATTGGCGCCGATAGATGAGTTTTCTTGTTTTGTTATTGGCTATTTCTGTCATTACTTGCGTCATTACGTAGTTTTAGTTGCGATAGCTATTGCAAAGTTCGTTTTCGGTTACTTTTTTCTTGATAAACATTGATCTATAAACAGTCGTTGATTGTCCAATAATTACAGCCATCAAATGTGGCGGTGACGTTCAAAGTAAACCAACACTTATTTACTGTGTTGCTGGCTATATAACCCTGTTATAATTGCACTCTTCTTTATTGTAGCTATTCAGCTTTATTTATTTTCTGTATTGACCATTATCAAATTACATTGGTCAATGTATGATACAGTTTCTATCGACTTTTCAATCACGTCACTAAAATTATGTTTGATTTATTTTGCTAATGTTAATTGTGACATACATTACTTTTTTAAATTTTTACATATCATACATTTCAAAAGTATCATATGACAATATATTATTTATAAGAATTTAAAAAAGTAATACATGACAGTTGTAAAAGCTACATGTCTTTTTGTTCAAACACTGTCCCGTAAAACACCAGGAATACGCCGTGTAAAGTACGCCGTATAAAGTACGCCGTGTAAAGCTCGTCATGTAAAGTACGCCGTGTAAAGCACGCCGTGTGAAGCACGCCGTGTAAAGCACGTCGTGTAAAGTACGTCGTGTAAAGTACGCCGTGTAAAGTACGTCGTGTAAAGTAGCCGTGTAAAGTACGCCGTATAAAGTACGCCGTATAAAGTACGCCGCGTCAAGTATGCTGTATAAAGCTCGCCGTGTAAAGTACGCCTTAAACATTACTAATTAATAAATTATAAATTGTTATTGACTTTACATAAGCAAACGACCAATAACTTTTGAAAAAAAAAACATTATTAAATTTTGTCACCTTGTAAGCTGGTCATTTAACAACTGGGAAGGATATGTTCTATGGTTTCGAAAAGTGCTTTCTTAGTTTCTTCATGTTACACTTCATAATTTATCCGTTTCATTAAGGTTTGTGTCTTATTTTGTTATCTCTGGCCAAGAAATAAAAAATAAATAAATAGATAAACAAACAAACAAACAAACAAATAAACAAATAAATAAATAAATAAATAAAAATACAAATAAATAAATAAATGAATAAAAAATCAATACATCAAAATAATCTATCAAATATTAAACAAAACTAATAAATAAAAAAGCAATACATCAAAATAATCTATCAAATATTAAACAAAACTATTCGTTCAATATTTATGTACCATATGTGCACATTTCGGAAATTCATTCCTCATCAGTAACACAAGGGAATATTTAAATTATTCAAACTGAATATGTTTGTCACCCTTCTAAAATAAAATAAAATAAATAAATAAATAAATAAATAAATAAATAAATAAATAAATAAATAAATAAATAAATAAAATTCCCGATAGCGATTGATATACATGTCAAGATCAAAATGTAGGCACATGGCGAGGTGAAACATACCAGAAACCTTGATATCCTAAGTACGCTTTCTTTGTCAAGTGCTATTTAGAAAAAAAAATGAGTTAATTAAGAAAAATAAAATTTTAAAAGTAATTAGCGCATTTCAATAGAATTGTGAATTTTTAATAAAAATTAAATGCATGTCAACAGAAATATAATTGTTTCCTTGTGTATGCAATTAGATGAAAAACCAGGATGATTGTTTCGTCCTATTGACCTGTGAAAACAATCCTTAAACGTCGTTACTGTACTTAACACTGGTGCATGTGTACGTGCAAGCCTAAATGTCTTCGTGATTTAAAGAGATAAATGTGATTAAAACATGTCGACTGCGTTAAAAGGTTCTAATTTTCAAATAGTCTCGGTTTTTATAAAATATCATTAAATAACATCTGGAAGAGGAAATAAATGGCGTGTAATTATTATAAACCAGCTATGCTTATTTAAAGTCATGAAACACGAATTAGTAATTAGCCTTTTTTTTAAAAAAAAAAATCTTCATAAAAACAAAAACCTTTTTCATTTTATTTTATCTAAATTAAATCTAACGATCAGAAAAACGACATTGTTAAATCTCTCTCTCTCTCTCTCTCTCTCTCTCTCTCTCTCTCTCTCTCTCTCTCGGTCTCTTCAAAGATTTAAGCATATGTAACATTGCATAATGTGTACTGCGAAAATATTAATTTCAGCCTAATATTCATGAACAAGTCAAATACTAAAACAGGTCAATGCACATTTGAACAGAGAGAGTTTTGGATCTTTACAGAACACCCAAGAGAGATTAAAACAAATTTGATACACTTCACACTCCGTCGAATATGATTAAACAATATCATTTTAATTATAAATTGATAATTTCGGATATTATTAATCGTTATTTATAAATATGATATACAATAAATAAATAAACCATTACAATGAAACATTGTATAAAATATTCATGAATAACAAAGTTAATTCTGAAAAAAGATAATCACAGTGGATTTAAATAAATGATCGAAATCTACAATTTTCTTGATTAAATCCGTGTATATAGGGAAATTACATAATTTCTTTTCAAAAGAAAATTTAATTTTCTAACTATCCTTTGAGAATAGATTATTTATCACTCATCCGATGAAATTTCAATATCTAATTACAAAGTCAACAAACATTTTTTCTTGGATAAACTGAAGAACTCCCAAGAGGAAGTTACAATGTCCATGTATAAGAAAAATCGGATAAACATCAACCTGGATTATACGGGAATAAGTTCAATCGACCATGACGCAAACAAACTAATCAATTTTGTTAAATGTTTTATGGAATTTTCTCTTACACGATGTCCACGTTCACAAACTTTTCATGCACACCTCAGAGAGAAATGAATTAAATTTATCAACAAATTTTATTTTTCCATTGAATGGAGTGGTGAAATTGTTCTTAGAGAGACCCAGTCAAAATTTCTTTCACTCAATCAAAACGGTCAATTCTGATAACATTGAGGAAACCTGAATGCCGGTTGAAAACGCACGAGAAACGTGACAAACTTACAGAAATATAAAAATGCGTGAGCTTTTCAACTTAGCAGTAAGAGACACACGACACACACTGTTATCGTTAAACACGAGCTTTCGGCTACCCTGGTACCGGGACCATCTCCTTATAAAGGGGCGAACGGAAAAGTTAAAAATTGCGCTACACCTAAAGATTAACGTTATTTATTTATTTATTTTTTATTATTGGCGTCTATTTCGATTTTAAAAACGAAATCTGTACAGAACCATACTGAATAAAAAATATCATTTTAGTAGAGATGAGTAAAGAAATGATGTTTAACGCACAAGTAAAAGATCAGGTCAGTTCTAGGGTGTTCGAGGAAACCGGCGGATCTAGAGGGAGCCACCAACTTTCGACAAAGCAAGCTAAAAAACGTTTTACATTAAGATGTGTCAAAGTTGCATTTAAACATAGGCGATATGGGGCACCTTGATTCGTAGGGTGAGCTTTAGACCACTCGGTCACCACGTTTTCTTGCCTTGATAAGCTGAATTTATGCTTAACATGCAAACGAGCAATCAATCGTAGGTTTTCTCAGTCTATCGCTTTTAGAATGGTTTCATGCTTTTTTCCGTTTTATATCGCTACAGGCAAATATCCGGCCTTAATCGCCGTCTAGAAGACCTTAACTAGAAATTAGTCCAAAGAAGTCAGTCGTACTTGAGATATGTAAGGATGGAAATAACAGTTTCCTTTAATTTATGTCGATAATTAAGCTTTATATTCCTGGTCGATTTTCATTAACACTGTGACTTAACATGACATAAATAATGGTACATATATAGATCATGATACTGTTGAATACAAAACCCTTCTTTAGTAAGAATTAGTGTGGTAATTGTGATGAACCGTTTTATCATAGAACCTGCTTTCAAAAATCATCCAAAAGATGATGTCAGTACGAAAAAAATACAAGTACTTAGACCATAGTTTCCATTTTTCTAACCGCAACAGAGGCTTATTGGTAGTGTTTTGGTCTCGAGAGAGTAGCTTCGAACTACGGGCGTGTGATACATAAGACTTTAGAATGTGAGATACTGCATCCACGCCTGGCACGGATGACAGGGTATCAACTAGTTCATTCGATGTCAGAAAATTTGACTGAAGGAATGGTAAGTTTGTTTGCGGCATACCGATTCGCTGGGCAAGTATTTTACCCAAAGAGTTACCCTGAGTGCCCGCTAGAACAAGGCAAACCTTAATATACTCGCACATCTTAGCATATAGGTTGTTATATATCAATCTGCAGAAGATTAATAACCTTGCTCCAGTCGCAAAATGACTGGTTCAACGTTTAACATTACGATAACAATAGACCACAACCCAACCCTTTTTCATAACTGATTATGGTCAAGCTCGAATTAGGTTTGGTTAGGTATCAAAAGCCGTTCGAAAAAGTGTAAGAAAGTGTTTTTATTATACATCATTATTATTATTTGGCTTATCGACTTAGTTAATTCCTTGGGTATCTCAGTCGCTTTCCACCACGACACCACAAAGACACATTTATATCAGTAAAAACATCTTGAATGGTACATACCGCGTCATTATCTTATTTCACATCTTACATAGTATATATATTACTATTATTGTGTAAGGTTTGAAGCTACATGTATTCAAGTAAATGGTAAATTTACAGTATTTGTAGCTAGACATTATCAAATCCTTGAAAAAACATATAACAACTTTTAATAGCGAAAAAGGAGACAAATCTATTTAATCAAAGCATTTGCATTTTATCTTTAACAGAACATCATAAACCTATGATGCATCGTTTTAATTAAAAACTAATAATTTAATTTTTTTAATGATTATGAAACTAGACTAAGTGTCTTGCTGTCGGTAAACAATAGTGCTTTATTAAACCAATAAACTGTATTATGTAACAGGGAGTTGAATATTCACATTTGTAGTTAACAAAAGCATTTTTAATTATGAACATAATCCAGTAACAAGCATACGTTGATTAAAAATGGTCCAATTTGAATTGGACGATAACGATATTAATTATCTCTCTAAATATCTAAAGTATGAAAGCTTTTATACTTTTCCGTCTTTTGGCCTATAAATACCTTTATGCATGTAAAGGTTGTTAACATTGCACAATCAATAAAAATACATTAGAAAATCATTCATTCATTTTTTTTTATTTTTAATTACTGAGTTATACTGAAATAGAGTTTAGATGAAACAAAAAACTTCATTACCGAAGCATTTCCTATAGAATGAAAATACATCAAATAACACAAACCGATATTAAAATCTTCCCTACAGAATACGGTGCATATGACGGTTGTTCGATATGGAATCTGTATTGTACCACAGCGCAAAAACTTTTTGCATGATTTTGTTGATAATACCTTTCCTTCAGTATGAACAAGTTTCTTCAGCTCTACATAGTTGTAAATTGTAGTCATTTCAATGGAGGCAGTCGTTGGCCACTGCTGTAAGAATGGTTTGGATACGGGATACGAGAATATTGAAGAGTTTATATAAAAGTTTGTACAAAACTCGGTCATTCGGTGCCTACAGATTTTTACGAATACTTATGGGTCTAGTAAGGTATCTTAAGAGACAGTTCTTAAGTGGAGAAAGAAAATTTTAACTGGCACAGTGTCCGTCAAAGTTTTGCCGACCTATGACTGTAACAGACAAGGTAAATGTTTCAAAAGTCAGTGAAAGAATTAAAAGTGATAGAAGTGATAGATGATTAAGTTTCCTGAAATTGCCAAAACTGTTGGCGTATCTAGGTCGCAGGTGCATTCATTTTGAAGCGTAATTCAAAAATACAAAAGATTTCTGCCAGATGGATCTCGTATTTATTGACAGATGACCAAAAACGGGTACGAGTACAAACCGCTAAGCCATTGCAATTTTTTCCCCCAAATTCAATCAGACCACTCGCAAACATTGTTACTGGTAACGAAACATGGGTTGAATATTTCGAATCAGTAAGAAAAATGGAAACAAAATATGGTTATATAAACATGGTAGAAGGTTTTTTTGCTGCAAAAAGAAGCATAAGATGTTTTTAGCTGCAAAAAAAAGCATAAGCTTAAAGAAGGTTCTTTGATGCATATTGTTCTCATGTTATGGTATAGCCGTACAAATTCCGGTGCCGAAGAGCCCAAGTGTTAAAGGTCGGGATTACCGAGATGGTATACTGACAAAGCTTAAGAAACATTATCTTTGTAAGCTACAGATTGATTGATAAAATGAATGGGGTTTTACGACCTAGTCAATAATATTTTACTTATATCGAGACGTCAAAAGCTAAAATTTCTGTTTAAAATTAAAGTTTCAGAAAATTTCACATTTGCAGTGCGCTCAAGGCTGTGCGCTATTCCTACCATGACACGAGACATCGGTTTTCAATGTTTAATTCGAAGGAACTCAAGAGTTTTATTTCTAAATGTCAAGAACTTGCGAGAAAACAGTCATTGCCTGTTTTTTAATCTTGGTTTGACCCGGCCGGGGTTCGAACCCCGACCTTCCTCATACGAAGCGAGCACTCGGCCAATTGAGCGACCGTATTTAACATAAAAAAACACGTCAGTAACAAAGTCTTATAGAGAATGTGAAATAAAATAGATATAAAAAATGAGACATACAGAAATTTCATAGTCTACCTTACAAAGACTTTTACATAAATTAATACACATACAAAACCCTTTGTTTAGTTGCTGTTGTTCAACTTTAAATAAGCCTGTTATTGAATGTCTATTGAACTCTTATGATGTTATATAACAAATACACGAAAAACACTGGCCTTATCAATAATTCAAGAGCACTCAAATCAAATTAGTCCGTGGTAATTGGATAGTATTGACCAAATGACAAAAACTGATTTGAAGCAGATGTGTTACGTGTACGTATGAAGGTCCTTGTCTAATCTAACGTGTAATACAATTGGATAATCTAATGTGTAATTTAATTGGCTAATCTAATGTCTAATGCAATTAGCTTTGCTAACCTAATGTGTAATGTGATCATATTGCCTTTGGGGTAAAAAGCATCCTCATTTTCAGATTGACGTTAGCGCAAATGATTGATACTCTACATGCATGGTTAAAAAGATGTAGATAACTGGATAGTTACGTAAAAGAAAGCGTGACGTAAACAAAATGTGCTTTTTGTAGATGACGTATACAAAATAGTACATTCTAGATTCATTGTGTTAGCTGTAAATTTTACTTGGTCTTTCACAATTAATAGTCTCTAATATCTTTGAAGCGATTCTATCTTTTATGCCGTTTATCATAAGAAATGTTCAGATAAACGATTTCTTTCAACTGACCAGTCAAATTAAGCTCAACAAGGATATGGGACTTGGGGGGGGGTGGTGGTTAAGGTTTCTGTAGGTGTTGTTGGATTTTTTTTACATGGAATTTAAAACATTTTTCCAAAAAATATTTTATGTTGTCCTTTTTGTTTTACATAACATAATGTAACGTGAAGTACCTCAATATTCCCACAGTCTGTTTTGAACAGGGTTTTCAAATAGTGTCATGGAAATAACCGATAGATACTCGTACTTGATTTGTTTGGCTCTTAGGTTTGTACTGAAGAATATCTATTTTCAACTGATACATAGACAAGAAGTAAAACTTATCAAAAATGTCCTGTATTTCTGAATGCGGTTTCTAATATCGGTCAAGGAACTTTGAAACGCAAACGATATGACTGACCCAGACAAATATCAAAGGAATGGTACATCGTATGTACATTAATTCATATAATACCAATTTGAAATTAAACGTATATAATGTATTAATAATCCCTTGGCGTGGATACTTTGTCTGCTTTCATGATCACAAACGATTTGTCCCCAGGGATCATATTTAAAGGACGAATACACATTAACAAAAAACGATACTTAAACAGCAATCTGAAAAAAAAAAACATGTAAAACGAATTAATTTTTGGAAAATGTATCTGGCGGCTGTAATGTGCAGAATACTGTGACTCGAGTTGAATGACTTGATTTTTAAGTAGATGTGGTTAAATACTGTTCAAAACCTACATTTTAATTGCACTGACATTCCTTAAATCCAATGTGTATTTTTATGTTTATTATTTTTTGCTACATGAAGTAAGATGCATTTTACAGATTTCTTGCTCAAAACCAAATGCGAATAATAGCACACTATATATGATTTATATAGGATTTTATAGAAAACAAAGAGTGTCTTTACAGGGACTATGTATATGTATAGAACGGTTATGAGTGTATTCAAGGCATCATCAGAGATAGCATACCTCAATTGTGAGAAATAGATTAAATATAGTATGCATTTTATACATGTTTAGTAAACATGTGCTCAAAAAAAAGAAACAAAATGACACCGACATTGGCCTTAAAGTATAAAATCAAGATGATTAATAAATAAATAAATTGATATTTAATTAAAAATATAAATTACTCATTCCTGTAACATTTGAAAATTTTATAGAACGTCATTTGTAGCTAATATCGAGGCAGTCAACTGAGGTAGAGTGAAAAACCCGAAAACACTGAGAATGCTACAGTGAACTGACAAACTAATCCACATTATTTTAAGTCATACCACGATAAGGGATATACAAAAACTGATGTTGACCAGCGAATGAAATCTTTCGAAAAATTGTTTTTGAATAACTGACACCTTTAGTCAATTAAATCCATGATACTCTTAACATATTATTTCGCCGTTTCTATTTAGTTTTATGTAATTCTTCTTGTTTTAATTGTATTGTCTGTTGTAAGGTATGTGTTTTCAAATGCAAATTCCTTCTTTTTGTGTCGCCTGACTAGGCGACATATAGGGATTACTTTCGTCGGCGGCGTCGTCCGGATTTCCTTGTCCGAAGCATAACATTGATGTTGTACGTTCAAATGACTCCAAACTTGGTATGCATGTTTCTGGCAATGACTCGAGGTGCAGTGCACAAGAACCGCAACTCTATTTTTTTCCGTTTTTGAATTATTTCCCTTTGATTGATTTTTATAGAGCATTTCTTGTCCGGAGCATAACTTTGGTGTAGTATGTTCAAATGACTCCAAGCTTGGTGTACATGTTTCTGGCAATGACTCAAAGTGCAGTACACAAGAACCACAACTCTATCTTGTTCCATTTTTGAATTATTTCCCTTTGATTGATTTTATGCAGTGTCAGGCGAAACATCTGTTTCAAAGATACATATCTAGTTTTATTTAACGATTCCAAGTTCATATGAACTTGTTTTGTCACTGTCTGCGAAATTGACAAATTAAACAATTATTCAAATTTGATACCCATTAACAACTGGACTAAAAAGTCACAATGACATCAGTAGACTGACCAATCAAATTTAAGCATGTAAACTAACGCGTAATTGACATTGGTATGTTTGTCGTCTGCAGTAGCTGCCACTCTTTTGTCTAGACAAATATAATTAAATTGTGTTGAACTAATAATGTTCTCAAAGGAAATCCTATTGATAAGTTTTTCTTTTCTAGAATAAGATTTGTATTCAATCAAAAAAACCTGGATTAAATCTCAGGAAAGCGCATGTGTTTAGAACATGTTGTTTATAGTCAACACCATATGAGAGAGAGAGAGAGAGAGGAGAGAGAGAGAGAGAGAGAGAGAGAGGAGAGAGAGAGAGAGAGAGAGAGAATTTGTCTGTATACGAACAGTTAAAATTACATCATCAAGTAGACTCTCTGTTACTGAAGAAAAAGCAAATTCAAACAGTTAACTTATATAAGTAAATAAATAAATAAAGAAGAAGAAGAAAATAATGATAGAAACACATGAAAAGAAATAAAGTAACATCAGTAAAATGATATACTGAAAAAAAACCAATATTTTTCAAAGGTGTTTGTCAAGGAACATTCTTTTGAATAAATTTGACCGATAGAAAAAGAAAATATACTTAGTTTTACAAATTCTAGAAGAAACAAACTGTGTATGACAGTGAATTAAGGTTACGAACAATACCTCTGGCATAAAAACATTTAGCCAATCAATCAAACATAAATCCTTAAAAGCTTAAACGGAAACCTTAATATTCATCATTAAAATCAAGAAAATTGAGTTTATATTTTATTAAAGGAGTGTTCATTATTAAAAAGAAAAATTAAACTTGAGAACATGCAAAATGGTTATTATGTTTAAAAAAATACGGTTTTATGTGGGAAGAAAAGGATTGTGATATACTTTCATAAAACAACCCGAGGCGTAATTTTCTTTATGTATGCTAGAAAAAGTTAATTTTCTCAACCCCATATTTGTTTCAGTTTTCCATTCATATTATATTCTTATAATGTTTCTATAGTTTTATTCCCCAAGGCTCATGCTTACATAATATTGTTGTTTTAAATGTATTTCAGCATCATAAGTTTCTTTTTAACTGTTTCCAAACCAATTAGGAATGCTGAAACAGCTAAAATAATAGTTTTTTCTAATTAACATATGTTTTTTTTTAAATTCTTACTTTCTATTATTCTGACAGTTTTTATAAAACTTTCATTGTTATCCAAAGATGATAATTCCTGTTTTTTTTCATCAGGTGCATCCTGCTATAGTTATCTATATTATAATGTTTTAAATCACTAAATGAACATAATGGCAAATTTCAATTATATTTTTTAACTAAAATTACCATAATTACTAAATAATTTACTATTTATCGAAAGAATTATGAGAAAGTTATAAATGTAGTTCCTGTTGATTCGAATCATTAAAAAAAAAAAAAAAAAAAAAAAAAAAGACGTTGATTCATAAGTAGATTTAAAACATTCACATTTTGTATCAGATTACAGCCTTTCCAAAAGCTAACATAAAAACCTGCTTGTACAAATAGGATAGGAGAAGATAAAAAACATGTCAAAGTTTAAAGAGTTTAGAGATGCTCATTACGTTTATTTTTTCTTTAATTAGGTGTTGTGGTTGGTTGTAATGTTGTATAAGTTCGTATTAGCATTTTTTCAACTATTCCTTACCAGATCAAGTTTATTCAACTCAATCTGAGAACAAGTTCGTGTATGAAATGTTAAATGTTAAGGTGCAAACGTATGAGTCAGTATGTAACAGGCAAGCATACCAAATCTCTAGTCATTTTAACTTTTACCTTCCAACAGTAGATATACTTTCCTCCTATTGACCAGCCCCATGCGAGGAAGTGGGATCTTATACTTAAAAGTCATTTGTATAAACCGGCCAGGGTCTGAAACCGTTACTCCATCTAGAGGCTTAATCTAAACCACTGAGCATGCAAGGCTCTCTATTTAAAAAAAATTGAAGTCTTTTTTCGTGACAACGACTGATGAATGTGATTGAATAAAGCCTTTTTGCTACTTAATCATTTCATTTTGAAAAAAAAAAGTAACAAATATTTTATGCCGAGCAAGAGCTTTTAATTGCGCATGTGGTTGCAGAGCTCTTTTGTGATGATTATATATAAATTGACAAGCTTTATGTGTGACCACTCTTTTTAATTTTTACTGTTATTTGTAGGTACTGTTTATCAGTTAATTGTTAATCTATATAAAAAGACAATAGAAAGAACTGAAATTGACACATTTTTTATAATTGACAACAGAATGAGACCCATATTGAAACAAATTACTGTTCAAATTGCAACACGGCCAGACGTTGGTCTTATTTATAACACGTTCAATTTGACGTTTTATCTTAAGCTGGTGAAAAAGTGACATTGTGTGTAATTTGCAATATATTTATAAAACAGATACCAGTTAAATTTTATATATAAGCGCATACTTATAATATCAGGTTTGAAAGATGAGAAAAACATGATCCAACTCAAATGTCATGTCTACATGAGTTATTTGTTGGAAAATTTTTACAAAAAACAAACAGGTTAATATGTTTTTTATAAAGTTATTAGGTTTTACACTACTCTAACTATTTTTTATTAATATATAATTATCATTTCTCGCGTTGTCTTCTCTAGATGTTGTTAAGTAGCTTGTACATGTAATTTTTTTGGAGCCGTCGTCAAAAGACATGTTTTTTGACACCATCAGTTGAAGCTGATATAGTAGGAAGCCCAATGAAAAGACAGTTTTTTAATTTTCATTTCGGCATCATAATTGCTGATTCTTTTATTTTGAAAAGAGGCATTGTTAGTGAGCATGAATAAAAACGTAAACATGTTTGCTGTAAAATCACAATTCTTTCTGGGGTATCAAATTTTGCTATTTTCATTAGATGGTAAATACTATAAAAAAATAAATGTCATTGACAAAATTGATAATTACAATTGCCTTAAGTAGGATTTATTTAAAAAAAAATAAAACAAAACAAAAAAAAAAAAAACAAACAAAAAAAAAAAAAAAAAAAAAAAACAAAAGAAAAAAAAATTAAATTCACGAAATTTTCTCCCGATAGAATGTTTGAAATAGCAAAAAAGAAAAAAGAAAAAAAACGTTTTAATCCAACAAATATAAATCATTCTACAGTATCTTAGATTTAAAGACTTACAAAAAGTCACAACCACGTGAACTTTTGTCTGAGAATTGAATACAATTAGACGTGTTTCTAATTTTAATTAGTAGCAACAGAAAATGAAAACCTCTTAGTTAAATGGCAACATAATTAACAAAAACTGAGAGATTACTTCAGATTCCATTGCAGTAAGATTCTCATTATGTAACACATTGCCATCTTAAGGTAGGATTACATTATTGATAAATCGAAACATATTTTTCTTAATGATTTAACAGGTATTTAATTAACCATATATCAAAACTGACAGGTTTCTTAATGATTTCGTAAAACATAGAGCATAGCAGAGAAAAATCACTGAAGCTGGAGTATTCACCGCTATACTGTATAGGATTGTAGGTAAAATCATATTACTTGATGAAGTTGTTATGTATAAGTAGTCTGAATACTTACAAAAAAAAAACATTAGGCATAAAGCATTATATATATAACGCTGTAGGAAACTATTATGATGCACTTTTACTTTCTCACGTAAACTTAAGATTATATTATAAACTGGGAAGTGTTCCGAAAATTAAAATACATCCGTGCTTTACAAATGAGCTTGTTGAACTAAAATAAAACTCTCTCTCTCTCTCTCTCTCTCTCTCTCTCTCTCTCTCTCTCTCTCTCTCTCTATTTTATTTTACATACAACCCCTAATATATTAACCTGCTTTTACAAATAGTATTTTGAACTGTTGATTAAACTCAAATCGAATATATACACAAAAGAAATAAAAGTTCGAACAAACCTTAGGACCATGAAAATACTATAAAGTTGCTATATATACAATCTTAGTAAAGAAATCTATAACATTTATTTCTTGTCTTATCGTTATATCGAGACAGTGAAATAAACTAAGCTTATTTATATCTAACAAGTTTTAAAAGACACAGACAAATCGATCTTGTAAATTACACGTTGGTGACAAGCCGAAATTGTATATAACGAAATAAAGTAAACGGTAAGTGCACAATAAACATGATTCTTTTAACACATGAAATTCTACTTTGTCATTATATCCAGTTTCCCTCGATACTGTAAAATCATAAATATGCCAGAGAGATTATGTTTTGTTATTTCTTTAGATTAGCAAAAACATATAATGTTAATAAAAAATCTTAATCCAAATGGGATTTTGTTACAAAATATCTTGCGTATGTTTCTCCAAATAAAACATTTTGAAATTTAAAGAAAAAACATAAAAAAATTTAATCCCACAAATATTTACAGTTTAAGAGTAGTTCACAGCTATACATTCAATGACCTAAATCTGTTTTTCTTTTTTTTCTTTTTGGTAATGTTAACTAAAATACTTTTTTCCTTCTTTTTTTCTTTTTGGTAATGTTAACTTAAATACTTTTTTATTGTACAAATGAAAGTAAGAAGAATAACAGTTTAATATTTGACACCCGAAAATCTGTTTATAGGGGTCAGTTTGTTTGGATTTGATCACTTATACGCTAAAATGCATTTCCCTTTTGGTCCGTGATCAATACTTTTACGTGCCAATTTACGAAATCAAGTGTAAGTATTTTATTTGAAACTATGTTTTCCCCGATGTCCAAATCATGCAACTATCCATCTCTACCTATGAAAACCGCATAGTTTTGTAAGTTGTCCATATAAATTTATATGCGCTTATAAATCTCGTATGTAGGGCAAAACAATTGTAAAAAGACAGTATTTATGTTCTTATTAGTGGTTATTATTTAGATATATTAATCAAATGTAATTATAAATTGTATGTACCTTGTTGTAAGACTCCATTACAGACAGACAGACAGACAGACGGATAGACAGACTACATCGCATATGGAATAAAAATATTTAAATTTTTTGCTACAAGTTTTGCTGAGTTTTTTTTACCTTTTACTTTTATTTGAGTATCATTCAGAATGTTTTAGTAAAAAATCGTTCACTGGTTGAATCGTATCAAAGTAAGAATATTATATAACGGTCATCTATATTTTTCCGTATTGGACATTTTTATCTGATCTGATAGCCTGCCAACATATATTGGTTAATCTATGGTACAGTATTTATGTAAAACAGAATTACCAAAAATCATAAACAACTTAAAAAGCAATACAATAATTGTATGCTATCTGCAAATATCATTTTGTCTGAAAACCTGTGAAATTTGCACAGCTGTTATCGTTAAACAGAGACAGTGTAGTAAACAAGACTATTTATACCATACAAGATTTTAATGATGCAGACAAATTGATCTTGTAAATAGCTTTATGATGTTCATGTTTGAGGACAAATATATTTTGTAATAAGTTAAGTCACGTACATATCATTTTGTTACTATAATGTATTTGGGCTCATATACAAATAGTAAATAAGTATATAAAAACAAATGAATGTCGAGTCTTCTATATATACAATATATATATTGCACAGCCTCGATGAAGATATGCTACATCACATCACCCTCGACTGAAATCATCCGGTATCGGTCACAAATAGGTGACAGATTCTATTAATCTATAATACTATTTACACTGCTTTGTTTTCATTTCAAAAACGTTATCGTGTTATTATGACATACACGTCATGGTTTGGATGTTGATAGATTGTTGATAAGATATTGAGAAAAATATACTGTAGAATCATTAATATTCGTTGGGTTAAAATTTCGTGGTTTTGCATTTTTTAAAAATTCTATTGGTAGAAATTTTCGTGGAATTGAGTTTTGTGAAAATAAATCCCATTGAGGGCAATGGAAATTAAAAATTTTCAATGACATTTAATTTCGTGGTTTTCAGTAACCCACGAAAATAATGTAACCCACGAAAATAACAAAATTTAATCCCCCACGAATATTTGTGATTTTACAGTATTTCTCATATTAATTCTTTTCACTAAAATGTGCGTATTTATTTACCACTTTGTTGTAAGATTTATACGACCTTTGAAAGCTCAATTGAAGTATCAAACTAACACAACTAGAATTGATTTTTTTGCCGAAAATTTAATAGTCATTTTATAATTTTTTGAAATGATTATATTTGTTTAGATTTTCTTGCGTGTTCGTTTGTTTCTACAATTCATATTGTGTCGTGTGTTATAGCTATGTTTGCTGTTGCTAAGGGCCATTATTTTGAGTTATAAATTTTTGTCACCTTTTTCAGTTCCAACTGACTGTTTTAGTTCATATATTCATATTTACATTGAGTACAATTAATCAAAAGTTCTTTTTACGATTGAATTCGACTAAATATTTTTTTAAATTGCTATAATATAATTATATTAAGAATTATCTTCTTTGGAATATCTACTTAAATACAAAGGTCACACGTTGTTTTCGTAAATTGGTTAACAACATCACAGTGACGTTATCAATAATAAAAATTGAAATTTGAAGCATTTTCCAATAATGGCAACTTTATTTTCATGATGGATTGCTAACCAAAAAAAGGAAGAAACATTTGAATTTTTAAGAGTGAGGATGATTTTTTACCATAATCATTCTGTAAAAGAAATTTAAATATGACACAAGTTCTGAAGATTCTATATGAATTGTCCTAATAGATAATGTCTCAATTTATCATCGTATCTATTCAAATAAAAAATATTGTTTCGTAAAACCATCTATTACTGTTACTTCTAGCAAAAACAACATCAATCAAAGAAAATGTCTATAAATCAAAGAAAATATCAATCACAAAATGTCTACGAAACAATAACGTCATAATTGTTGGCAAAAGAATAGAGTTACTTGATGCCTTTGATACTTTAGCAAAAGTCGCTTGAAATATTATGGGTGAATAATCTGAAAGGAAAATTTGATTATTTTAGGTTATCGTTAAGTGCATCACAGAAAAAAATTACAAACAGAGAAATATCAAAGTTGTAAATAACGGAAAACCCCTAACGTGACATGAACTGAAATAAATAATAATATTCAAAAGCAATCAACTTCAAGTTTGACGAAGATAGAAATTTATTTATTAAGCCCAAACTTCCGTGCATTACCTAACGAGCCACCTAACGTTCCTTAAAGTAAAGCAGTGGTGTGTGCCAAAAAAAATCAGAATTGTTTTTCAATAGATCCTCCATATTTGAGAAAGGCAAACATTTTTTCAGATTAAGTAAATGTACACCGGTCTTATTGCGCCAAAAAAAAAAAAAAAAAATATTAAAAGAAATACGAATCAATAGATCAAAAAAAGATAAACGTATACATAGTTAAATAATAATAATAATTTTTAATTTTGTTGGAAGGCCAAAATAAAAATTTTATAAAAGACGTCAAATGGTGTTAATTTTTTTGTCGACCAAATCCGTTGGACTTTACCATAAACCAATTTTCAATGAAATTTGAATTATAAAACAGTAAGCCTAATTTTTTAAGATGATATATAAACATGCTGGCAATATTTGTTTAACAACAAAATTCTTATTTTTATTTTTTAGATTTTTTTCAATAGTCGATATAATAAATAAATAAACAAAACATTAAACCATTTATTACATACCTTTTTATTTTGAATGGGTTATAGATTTGTGCACATATGACACAAAAAAAAAATTAAACAGGTACTTTTGTTTAATATTTAGAAAATAATTTTCATTTCTCTGCTCATAAATTACAAATAAGTTTTAAGTAATCCATCGTACTTTTAAAAGCAATGGTCAATAAATATAATAAAATCAACTAATGATTAATTACTTAATTTACCAAGAACTAGTTAAAACAACAAATTACACAGTAAATTATGTATAATAAGACTGTCTACAGGTGCAAAGCTGTTTGCTTAATAGACTTTAGAAAACATTTAATGTGTGTATATCAGACACTTTCATTGTTAGTCTGAGTATAATTGTCGATATTACTTTGGCATAGCCACGACCTAGACATTAATAAAATGTAAATCAAACAAACTTTTCGTCGCTATTAAGACCCTTTGATATAAAGCCATCGTATTAAGGTTTAAAGATAAATTTACATAATGAAAACGTATTTTATATATGTTAGATATGCGTTCAAAAAAGTTACATAAATAATTCAAGCGCTTTTAGATTATTCGAATTACATGGATAATATTGATTAAATGGAAATGAAACAAAATACATGTAATCTATAATGCATTTAAATGAGTTTTAATTTTTAATTCAATATAATGTCATTTACAATCCCTTGGGTATAATGTTGATTATTTTAACAAAACGCATTATTTCAACAATAAATATTTTACCTTTTGAAACTAATTATCCCTATATACATAAATGTCAAACGGTTCCGTTAAGAACCATAGTGTAAAGTTTTAAAAAGACTTATTGATCCTTCAAACATCGTGCACATCTAGTGTTTTCTTCCATGATCGATTTCTGAATATTAAGATCGTTTTTGGCTTTTCGACAAAAATGGAAAATATGTTTTTACTGGTTTCGAGTTTGTTTTCTATTTTAACTATAAAAACTGAAAAAGTGCATTATTTAAGAAAAGGAGCTATCTACAAATAATTAATTACGATTTCGGTTTGTGATCTAGTTACAATACACTCAATTGGTCCTAATTATTGTGATTTTGTCGGTCTCTTCAAGGTTTTCAAGAGAAAGCCTATTATTGCCCAGTGCTATTTTCATAATTAAAATCAAAGCATAATGGTTTTCACAATCAATAAAATGTGATATAATCGAGGCAAAAAGTAAACCCCAAACAAATAATAATAATAATAATAATAATAATAAGAATTATCATAATCGTTATGTCAACAGGTGTCTAAATGTAAATGTATATTAAACGTCAAACTTGAACCACATGTACGTTAAACTTTTAAAGTCACAAGCAGCCATAGTTCTAGATGTACGTTTGAATATTTTTGTAATTTAAAAATTGTTTTGATAACAAGCAACGCAAGTAAAAACATGATAATAAATCATTTTATAAAAAAGGAAATCAAGACAAAAGAAGAAAAGAAATACGCATATTAGGAATGTCGATGCAAAACTCACGACATTGAACGGGAACATTAATAAATAAAGACCTTATATCAACCGATTTATTAAACTAATGGTCCAAAAATAGGAGAATTTTAACCAAACACACAAAATGATTATAAAATATTAATTTTTTAGTTTTTTGCTATCATATTTCAGAAAGACACGTATTAGTTATTTTACTGCAAAGATCAATTGTGCTTTAAATTAGTTTAATAAGAAACATTAATGAGGAAAAATTTCCACAGATATTTTTGTTATTTTTTATGTACATAGGTTCTATCCACAGTAGTAATCATATAAAAGTTTTATAAATCTTACAATATTTTAGTTCCGACCCTTAAATCATGTAGCAATTTTTTTTAAAATTATGTTTAATAAACGTAAAAAATTCTTTGATTTACAACACGTGTTACGACATCAATCGGAAAGTGATCAATATTTGAGTAAAAAGCAAAGTAAAATGACCGATAGATAAACAGTTTATTTTGCTGAGTAAAAGAACACGTGATTGAATTGATTATTAAAAGAGGAAAAGTTAGATTTTATTGATAAGTTTTTATTTTTTCTGTGCGTAGTTTATGAATCTGTCTTGTAGATTTTGTGAATACTTAAAAAGATTTTACAAAATTAAAATTGGGCACGTAGGCCATGCAAAAAAATCTTGTAGACCTTTATATTGAACTAAGCTTTTATATGATTTTGAAACTTTAAATTCATTATTTTCAACTGTTTGGCTTATATTATTTACGTATCAAACTTTTTGGTCTTAGTGTCACTGATGAGGAATGAATTTCCGAAATGTGCACATCTGGCACATCAAAATTTAACTGGTATTTGTATTATACTTTATAAATAAGCATTAAGATTAACCGGAAAAAATTAAATTTAAATTGTGCCCTGTGCAAATGAAATAATTGACAATTTATCATAACTGTGCGAATATAAGAAAGTTTATTCGGTTTTACTCAGTTACAGCTAGCTCTACAGGAATCGCTTACCCTTCCTGAGCACCTGGCCTCACTTCCTTGACGAAAGTTCACGTGTATAACTACATTTGCCTGCTCCCAAAGTTTTTACTTTGATTTTGGGATTGTGATTTGGGAAGAGACTATTGGTATGTTTGTGTTTTATTTATTTATTACAAGCACACCAGTCCATGATATGTCCAAATCACAATCCGATAAGCAAAGTAAAATTTTGAAAACTGGCTAATATAGTTAAATACGTGAACCTTTACCAGGAAAGTGTAGCAGAGTATTTAGAAAGGGTAAGTACCTCCTGTCTTGATAGCTATAACCACTGGCTACGAAACAAATTGAAGAACGGAAGATACATGGAACTTATAGAAGTCAAATATATGCATGATAAGTTTGAATAAAGGATAAGTTTTGATACAGCGACTTCAAACTTATCAACAATATTATGATGACGTCGATAATATTTTTGAGATCCTTGAGAAGCCTAGGTTTGTAATATTCCTAAGTCAACAATTTATTTGTAAGAAGCTTGCTACGTTTCAGAAAGTTCTTCTAGTAGGTACAAGCTCTATTCTACCGTAGTAACTGGAACACAAAGACATCATTTCTAGGAGAAGCGGGATCATTGCAGCGTAGAAATGGAAAGCTGCCAATTGAAAATTTAAAGTCATCAAGTTTATAATATATCTTCGAATGAATCTTCGTAGGTGTAATTTAGAGTAAGAATAAGGAATACAAAATATTAAACATGCTCTTTCTGAAGGTTTCTTCTACGAAATTTATTGGTTGGGGTGTATGTTAACGAACACTGCATTATTATATATTGTTAAATATATCTTTGTTTTTGGAAAAAAAGTTTCATATTGAAAAAAATAATTGATAGGTGCATATTCTGTAATCTTATTATACTGATTTAACTTTATAATGTTGTCTTAATTAATCTAGTTTTACGAGTCTAACTCAAAATCAATTAGACAAAAACAAGATTTAAAAAAGCTAAAATACCAACTTGACAAAGATAAATAAAATAAAATAAAATAAAATAAAATAAAATAAAATAAAATAAAATAAAATAAAATAAAATAAATTAAAATAAAATAAATTTAAAAAAAAATAATAAAAAATAAAAACAACAAACAAACAAAAAAATATATAATTTTGTTTTGGGAATAACGGTTATAAAACCTCATAACTGGAATTGTTTTCAATGATAAAATCATATTCAGTGATGTTGTTGTTGTTGTTGTAAAATGACATTTTATTTTAAAAAAAGCATAACAAATCATTACAATGCATATCGGAAACTAATATTTTTACGATTTTAAACCCAAATGGAAGATACCTAAATTCAAAATAAATGAATCTGGTTTTCTTTAACATTGGAAACGATGATTAAATTTACTGAATCTTATTTTGCCATGTCTTAATCAGCAACAATTATTGTTTTATGTGCAGTACCTAAACGCTGTATATGCAACAATTTCTTTTTTTTCCTAAAAAGATAAAGAACTCATTATATTAATGCTCGACAATGACTTTGTAAATTTAATATGGATTTGTATATAAATATTGTTATTTTATCAGAAATATATAATATAATGCGTCATTAATTTCGCATATCTATAAGTGAGGCCTAATAAAAATAATGATTATTTATATTATTCAAAGCCATGCATCAATTTATTATGAGTATAAATGTTTTTATAAGCGGTTATTCATTTGTATGTGATAACATTATCATCAAAGCGTGAAAATTGCTTTTTCATATTTCAAACATATTGTATTGAGAAAAATAATATATCTTTTAAGCCTGGACATTTACACTTGATGCTTTGAATGATATTGGTACAAAAGCACAAAATAATTATTGGAATTCAAAATTACAAATACATAACCATACTGGTTGCTCTCATACGTTTTTGCAATATTTTTAAAAAATATACATGTATACATTGCTTTTATTATAAACGAGCCGAAAAAAATAATGCACAATAATATGATGCATGAAAAGATACTTGTAAAAAATAGAATTTTGTTTGGTGAAATACACTCAGAAAAGAAGATTAGCAAAGGTTTGTTCATTTGGTAAACGTTGTTTTACGTCACATGAACAATTTTGAGCTTTTCTTAACTAGACATCTTTTTTATTAATATAAAATCTAAGCACAACATCGAATTTTGCGTACGTATTCAAATGTGTATGATCTCTATTGTACTTGCGGTCACTTATGGCGACCTTAAGTCTATTAGTTCACTCGTTGCAGACAAACCAATCCATTACACAAGTTCAAACAATGCCCACAACTGTGTTACCAAACCATAATACATCTTTGTATTACACATGTATTTATACAACTTACAAGTAATATAAAACATTATTTTCAAAATAAAATTAAATTTATTTAATGCTTTCCTACGCACGCGCGCGCGCGTGTGTGTTTGTGACATTTTCATGTTGGGATTGTTGATCTATCTATTGAAGGTACAATTATAAAATCTGCGTAAATAATGATCTCATTTTTTATAAAACGGCATTGAGTTGTGTTTGCCGTTTTTGTAATGTATTGTATTTTTCATTATATAATTGCGTGTCACTGTATTCGTTGCGTTCTCTTTTGTCAAGATGAATTTCAGTAGCTTATCTTTTCTGTTATGTTTTTTGTTGTCAATAAATTATCTTCAAGTTACAAATATCTTCCATCAATTTTATTTTCTACGAGAAAGCTCTGAAGATATCTGTCACAAAAATATAGTTCATTTAACATATTGAAGATCACACTAACGTATACGTTATTTATCGATCATCCATCATATTCCCCACAAAGTTTAAAAAGATATCAAAAACCGCAAAAATTATAATACATTTGTAATGTAACACAAAAGTGAATTAGATTATTTTTTGTACTGACAAGAGATCTACTGAAATTTTGACTGAATGACGTAATACACACACACACACACACACACACACACACACACACACACACACACATATATATATATAGAGAGAGAGAGAGAGAGAGAGAGAGAGAGAGAGGAGCAATTAATTTCAGTAAGATTTTCGTATATGAGAGCAATCTTCGGTCTTCTTAAATACACAAATAATTTTCCATAACATAAAAAATAAACTATATAAGTAATAAACATAAATGTTATACAATATTTAAAGACATCAGACTTAAGAAATGTGTTACAAGTAAAAGTAATTTGTAAGACATGTTTAAGATCCCACTAACCTATACATCATGTATTGATCATTTATCATATTTCCCATTAATTCTTATTAGTGCTTAGAAAAGAGAAAATATTATTTATTGGGGAAGCCATCAGATTGACAAAATATGTAGGTTTCATCAGCAAGCAGACACTCATATTGATCACTTATTTGTCTTTACTTGTATAGACTTTATCTTTTTAAAAACCGACTTTCTCTTAGTTGTAGGGTTTTGACGTTTTACAGGAAGTAATAATTGACGTAATAATAGCTGTATAGGAAATATCAGGGAATAAAATTAATTTTCCGGATTAGTGGTAAATCTGATATCGTTTTTAAGCACAGAAATTTCGATTAGTAGGTAATATTGAAAACAAGTTAGAAAAATGTATCAGTCCGTTTATTTAGGACATCTATGTCGTCCTGACAAAAATATCTTGTTCTCCATGGTTAACTTATTTACTACTTGTTCCATGTACATGTTGATTTAGTTCAATAACAAATCAGTAAATAAAGAATTTTGCATTTTTATTACATTGAGATTATTTTGATAGGTATAAGACGCCTTCAAGCTTAATTGTATAGCCATTGTAATGACCAAAGTGACATCTCTAAAGCCGAATATAATCGTCATGTTGATGGTCAATCAAAGATTTTTTTAATAACCTTTTTATGTCAATACAGACAACAAATTAATGCTGAAAATCAAGACGTTTCGAAATTACTTTTAAAATGATTAAATTTCACAGGTTTAATAAGAGGTTTAAGAAATTGATATCATGTTGATAACATTAAAGATTTAAACATCTATACAGAACATCCTGCTTCCCTTTCTTTAAATGACAAACATATATAACACAAATACCAGTTTAATTTAGATGTGCCAGATGTGCACATTTCGGAAATTCATTCCTCATCAGTGACACTTAGACCAAAAAGTTCGATAATGAAAATATATCTTATTTTACCATTCAACTGTCAGAAAATAGATCTTTAAGTAAAAAACTTCCACTGTCGTGCAATGCAAACTTATAATACGGGCAAAACATACTACTGATTTCGTTTGAGAATTGTTGTTGCTGTCTAAAACATGTTTAGCAAAACTGTATTCTCGATTTATAAATATTTCACTTTATCAAATAGTGCACCTTTTGCGTCTCCTATGCGTAAATATCGATAAGTTTTCATAAAAAATGTTTTGTTTTGTATAATAAATTTTACAACCATCTATATACGCAGTTTTATGAGGCCAAGTGTTCTGAATCTAGCGGATTGCTACACCTTTTGACATAATCTTTCTAGGGGCAGATCCTGGTGTAAGAAGATTTTGTGATTTTGCTGCTAAAGTGGATGGTTTTCTCAGATCACCTCGGGTTTTTCTACCTTAAAGCACTGACAACTTCTTTGTAACTGAACTAATAATCAAGGGTTCTTGTGGGTATTGAACCACTATCTTTTATCACATAATTTAATTAACAATCCCAGTAGCTATATTATGAATTGCATTTCAGCTTCTGGTTCTAATAAAATAAATAACCAACAATCTATTGTATAGATAACCTTTTAAAATTATGATGTTTAAAATCATTCTCGTTGTTTCTGTTAATATGAAAAATATGACTTATTCTTTTTTTCAAAACTGGTTTCTGTCCTTACACAATGAAAACCTTATCAGTTCCCATATGAATGTAAGGAATAACATATACAAAACGTTGTTTTAGGATTAAGAAAAAAACGTTTATATCAGAAATACATCTAGTTTTATTAGCAGTTTATTTAACATTTTGTTTGATTCAATTTGTTTTATCTTTTCTTACGTTCATATTTTAACCAAGAGTGCTTTATTTCAATCCTAAAAGCCTTTTTGAAAATATTTTATGTCACACAAAGTTTCATGAACAAGCTTAATTTAAATTTTAGTATCATACATAGTATACAAGTTGCTTCCATATATTCTTTCAATAATACTGAACAATCCTAATACAAGATTAATGAGCAATTTGTACTTTACGTTTTAGAATGTATGAAACACAATCATACCGGTCCATGTTCAAAATAAATAATATTTAATTTGTTTCTTATTTGATGCAAATAATAGGAATAAAGTCAACGATTCTGTTACTTTTATCAATGCTTTTTTAAATAAGCAACTTTATATAACTTGGGGTAGATATAAAGATATTGAATATAATCATCTAGGATTAGAAGGAACATTCAATACAACAACATGTACTTAAAAACAGAAAATCCAACCAGGAAAACGAAAAAAAAATTAAAAAAAAGGAATATTTATATTTGTTAAAAAACGAACATTTAGACACTTAACACTAAGCAAATTGAAAAAAGAAAAATTTCTGCTGTTTAGCTGAATTGTTTTATGATCATGTTTTCAACGATACATGCAATACAATATAATGTAATATCGCATAAAAACCATCTACTAAGTAAGATTATTGATAAAAAAGGTCAATGTTTAATGCATTGTAAAAATATTAATATAACATCCTGAGTACTTGTGCCTTCTTATACTACTGCAATTTAATCAATCAACAAATTGTTATAAGGAAACCAGTATTATAAGAATTTATTTCATTTTCCTGTTATTGTTAATGAAGATATCAGGATCATAACAGATCCTTAACCTTTTTAAACGTTCATTTATTCCAGGAAATCCTAATACTGTTTAGGTTTTTTTTATTTGAATGGTAGAAAAACATATTTAAGACGTTGTGTTAAGAATATCTAAAGAAGTCATTTAACAAAACTAGCTATAATATTCCATATTTTAAAAATTGTTTTATGCTCTTCTCATTTCCTTTCATTGATTTTGTAAAATGTAAATTTTCTTAAGCATTCCTAAAATTAGTTTTGCGTTGGAATCCTTATATAATGTTTGTAGGACCTTAAATGTAGTTGTTATAAAAAATCGTTATTTAACTTAATTCAATGTTGTTTTTTGATAACTTCATTGAACGTTAAGACTTTATGGTTGCAATTTTATTGTTACCAGATTTTAGGTAATGTAAATGAATTTGAAAGAGAATTGAAATTAAACAATGGGTAAATCTATTTGAAAATATATGTAAATAAAAAGAGAAAGAAATAAAACAAAAATACCAGTCCTTGTCCATATCACAATCCTAAAAACAAAGTAAAAACTTTGCAAAATGGCAAGATATGTTATACACGTGAACTTCCATCAAGGAAGTGAGGCCGGGTGCTCCGGAAGGGTAAGCACCTCCTGTCTAGCTAGCTACACCCGTCACGTGCAAGTCAATTTTGAGAATGAAAGGAACAAAGATCTATGGTGAGTCAAATATATCCAGTATTAGTTGGGATATATTCGTAAAATGTGCTTGTGAGAACACACAACAATTACAGTCGTCCAAATACATTATGGTGAAACCTTTAATAAAACAAAATTTTCTGACATCACGATGGATAAGACATCACAAAGCAATGCAGATAAGCGATATCATAAAGGATTTGATCAAGAAAACGTTTTATTTCTTAAATATTTATTAAATGTTTTTAGATTATCACTAAATATTAAACTGCTGACTGCATAAAACATACAGGAATATATACTTAATCACAATCATATGGCCGTTAACGCGCCACTGAATAATTGAATTTACAAATCACAAACACACGCGCGCATGCGCACGCGACTAAGTACTCGACAAAATATATTTTGATCTGAATACGATGATCATTGCAAGTAAAAATAATTTACAACAGTCAATATAAAGCTAAGAAACAATGAAAATATAAAATAGAAACTACCATACAATACAAGAAAACACATTGTATAGGCATCGGCATAAATGTTAAAACATTTCTTTACAGGCAGCAAGCAATTATATTTATTTTGTCTTTTCTTTTGTTTATCATTCATTCATTTTATTTAATTATTTTGTTTCTTTGTTGTCGTCAGTTAGTTTTTTCCGTTATTCTGATAATAAAAAAATGTAACATTAAGTCGCCTGTAATGGAACAATAAAGATTCACGTATTATTTGAAAACAATTAGAAATTTAACCTAGAAATGACAAACAAACATGATAGTTCCATTAGATTGCCTTTGATTTTATTGTTGTTTCTTCTTTGATTTTATTACCATGTCTACGATGAGTTGATTTTTTTGTAACAAACTGCTAACAATGTTGATTACTAATTAACATTTGGGGTCGTCAAATGCTTTTTATTGGAACAACGCAATTAACATTTTAAAACAAATCAAGGGACAATGTAAATTTAGTTGTTTGAATATAAAACTACACATTGGTTTAACATTCAATACAAGAGCCTGGGCCTTTCTCATTAACTACTAACTATATACAAAACAAATCAAACGATTAAAGTTGAAAAAATAAATAAAACCCAAATTGACTGCTGATCAAATATCTTTTAATCGTGGATTGGCACCGTTTATAAAAAGAAAAGATTGTCCGTAGTGAATGCATTTGTATTCCATCAAGTAATCTTGAAAGCGCTTATGATAGTTTTTTTTCTTAAAAAGTAGATTAACAATCTTATATACCTATAAATATGTCAAATTCTTAGTAATGAATTAAAACCTATATGCTTGTTTTAAATTTAACAGGAGGCCCATGGGCCTTAACGCTAACCTGAAGATATGTCAAATATTGTTTTCAACGTGCAATAGACAATATATTAAGTACAGAAACTTTTAAAGTTTTCTCAAGTTAAGAACTCCCACAAAAATTCATTTATAAGTAGCTTATATAATATGCATGAAGTAACTGTAGTGCAATGAATAATTTTTTAAATCATTAATCAATTTCAGTATACTTGTGCAGCTATGTCCTGTATATGGTTGTCATGTCAATACCTACAATATTCTAATATACATGCCTGTGCATGAAATTAATAGCTTTCAAGATAATACCTTGAACCATATATCAAAATGATCGTGTCGCAATACCTACAATATTCTAATATACATGCCTATAGAAAAAGTTAATAGTTTTCAAGATAATTAGCAATTTAAGTTTTCTTTTGCAGCTGTGACCTTGACCTTTCAACTTATGACCTTGAACCATATATCAAAATGATCGTTGTCGCAATACCTACAATATTCTAATATACATGCCTATACAAAAAGTTAATAGTTTTTAAAGATTATTAGTAATTTAAGTCTTCTTTTGCAGCTGTGACCTTGACCTTTCAATATATGACATTGTAATATATATCAAAATGATCGTTGTTGCAATACCTACAATATTCTAATATACATGCCTTTACAAAAACTTAATAGTTTTCAAGATATAGTGACAAATATATAATTTTAGGCAATTTCCTAACTCAGTGCCTTACAATTTCCCCATTTTGAGCCACATGGCTACCATTTGTGCAAATCTGAAAATAGATGACCTAAGGATGTTATAAATGATATAACTAAGGTATTTCTTTTGTAGATTCAGAGGAGAAGATTTTTAAAGTTTTTCACTTCTTCCCCCCTTATGGAGCCCCAAGGAGACATAACTGCTTCATTTGTGCAAATCTGAAAGGGCTTTACCTAGGCATAATGGTTACTAAGTTTCATTAAATTTGGCTCAGTGGTTTTAGAGGAGAAGATTAAAATGTAAAAAGTTTACGCACGACGGACGACGCCCGGCGCACTACGCACAACGGACGACGGACGAAGATGGATAGCAATAGCTTATTTGAGCTTTTAGCTCAGGTGAGCTAAAAATATAAATAATTATCATTCAAATTGAAAATTTTTTAAAATTCAAAATTCAGTGTCTAGAGAATAAACTGTTTGAATTAAACGTCAACAATACCATGTATTTGTATTTCAGTTACAAATTGATGTCCTTGATGGTGTCCATGCTTTTGACACTTTTTGCCAGGTATGTTTTATTTCAGTTACAAATAAATTTCCTTGGTGGTACTAAAAAAACTTTTTGAACTATGTTTCATCTCTTTGCATCCTGTTTTTGGAATCAATTGAATGTATGACATGTTCATTCAACAAAGTTTTCATAAAAATAAATTGAAAAGAAATTTATCAAATGTTAATAATACAAAGTTTACATAAAAATGGATCGAAAAGTAATATATGAAATGTTCATTAAACAAAGTTTACATAAAATGAATTGAAAAGTAATATATGAAATGTTCATTTAACAAACTTTACATAAAATGAATTGAAAAGAAATATATAAAATGTTCATAAAAACAAAATCTACATAAAAATAGATTCAATGTTAAACAATGTCCACTAATACCGTGTTTAGTTATAAGAGGATTCTCCAACATTCACATTTTAACTTACCAAACTAAAGGTTCATTGTTTTGTTTCTTAAATTGTCTGTAATGTCTTAAATTGAAATTCATTCCATCTGAACTCACAAAAGATTAGAGAAATCACCAATGTAGCATTATTGGTTTCACAAATTATTGAGCTTTTCTATGTAAATAGAATTTACAGAGTCTAGCTTTAAATTCAACATAAAAGCAATTCAAATGCATTCTCTTTTATTACTTTCAGGAAAGATTATAACTAGCAACAATGCACGACTTCTGAAATACAACCAGAGCTAGCTTACATTTGAATTCCCTTTTCTTTATTTTTGTTCAAAAAACCTTAAGTTTTTTCTCTTTTTGCTGATAAACCTGCTGATTTGGAAAACTTTTATAATCTAGACGCTTTCTTTGCCAAGTATTAAAGTCTATTAAACATTGAGACGAACAACTTAAATCAAGTCGAAGATAGAAAGAATTTTGATTTTATTATTAGCTAGAGTATTTCAACTACAATTTGTAAACTATTCTACTTTTTAGGAAAATATCATTAATTATCGTTGTTGTATAAATATCCTACAAAAATACCTGTTACATTTTGATGTGCAATAGTGCACATTTCGAAAATTCATTCTGCATTAGTGACACTAGGGGCTGAAAATTTTTTTTTTATAAAAGCATAAGAAAGACAAACAGTTAAAATTTAATAAATCTAAAGTTTAAAAAATATATATATCCCAATCCAGCTAAGGAATGTTTTGCATGAGGGAACAAATCTTTTACAACTTCTATTAATAAACTCAATTACACTAATAGTTGTTTTTTTTTTAAAATATAAGTTCGGAACTAAAACTTTATTTGAACAGTTTGCACAATGTTGTCTAGATTGTATATAGGATTCTATATATGCCCATTGTGATCAAACATATATCACACTGCTTAATGATTCCATTATCTCTATCTGAACGCTAATTTAAAACCATCAGGGAACGTGTATACATGTATTCTGGTGGTTTTTTTTAAATTTTGATATTAAACAATGTTTCATATCAAAATTGCTTAGATGAAACTCCACAGATCTTCAAATTGTTTTTAATTTGTTTAAATCTAGAAATATGATATAATAGCATGAAAATATTGATTAAAACTTCATCTGATAGAGTTTCTAGCAATCATTGCTGAACATGGTTTCTGCGAGTTAATTAAACTTCATACTATACTGTATTATAATATAGAAAGCCTGTAACAGTCGAGATCGTAAAATTTTTATCTCATTTATCAATGTAATAAAGCCATGTTAAACATAATTATTCAAGGCCATTTTTCTTCTGTATACAACGACTTATTTTATATGTTCCCAATCTTTTACATGAACTCGGTTGGTAAATCGGTTTGGCTTATTATTTACGTGACATCAGCAATATTTTATCTATCTGAAACGAGGAAATGTTTTTTTACCTCCGGGATTAATCGAAGCACAAGTACATGTCATGCATAGGTAAGCGAGTGTTTCTGGCCTCAGTTTCACAATCATTTTCTGAACTGTGTATACTCAACTCAAATATTCCTATTTTTCTCTCATCCATATTTTTAAAAATTTAAGTTTTATAAGACACTATTTTGTTTTGTTCAAGAAAACTACATTACACAATTTAGATATAACATTAGATATTTAATTTTATTTGTGCAATGTCTTAAAAATTGACAGATAAGTATTCTTGAATTTAAGTTGAGTGTACATTCAATTGAGTGAATGATTGTGAAACTGGGGCCTGATGTACATTGTACTGGTGCGCAATTATGGCGACTTATAGAGTGGAGTGGAGTATTGATGTTTTACGCCCCGTTCAAGATTTTTTCACTTATTTCGAGGCGGTCAGTTCTGGGATGGTGGAGGAAACCAGAGTACCCGGAGTAAACCACCGACCTTTGGCAAGCGAACTGACAAAATTTCTCACACTAGGATCTGTCCCAAGTGGGATTCCAACCCAGGCGGTGAGAGGCGCCGTGATCCGTAAGCGCGCTTTAGGCGACCTATAGAGTGCTAGTACATTGCCCGAAATGTTGTAGATTAAAAACTCAGACCACGCAGTCCATTAGACTGGTACAAAAAAGACAACCAGAAAGAAAAAAAAAACCGCTGGCGGTTTATAACATAGCGGTTAGACGGCTTATGGTTAAAGGAAATTACGCTTTAAAAACTCGCTCACCGCGTCCTCTCAACATGTCATCGACTTAGATCAGTGTGTTGTAAATTTTGATTATGATTATAGCTATAAATAAACCCAGCATCGACATTTTTAAAATGTTTTTAATCTTTTTGATGGACACAAAATGTTTTTAATTTCTTTTGGGAAATAAACTTGTTTGATAAAATCTTATTGTTTTATTATCTGTTCTTGAGTGCTTTTTTATGTAAACAACTGATTAATTTAATTAATGGTTTAGTGTCTGTTTATCAGTACTTTAAAATTTTCAACTAGTTTGAACTTTAATTAAATAATTTATTGCATCTCATACACCTTTAGCTGGGAATAGCTCAAATAGTGCTAATGCAGCTTTAAACTATCTCTAACACACATTCTTCGTTTTATTCCTTTACTGAAGCCAATATATATATACTGCAGATATGCATATATTGTTGTTGTATTTGGTGGATGTTTTTAAATTGAGGTTAGAATGCCATTGGAGAGAATTTACTCCACCAGCAGCGGTAATTGTTCAGAGACAGTAAATATCTAACAGAAAGACCTGCGTAATTTTGTGTGCCATATGTACACATTTCAAAAAGCAATTCTTCATCAGTGACACTAGGAGCCACAAAAGTTGATATATCAAAAACATTAGCCAAACAATTAAAAATTTATTAAGCTAAAGATCAAATACCTTATAAATCCAGCTAAGGAATGATTTGCACGAAGAAACAAAACTTAATTTTAAACATAAATGAATAAATAAAAACATGTAAATAAATAAATACTAGTAAATAAATAAATAAATAAATAAATAAATAAATAAATAAATAAATAAATAAAAAATTGTTAAAACAAGTTTACCTTGAAGAAATTTACAAGTTTTATTTATTTCAACATCTGTCATGATTTTTTCAATTTTTATAATTATTTATTTCATAATACAGTGCAGTACACTGTAGTATATGAAAGTGAAAATGGTTTCTGATTGGATCACAAAAGTCTAAAATTCTGTTGAATATACATACCGGAATTCGCTTTACTTTTATTCTTAATTGCTGTAAAGAACTCTCACACAGTGATGACATTGTATTTCCATTAACTAAATTAGTTTTGTGCAATCTTAGCCTTTAATGTCAATTAAGTGAAAATGCTTCAATACGCCCACTAAAGTAGATTGGAGACTTCATGAATAAAAAAATAAAACATATATCCAAATATGCGTTTGTCCTAGCTTGCCCTGTATGATTTCTGTCGTTGCATTACCTATATATTCTATGTAAAACATTATATCTTTATAATTATTATCATTATCATTAATGTTTTACACAAAAAATAATAATAATTATTATTATTATAAAAGTATCCCTTATGTGGTTTTCACTCTTTTTAAAAGTTCATGTTAGTATACCGAATAAAATATTAATACCAAATTTTGTTCAACATTACAGAAAACGTGGTTATATGGGGATTATTCATTTATTGTTTGGTGTAAGTTAATTTTTTTTTCAAGCTGGTTGAATTTCAAAGGCAAATGTACAGTGCTACAGTGCCTAACATTAATTTTGACGTGTGTGTGTGTGTGTGCCATCATTAAAACCCAAGTCGTCTTGCCACTGTGGGTTTGAAACTGTTCAATCTAAAATAAAAAAAAATATTCTTGGTTGCGAACCTTAACTGGTTTGATCGGTAATACATGTAACTTAAAAGATTGAGTGATATGTTTTTGTTCACCTTCAACATTGCGGGCAAGTGTACTAATACATGACATGTCTTCATTATTGCTAAATAGAACAAAGTAGACACAAACTCACACACCGCATAAAATTGCGTTCAAATTAATTACAGTGTGTTTATTTTAATGTTTTTTGTTATATAAAAACGCAAATTTAGCAATGTAATCCTAATGATTAATAAGAAAATTGTATCGCTAAGAATAGTTTAATAATTGATGAAGTCGCACTGAACGTATGATAGTACAAGGCAGACATATTACGCACCCGCACATCTCGCATATACAGAAAAATAGTTTTAGATCAATCCTAAGAAATTAATAGGATCACGCTCTTGTCTCAAATAAATTAAAAGGAAATTGCTCTTTTCTGGGATAGCTTAACGAATTGCTGATGCAACGCAAAACAACATTACAATCAACCAATCGACCACCTTGTTATGTGACAAGTTTCTGAGTTGTTGTGGTCAGACTAAAGAAATATTACGACTAAATAAAGACCATCCTTCTTTTGTCGATTAAGCAACAAGATTATGTTCATAATGACAGATAAAAACTTCTTATTTTGACGATAAGAAATATATGGGTTTTTTTTTTAAATTGTGGTCTAAAACATTGCCCTTTCAAAACAAATTGGATTTTCTATATATTACTCAATGTCTAAAAGACCATTTAAGAGGATTTAAATAAAAAAAACACACAAACCTATCGATTTGGGTCTATAAAGGATAAACATTTTCTTCTTTAAATTTAATGAACCAGAGTTATATACTAAATTATGCATCAAGTCGCCCTAGTTTTTAATGCACTGTTTTACAATGCAATCGATTTTTTTATCCGTCTCAAAATTTAATTTTTTTTCTTTTTAATTTTACTTTTATATTGATTTTGCAATGTTATTGAAGCATCAATGGGGCCTTTTTTTTAATTTAACTAGTTTAGCATATATATATAAATATATGCTTTTAGCGTCTTTTTGAATCACTAGTGCTTAGATGTGACTAATCGGCCATAATCCGATGTAATTATATATAATATATACTCGAATAACCGAAACAAATCAAAAATGGTTTTGTCATTAGGTTTTATTGTGTCGTATTTAAAAGGAATTGAAAATCTGCTTTCTAGAGATATAATATATATTTCATGACTCATTCTTTATTTTCCATATTTTTTCTTTTAAAAATCCTATGTAAACAATTTTAGAAAAACAACACCCAATTGATTCCACTACAAAAAATATATATAGGAGTGTCTTGGATTGAATAGATTATGCTTTTTTTCTTTCCATATAATTTATTTTTAAAGGTTTTTTTCATCATCAATCTATTCCTTCAATAAACACTCAATTAAGTTTAGAACGAAATCGATCTTTGGTATGGAAAAAATTTCTCTGGAATAGATTATTTTTTCAAAAGAGGTATATTTGTATGGTAAATGGTTCTTCAGAATGTCACATGACCAATGCAGTAGAACTTCGATAACTCGAAGTGCTTGGGACTTCCCTGGGGA
Organism: Tegillarca granosa; assembly: GCA_029721355.1. NCBI lineage: Eukaryota > Metazoa > Mollusca > Bivalvia > Arcoida > Arcidae > Tegillarca > Tegillarca granosa. The sequence goes on along the minus strand of CM056610.1, from coordinate 17,753,631 downwards.
CTTCGAGTTATCGGGGTGTTCAAGTTATCGAAGTTGAGGGTGATGTCCATAACTGGTGTCACCTTAATATACTAGTATGTTTTCCACTACAGAAATCTTGATGTTTTAAACAGTTACCTGTACTCGAATGTAAAAAAGTAAAAGATACTTTTTAAAGAAAATATAATAAATAATTTATTAAAAAATTGATATTGACGGTAAAAGTGTGCGAAACGTATTATTTAAACCACGATATATACAAACAATGAAATCGGAAATCAGATATATGTACATGTTTATCAAAATGCTTATTTTTTACATTCGTTAGAAAATACGAACAGAAAGTTAACGATATTATAAAGCAGTGCAATAAGTCATTTAAGATTTTAATGCAGTCGTGAGTACAACGGGGTTAGTCGTTTTAATTAAGCTTGAAGAACTTAAGTCAAAAGTTATCGACGGCGGCATATTATTCGGCTTCTTTTATTAGAGTAGAAGATTAGCGTACCTGTTAGGCTTAATTGTCCGTGACGGTACTGAATATTAATCCGCTAATTGATACTAACTAATACGGTAGATAACAAGAACTACTCGGTTCATTTCTCTATAATAACGGTAGCCTAATTACCGATATGTGATTTCTCTGATCGTTTTATTAAACGGGCACTTATCATACATTGTTAGAAAAAATTCGAGTTTTTGAAGTTAATTTTAATAGATTTTTAAACAACAGACCAAATTTTTACTTCGAGTTATCGGGTGTAATCGAATTATGTTTGAGTTATCGAAGTTTTCCTAATATAGTTTATATAGAAAACCAGTCGGGACAAAATAAAGACTTCGAGTTATCCGTGGTATTCATGATATCGAAGTTCGAGTTTTCGAAGTTCTACTGTACCTTATCCCTTCATTATGTCACTTTACCAATACCCCATCCCTTCATTATGTCACATGACCATTACCACATCCCTTCATTTGTGTCACATGACTAATACCCCATCCCTTCATTATGTCACATGACCATTACCACATCCCTTCATTTGTGTCACATGACTAATACCCCATCCCTTCATTATGTCACATGACCATTACCACATCCCTTCATTTGTGTCACATGACTAATACCCCAATCCCTTCATTATGTAAAATTAACAATACCTCATCCCTTCATTATGTCACATGACCAATACTTCATCGTCCTTCAAAAAAAAAAAATAATAATAATAATAATAATTAAAAAAAAAAAAAAAAAAAACCAAAAAAAATGAATTACTAAAATTCAGAAATGATCAGCAACTCCACAGGAAACGGAAATAATATTTCCGCCCAAACGTTATGAAGTATGATTTTTAACGTTGTTGAAACTAGCGCTTCTGCCGAAAAATATGTCTTCTAGCTTTTCAAATATTTTTGAAGAAAAAAATCTTTGTTGAACATTTGAAAATTTCCTTATGCTTTTGAATATTCAAGAAAATAGTTAAAGTTTTCTGGTTTTTATTTACATATGAAAAGTTACATCAGAATCACGAGTTTATTGTTTCTTTTATATAATTATTGGTTGAAATTGTGAAATTGGTTGATGTCAAATCTGCCATTTTTTTTATAATATCTCGGGCATTATACTTAACACTTGTTCAGTACAATAAAAAAACATGAAACACAATTCGAGAGGACTTTTGATACATTTACCGTGGACTTTTTACGGACTTAATCGATGTTCAATAAAAACACATTCATTGGTATCTCATGGAACATTTACTGTCGATTTCTAGATTGCAAGTCAATGAAAAAACTATTCATGTAATAAATACCATAAATGGTTAATTCACTATGTGGTTTACCAAGTCCCTATATAGTGTTAAAATTATTGCCATTATGACTTAAAATTTGGTTTAAGTAAAACATCAAAGATCATATAGGGAATTTTCACGTCATAATCATGTAAAACAAAACACTGTAAAACGGAAAAAAGCTTTATTTCATTCAAATTATATACCGCTTTACCGTTCCCTTTGCCCTCTTAAAACGTCAGTTTTTGTGGATTTAAGTTTAGCTGTTAAATTCCCTGGCTATCTACATTAACATATGTAGTAAGTCAATAAAAAGTTTCAAAAAACACTCGCAGAGCCTTTCCCGGGCTTTTCTTTCTTTCTTTTTATTCATTTATTACAATTTCAACATTGCTTAAAATCTTTGTTAATTTTCGTCGTTTTAAGAAAAAGTACAATTGCATGGGTGGTAAAGTCATTGATTGAGGTTTCTGTTGAATGGGAGTTTTCTTTCTTTCTTTTTTTTTTATTTTTCAATGACATTTAAATTTATTGTCCCCAACATCGAAAACAAAATAACGGCAAAACGACGAGAAAGCGGAGAAATTAATAATTTTACTGTTTTTTTATATACATATTTCTTCCTTTATTAACTATAACATGTTTACTACTAAACTAAGTTCTTAAAAGACAGTGGTTATAATAATGCTTTAAATGTAACCGGATATGAAACAAACAAAACAATTTGTCTGACAGTTCGTGTAAGTTACATGTTTGACTTGGGACAAGTTGAGCAGATTATTAGTAAAGAGTCCTCCTGATATCTAAAATCGAAGTTAAACGCGCTATAACGGGGTCTGTTTTCAGGTACAAATACAAAGTAAGAACGTTATCTTAATGATCTATATAACCTCTTAAAGCTGCATTAAATTTTTCAATTTTCTTAATTTTTTTTTTTTTTTTTTTTTTTTTTTTTTTTTTTTTTTTTTTTTTGTTTGATTTTCTAAAAATATATTTTTTTAAAAATAGATACCCTCTAACCACCATCCGTGAGATTCATTTTCTTAAATTTCATTTCTTTTAGCTGTAAATAAACGGAATCCTCTGACCGATTGGTCAGTGTTTTACGATGGTAATTAATTAGCTTGGAGCATGCGCACGGATGTACGGAAAAACCCTGGAGTCGAAGGTGAAACATGACAGATATCATTAATTGTCCTTCATTAATATCCAGATGTATTTGAAATGGTGTTATGTATCCCTTGCTTAGTCACAAATGACAAATTCAACGAAGTTCTGTGTTTAATTTATCGTATTTCACCGTTTTTAAAGTTGTGTTTAAATGACCCGGGTTTTGATGACGTAACCATGTTCTAATATTAGATCCCTATTGCTGCATCTCGCTGGGTAATTACTGTAACTTCTGTATTTATTCGAGTTTTTATCGTTGAACCAAATGTAACATTGTTCATTAGGATTAGCACCGTTTTAATTTTTTCTTTGGAAAACTTAATGCAGCTTTAATGCATTGTCTTTATTGACATGGATCTTATAGATATGACACCAAAAACATGAACAATATAAGAGAGTTAGAAAGAAACTACCAGCCTACAGCAACGTTATAAAATCATTCAGTATGTCCGTCTTGGTTCTTATATAAATATAACTTATACATCGCTTTATCAAGTTTAATATCCTGCCTTGATGGATATAATATTTAGTATTTAATTCATATCTTGCTTTAAGGTTTAAGGAGGGCGATAAAATTTCAAGGGCGGATCAAAGTATTTTGTGGAAAGTGGGTTTGAAAAATTTATCATGAGATATTGCGAGCGCCAAAGCTTCAAACCCCAAACGACGAAGGACCTCGGGTCCTTTAAAGGTCCTTCGTGGTTGCATAGGGAGCCCCTATTGGGGATCCAGGGTGCGAAGCACCCGATTAAAATTAAATTTAAATAATTTTGTGGAGAGTTTGGTCATCTCTCTCTCTCTCTCTCTCTCTCTCTCTCTCTCTCTCTCTCTCTCTCTCTCTCTCATTTTTCAAAGGTGACTGCAATCCCCTCCTTAATCCGCACAATGCACATAATTCAACCAACAAATAAATATGAATACGGGCAGAACTATAGGAAACAAGTGTTAACAAAAACAAAGCTAAAGCAAAATAAGATTTAGAAACTGAATATAGTTAGTTGAAATAAATAAATAAATAGATAAATAAATAAATAAATAAATAAATAAAACGTTCGATTGACAACGGACATACTCGTTAGACCAAAAAGAACCAGTTAGGTACTGTATACATTGTAAAAATTGGTTGTCTCGTCTAGAATCTTCAATGTTGTATACAGATACAACATTGAAGATTCTAGACGAGACAACCAATTTTTACAGTCAATAGTCAGCCATTCAGAATATTCATATCGTTTCTGGATCAGATATAACATGAATATCGCTTTACCAGTCCCTTTATCCTCTTAAAACTTTTGCATTTATGCATATAAACTTAACGTATCGGTTGCTTTATATTGCCTTTGTTAATACTGTAGCGTAGGTAAGGTCTTTAATGAATATTCCGTCAATATAACGTTATGACAACTCTGATCAGTTTACAATAATCAATAAAGGAATTATTCTACAAACATACATTATTCATTGAAACAATCACATACCGCTTTCCTATAATATATGACCGTGTAAAGATCATATTTAGCACGTGTTTTGCAATACGTGTGAGAATCCTAGAATCTAGGAAACATGTCTTTTCTTGGTTTGGTTACACATAAGCATGGAATTCTGGACAACTAAATACTCAACATGAAGATTATTATTCAATTGGGATTTCAGATTAAATGGCCATACACGCAATGATATTTCTCTCTCGAGCCATAATGGCTTATGCAATATGGTTATCGGTTCCACTTAGGAATCTTACGTTAAAACATGTATATTTTATGAATGTTTTATAACACAACGGATGGGCACTTTTGTGCATGTATTTATTAACTACACCTCCATGCTTGAGGTTTTAGCTTGCTTAAGTTTGCACAGTCATGGAGTCTTGTATTTACATGCATGCATGTGTGTTTTTTTTTAAACTTCTCGGAACTCAAAATGGTATCTAATACTGTCTTCATGCATGGATTACTTTCATTTTATGTTAGTTTAATGAAAATTCACATCATAAATCATTACATTTGTTTATCTCCAAAGGCCACAGTGGTCCAACAATTTAACACATGACTGAATGAAACTTTTGATATTTAATGAAAACATATTGATTATGCCATGATCATTAATATACGTAAACTGAGCATTTCTTTTTGAACATCAGGTCAAATACATGTGTTATTGTATAAGGCCATTACAGTGAAATATTTTGTTAAAAGTCCGCGTGCTGGTTACTTTCTGTCGGTTTCTGATGAAACAAACAATTTTTTCCCGAAAATTCCGAAAAAAGCGATCGCTTTTCGACTCTAAAATTATATGTATCAAGTTACTTCCGTAAAAATCCGGAATTTTTCGTCTAAGTTTAAAAAAACCAATCTCAATTAAGGACAACTCGATCATTTCTTGTTATTTCTATCAATTAATTTCATGAAATTAAATAAATGTTTCAAACTTATTTGTGTAATTTTACTCTGATACACCAGAGTTAACAAAAAGAAACCTTTATCCACTAAACCCAATCCATTTCAAGACGAAAAGTTTTATGTTATATTTTCCGTGTATGTATTTTCCTTTGATTTATCTTGGACATAAAACAAAGATTAAGAACAACACGGCCTAAGTTGTATTGCATGCCTACTGTATCGTTATCGGGGCCTTTATGATTTTGCGTTTTCGAATTTCCAGGTGGTTTTTGGCAATACCTATACAATCGTTATCCGGATCTCGATGCCAATGCTTCCTGTAATGCACATGAACTAAACATAAGTTTCATCCTAATGTATTTGGGTATTTTGTAATATCAGTGGGCTTTAGTTGGGTGTTGGTTTGCTTTGATATTTTTATATCTCTGATGATTTATTAGAACAGGTTCGTGTATTGTGAGATGTGCGAGTGCGGTTTTTGTACTAGGGCGAAGTCAAGGCGACTTTAAATTGCTAGATAACACAGACAGTGTATCGTAGTTCCACGCAGTAATGCATATCATTTTGATACCGGGAAAACAAGTATAACACAGTCAGTACATCGCAGTTCCATGCAGTATAACACAGTCCTTATATCGTAGTTCCACGCAGTAATCCATATAATTTGGGAAAAGCAGTCGATACTCTGTCATTTTTATGCAGTGCACCAGGCTATAAGCAGTATCTAAAATGGTAAAGAATTATGAATAACCAAACCAGGATTCGAGATATACCGCTGTCTAGAAAGACGCTCCGACAAAGTCCGTTGTGACCTAATACTTACGTAGTATTATATACACTTGTATGCGTTTCACTTTCATTGTGTTATATTCCCAAGCATGCATAATTGAACCTTGTTAGAACCCTGATGGGCTGAATATTAATAAGTGAGTTATGTATTTACACGGCTTATATGATCAAAGCATCAATTATACACAGGAGATGAATATCTACATCCCAGTGGCTTTATCATACAAACGGATATATTTCCCTATAGCTCTCAAATCTGAGGTATTTCGTATGCATATTTCATTAATGGTAACGTGAATGTGTTAGCCTTAATAAGATGTCTTCTTATCTAATAATGCATGATTCCAATATATTGTATTGTACGAATATCTTTATGTGTATTTAACTGTATTCAACTAGCTTTATTATATTTAAAAGCTATCTTGATCTCTCTCTTCTTGGTGTGGCCGCGTGGTCTAAAGCGCGCACTTACGGATCACATTGCCTCTCACCACCTTAGTTCGAATCCAGCTTGGGCAGATCATTGTGTGAAAAAGTTTGTCAGTTTGCTAGTAGAAAGTCAGTTTTATTCTCCGAACATCCCGGTTTCCCCATCCATCGAAGAAATGATTGTCTCGAAAGAAAAAACAAACAAAAATACCTGGGGCGTTAATTATCTTTGACCAAATATCTCTGGCGGGGGGGGGGTTAAACATCTTTGATCAAATCTCTCTCTCTCTCTCTCTCTCTCTCTCTCTCTCTCTCTCTCTCTCTCTCTCTCCATATGTGTTTTTCAATTACATAATCAGAAAACTTTAATTTCCCCATGATTTAGACTTTAAAACTATTTAGAACATTTATGATATAATCAGGGAATAATTGATACTGCTGATGGATGAAATTGCTGTTGGTTCAATATTGAAATTAAAGAAATTTTTTTTAAATTCTGACTAGTTGAAATCCATCGTTAAAGTGATACTGAAGTGGCTTTTCACAATTTGAAAAGACCTTTCAGGCATTAATCCCGAAAGACTAAACATCCCTTCGTAATATCAACTTTTAATAAAATCCTAAAACCTTGTTTCTATGGTGATAAAATAATTTCTTTGACGGTTGGAAATTTAATCTTTAAAACAAATACGTAATTTATTGACAATTTTCATTCTTTTTGAAGAAAGATATACATTTACGAAAATTGCAAACAATAAATTAAATAACACAAAATGAAAACAATCGACTTGTTAATAGCGTTATCTGAGCAATATGAACATGTGGTTTTTTTTTTTTTTTTTTTTTTTAATTTATTTTATTTATTTTTTTTATTTTTTTTTTGTTTTGTTTCGGTATTGGCTGCGATAGCCGAGTGGTTAAGGCGTTATCCTTTAAAAACCAAGGGATCTCATCACTAGGGGCTCGATTTGATAGACCGAAACTGATAACGGGTTTTCCTTTTCGTAAACCTATAATGCTAAGTTACATTGGTACCAGTTTAACGGACTGAGTAGTCTCCGATATTTATCGCCAGCATTAAGCACTTGAAGGTTCGTATTGAATGCGCATTAGTACCATAAAAGCAAATATACATGTACTTGCATAAGAGAAAAACCACTTTTACAATTCGTCCTTGTGTCAGTAACCAATTAAAGTGAAAAAGTTTTTTTTTTTCAGTTATCACATTTATTTATATGAACTTACAAACATGCATATTAGATGTGAAGATAATCGTCCAATTGTGCATCTTTAGTATGTGGATGTAACAATCAGGTTCAGACCAGCAAATATGATAAAATCTCTCTCTCTCTCTCTCTCTCTCTCTCTCTCTCTCTCTCTCTCTCTCTCTCTCACACACACACACACACACACACACACACACACACACACACTTTTATTTAAGAGCAAGATATATTTTACGAATTTGATTGCCACCTTGTTATGCTGTTGACCCTATCAACAACACAACAGACCCAAATCTTCAGATTTACGCAACAATTAATCAAAATGCATTTTGCACATGCATCTTTGGAATTAAAGTTGTATTTTGACATTTGTTCTTGATATCACAGAAAACAGCTGAAAACGATGTACTTATGTACATATGCACGTTGATAAACACATAGTAAGTACTTGTAGTTAATTGTATAGTTTTTATATTTGCATTTCTAAACAAAACACGCATGTATTCGGAGAGATTTTAACTATAGGTTTATGAGAGCTAAATCTTCGTTTGTGCAAATATTCGATCGGAGATGTTGCCAAAGTGTATTTATCTTTGTTACAATCAAGTAATGATTCTTAGTAAGTAGATGGAAGATGTAAACACACAAATGCAAATTTCTCCCCCTCTCTCTCTCTCTCTCTCTCTCTCTCTCTCTCTCTCTCTCTCTCTCGTGATTTTCTACTTGGCTACCATCCCTTTCATTTTTCTCTCGTGAAAAAAATTACTCTCTCTCTCTCTCTCTCTCTCTCGCTCTCTCTCTCTCTCTCTCTCTCTCCTTAGAAATAAATTCATTGACAAAATTTTATTAACAGACTTATTAAATTACTAATAAAATAAATAAATAAATTTAAAAAAATAAAAAAGACAAAATCAATCTTGATCGATTAGAGTACATCTGTGTGTGTGTGTGTGTGTGTGTGTGTGTGTGTGTGTGTGTGTGTGGTGAGAGAGAGAGAGAGAGAGAGAGAGAGAGAGAGAGAGAGAGAGAGAGAGAGAGAGAGAGAGAGAGAATGTCAACATTATTTGTAATAAGCGGAGTATTTAAACACAGTTTGTATTATATTTGTATACTGAAAGTCATACAAATTAATGTTTAATGCCGTACAATATCAAAACGGGTTTACATCATTCGTATAACAAATCAAGCACATAATGAATTATATTACGTAGTTTGTAACCATCAGCCATTAGGTAACCAATATTCTCGATAGATTTACTGTCATAAATGTTTGATACTTGAGAGATTGGTTTAATTAATCACATTAAAACAATGTATGTCATTCATTATGTCTTGGACATTTTCAAAAACTTATTTCTTTTTTTCACTCTTGCAAATGACAGTTTGTGATGTTTGTTGTTTTCACTCTTGCAAATGACAGTTTGTGATGTTTGTTGATACCGGTTTAAGTGATATGTTATTTTTTCTCTTGAAACTTATCTTTTTTGTAGAAACAATGTATATGGACGAATATTTTTCTTTTTTGAATATCATACTTGATCTTATTGTCAAAGTAACTAAAAAATTTTAAAACAATCTTTTTATATGGTGATAGTGTGTAATAGTGCATTAAAGAGAGAGAGAGAGAGAGAGAGAGAGAGAGAGAGAGAGAGAGAGAGAGAGAGAGAGTTCACATATTTTGAATATCAAACGTATTTGCGTTAATCTAATTGAATAAAAAAAAAAAGGAAAATTGATATGCACAATAAATCAAATAGCCTAAAATTCTTTAAATATCCCTGAATTCTGTAAAACTTTACCTGTGCAATTTGTCCAATTAAAGAGTTTTGATTTATTATGAAATTGTATACGTTGTAATATATGATGAACAACCGACAGATATATAATGCCATTCATTTATTTCAATGACAGGAAAGGCACTTGTTACGTTTTGTTGCAACTACTCGCGTACATCAGATAACGTCCTTCCTCTGTGTATGAAACGAATTAACATCAGATAACGTCTTATCCATTTTCTGACAGCTTTTGAAATATATTATATATAAAGTATATAATATAATCTCTCTCTCTCTCTCTCTCTCTCTCTCTCTCTCTCTCTTATTGGCACTTGAAGTTAAAAAAAACTTATGATTCATGCATAAAAACTAAATAAATAAAAATAATTTGTACTTACATTAACAGGTGGTAGAAGAGAGAAAATATATTTTTCGGACGTTCCAAGAAATTGTAAATCCGAGCTTGTAATTTCCTAACACGTGCATCCTTTCTATGTAAACGGTAATTTAAAGGCTTTCCTAGTAACGACATTCTTGGTTGAGTATAACGAATACTTCCTGAACCTTTTTTGGATAATTTATTCAAATCATTTTCTATATCCATTTTCCTCGGATTTTTTTCCACATCCGTATCCATTTCTAAAAATTCCACACGTAATGGTTTTCTTTCCTCCTTGTATGGAGAGTTAGGTGGAGTTTCGGAATCACTTGTATATTCATGAAAACCCCTAATAGATTCCGAATCGCTGTATACTGGCGATTCTCTTCCTCCATCAGGCACACTAATTGTGAGTTTGACGTTCGATTTGCCAGTCATTATATTTATTCCATTCAGTGACAAACTTAAGCCTGGGATAGACAAAGAGCTTTATACATGTATTTGAAAATAAACAATCATTGGAAGTAGAATCTTTCAAGGCGGACAGATTCACAAGTTAATCTTCATGATCCCCTTATCAAGTGAGCAATTTAAGATTGTAAATAAGATTTTTACGAGATTTATTTCCATTATTTCTAATTCTTTTTTAAATGCGTGTTTTTTTCTATATGCTACACGAGTGTTTGTATCTTCATTTTTCCGTTGATTCTAAAACATGTAGACGGATGCTCTTTTTAATTCTATTTTTCTGGAATGTAGTTACATTATGTTCTTTGTGATTTGATATTATATTTTCCGTTTTTAGGTTTGTTTAAATTGTTTTCATGAAGTCTTTAACATAAACTTTTTTCTTATACAAGATTTATCATACAAAAATTTATGCCAGCTATTACATTTCGCTGTTTATGTCGATACCAGTTTTATATCTAATATACAGATCGCACATTGTTCCTTAGTGCATTATATATGATTTATATCATGTTAAAACAATACAATATCTGACATTGTCGTTAAATCCAGCTGATTGTCTTTTCTAATATTATACTTCTAATATACGATTTTCTTAAAGTCTTTAAACATTAATGTGAAGAATACAGTTTATACTTTTGTCACAACTAGTTAACTGTTCTGAAAAAAAAAGATTAAAAAAGACAATTAAGCGAATGAATCTCTTAGGAACATTTCTATAATGAAACATTAAAATTTTATATTAAATAATGTTTAACGACAAAAAAAAAAAAAAAAAAAAAGAGAACATCATTAATAGTACCAACAACAGCCACAACAACGACAACAACAACAACAATATCAACACAAATAAATATTTTTTCTTTTAAAAAAAGAACTACGTTTAGCTTTTAAAATCAAACAATATATTAGAAATGTTTTTATATATCAGAATCCCTATTGGAAGAATATAAATGTCAAGCGTTTAAATCAACATGACGATTTGACTAATTTTTTTTTTTTTTTTTTTTTTTTGCTGTGACAACATATCTGACCAAAAATACTCTTTTTGCGAAATAGATACAATATTTTCTTTATAGTAAGTGCGATCCTTCTGTAAGGAATAGCTAGAAATCGATATGATGCATTGTTCTCTTAACATACGTCAAAATCAGACCTTTTCTATATAAATCCTAAATATATATACCTTTAATGGTAATCTAGAGACATCGTTATGTATATAAATTAATTAAAAGTAATAACAAACCAGTAACTTGCGCTGTCTGTGGTAATTTGATGGACAGTCACAGTATATTGGATATTGGCAATTGTAATGTATGTGCCATCAGAGATTTACACATCTCTGGCTTCATGGGAGACCACTTTATATTGAGTATTGGGAATTGTAGTGTCTTCAGTGACTGTATTTCAAAGCTTTGTTGGAAGTCACTTTACATTAAAGGAGGACAATTTACAATAAGAAAAACACTATATGACGAAACATTACAGACCATGTGCTTCGTTACAGGCCACGCTTTTTTACATTGCGCAAAGCCAACATACATTGATGAACACATCATGAATCGCCCATTATAGGCTTTATTAAAAGCTTATTTACAATGAAGAAAGCAATTTTACAAAAGAACAACAATTCTTGACTTACAATCCCAGACTTTGTTAAAAACCAATTTATATCAAGAAACCCCTCATGAATTTCTCATTTTAGGATTCGTTAAGCTACTATACAGTAGAAAGCTATTTACATTTAGGACAACACATCATGGCAACATCTAAAGACAGCACTTCACGGCCTGTATATCTAAGGCTTTGTTGAAAGCCATTTCATATTGAAAGTCAATTTTATCAAAGGCAACACTTTATGGATTGTCCATTTAAGGCTTTGTTAGACGCCACTTTGCATTGAAAAAACCAAATTAGTGAAGAAGACACTTTACTACTCGTTCATTTTAGGCTAATCAAGTCCCTTACATAGTTTTATGACCGTCATCACAATTCTGATGATAAGTATGATATCACCGTATCTAAACTTATACTGTATATATTTTACGTCAAATACTTTCATGTTCCTGTCATTCTCAAATTTCGATTTTACACGTGACGGGTGTAGTTAGCTAAACAGGGAGTGCTTAACCTTCCGGCGCACCCGGCCTCATTTCCTTGATGGAGGTTCACGAATGTAACTGAATTAACCAGTTTCCAAGTTTTAACTTTGGTTTTTCTATTGTGGTTCGGACACAAATTGGTATGTTTGTATTTTATGTAGACTTTATTGAAGCTACTTTAAATTGACGGAGTCAATTTAATTTTAGGACAACCAATTATGACTTGCCGGCCCTATATACACCAAAATCGAAGTTTTTTTAAACCACATGCTTACTGATTTCTCACTGTATAAGACAGCTTTTGTAAGCCTTGGGTGTTATTGGTTCCCCTTTGCAATGTGATGTTAGTGCTATCTTTATAATAAATAGATTGCCCTCGTTTTCACCCAAAATGATAGTATGAAATGCGTATATGTCTGCTTTCTACTAACGTCCACATAAAGACTAACAAGGCAAGAGAAAGCAAAATTGCATTTTAGGCGTGTCTAGTCACTCGTAATGAGGGACACTCGGTGCTTTATTGAAGGCTACATATTGACTGAGTAGATAAACATCTCCAGATGACAAACGCTTATGACATGTTTTTGTGACACGTTCTGTTGAATTATTTTTCATTGTTTCATTTATATTTCTTGTTTTTTCAAATTTTTGTTTTGTGGTTATGTGTAGCAGTTAGTCAGAACAAACCATTTGTCCTGAAGTCATTAAAAGTCAATCAATATTAAGCATTGTTCTCCGGACGGACATTAAAATCAGAATTGTCTATATAGGTCTGAAATATTCTCAGTTTTTATGATGATTTAGGTGATATTTTAACTAAAACCAATAAGACTTATGTCTTGAACAGCGTTCTGTGATATATTTAACCTATTAAGTAGTGTCTAGAATTGTATGGTTGTGTTATAAACCATATTTACTGCATAAGGGGTTTATTGAAAATTACTCAATTTTATCACTGGGAAAATAAAGTGTCATCTGAAATTTTTTCACAGAGTTTAAGGGAGACACTTTGCAACACTCGTATGTATTTGGAATACTGCATTTGCAAATAACCATTTTCAGTAACCGATTTAACATGCAATATTGCTTCTGATCTTTAGCGGCATACTTCCAGAATAGATAATTGTCAAAAACAAATAATAAATAAATAAATAAATAAATAATGACGTTATACATAGAAGGCATTTATTGATCTATCTTAACTGGTGAAATTTCTTTTATTTTAGAAGTTAAAACTGGATAACAAAACAATTATCATGATTTGCAAACGATCTTTTGTATGCGAGAACTTTAGTCTTTAGCTTTTCGGAAAGTGAAACTCAAGACATAGTTGTATTCATAGATACGATGAAAAGAGGCTTCTAACTGTTTACAAATAAATAAAAACGGAGTTCCGTTTATTTAAACACATGCAAAAAGGAATAAAAATGTTTAGTTCTGCTCCGAGATTTGGTTTTGTAGGTCGTGGGTTCGAACTTTAGACGAAAGTAACTGTAATTTATTACTGAGTTGCATTTTACGTTATACAACATATCAATTTTCTCAATGTGGTCACTCGTCGAGATTTTGTATCTGAAACTTGAATTTTACCGTCCTTTGAATAGACCATTTGCCAATTAAATGTTCCAAGTCATCCTATTTTCCGATTTAGATATTACAATGACGGGGGAAAAACCTCTGAATTTTCGGGTATTTTCGTACAAAAGCACTGTTTTTACCAAATGTAATTTCTGTGTTGTCATTTTATTTAAAAAGTTTACCAGACAAGCCTAAATACATTTGAGACATTATATGCAAACTAAAATGGTTTAAAAGATGAAAATCTTATTTTTAGCTTTTTGTTTGCCAAGAGAAGTCATGTTTTATGTAACGAAAAACCCCGAGAACTGTCCGGTTGTAAAATCTTAATAGAAAACCGATTCATATTTTGGTCGGAATTTTTATTGGCAAATCCTTTATTTATCTTGCTTTCTTATTACGTTAGCCGTAGACTTACAGGTACGTGATGCAGTATATATAGTGTAAGTCCTTTGACCTGTACAGGTGTTCAATCGGTCAGATAGTCAGATTACCTATGCCAGGATATTTCATTACTACAAACAAAGTTTCAAATCTCAGCGAAGGATACCATATTGTTTTTAATTTTTTTTAATTCACATTTGATCATCCTGTTAAAATAGAGTCAACAATTTCTCCAGAATCATCAAAGATCTGTGAAAACTAGATGGAAGTCTCAATGTTAGCATCTCTGAGTAAATCTTTCAGTTTTCAGTGTATTTATCAATCATCCCCAAGACACATTGATGCCATTTCTTTTGTTTATGATATTTGTCGCTGTCCAAAAACAAGGACATTTTGGCGATCGCTTACTCTTAAGTTTCTTTATCAATCTTTCCGGTTCCCATAGTAACAATATCAACAATATCACTCCAAATCTTTAACGCAATGAAGATTTAAAAAAAAATTCTCATTATATTTTTTAAAAAATTTAAAGAAATGCAATAAAGGTCTGATTTTTAAAATTATTATTGTCTTCCATTTAAACTCATCAAATTCAAACAGTGCGTGAGTATGACTTTATTAATTATGAAAATCGATGGGGGGGGGGGGGTTCCTCTGTTATTTCCTATTTTATTAACTTCTTATTCAAATTTGTCAAAGAACTGGCATCCATCAAAATAAATACAGAATGACAACAGTGACATTATTTGATAAATGAACCATGTTTTAGCACAAAAGTGAATGAACTTTAGGTCTGATATGCATTACAATGATGATATTCTGCAGTAGAAGTAATTCTAACTAGATCAAAATCCTGAAGTAAGTATTGTTGTTTGGAGCAAAGCTTCCACAGATGCTACAAAACTCCAAACAAAAATTACTCTTGTAAATCAATTTTAAATTAGATATCTTTTTAAAAATTAAACGGGATCGATCTGTCGACAGTGCGACAGAGGAAAAGATTACACATGAACATTGCCATTTTTCTTTTCCAAATTTCAGTCTTGCTAACTTTCACAGGCCAACCCTTCTTTTTCGGAAATCAGAGTTTAAATGGTGGCCGAGTAGTTTAACGCAAGCAATGCCGGATCGCACTACAGAACTGCTCCCCGCCTGTCACTTGAATTACACTCAGGCACTTCTGTTTCTTTTCACAGACACTAACCTGAACCTATCCATATAAGTGGAAGAATCTTGACTGTCAAAAAACACATTTGAGGCATTATAATCGAATCCAGAAGGATGGCCTTTACATATATTGTTTGATAGAGACGTTACAGCAGTTCAGTGTTATTATATACAAATACACGTACCATCGTCTCAATGGTAACCATGGAACCCCTACCCCCCCCAAAAAATGTGTTTATTTCGTAAGGATTTTGTGTAAGTATTTTGGGTTGTTTTTATTGGAACGTTTTTACTTAGATTTTTGTGTAGCTTATTAATTGGAAATACCTTGCGTCAGACACATTGACAAATTAGTAAACAAATATCATTTTGAGATGGTCCCTTAGAAAAAAAATCGTGACAAAATGTTTTATAACTTACATATGAAGCACACAGCAAACATTATGTGAAGATAAAGGATTTAAAAGCGTTATACTTGTAACTAATTAAAACAGATTCGATACTTTAAAAACCTGAATCTAAATTTATGTTTTCTTAGTAATCTGTAATGACACGTAAACGTAAATAAGAACATACAAAAGAGAGAAATTCTAAACTGAAAAACATTAACTTTTAAACAGCAAGCGCAAACATGAACACAACAAATTTCAATTAAAGGACAAATTAATCTTTCAGATGAGCCGCAAAATCCGAGATTCACGCTGAAGATAATAAATGCAATTCAAACGTTAACGTATTGTCGCCGTTGTACATTTTGTCGCCGTTGTACATATTGTCGCCGGCGACATTAGGTTTTTACAATACGTAATATATAAACCTCTTAAAAAGTTTTGAATTTGCATATCAGTTCGGGGCTTCGCTAACAATTTTATATAATTTCTATTTTTCATTAATTTCCAATCCATTCGATCATTCATTAGGTATTTTTGACCTCACGACTCCTCGTTACTTTTTCGGTTTTTTTGTCCTCCCTGAACCTTCTCGGCCTCTTAGCCCCTCTGCTCTCGGCAACACAAATGCCATCAGAAGCATATTCATTCTGCAGTTACTTAGAGACAAATGCATGTATAGCCGAATATATGTCTAGCTTGATCACTTTTGTTCATTTTTGCTTTGTTTTGGTTTTTTCGACATTTGTAACTCGTCTCCAGATTTTTTTTTCAGTTTTACAGTTGAATTACTGTTTTTAAAATAAGTGGAATGGTTGTGATCCTTCAAATTGTATTATTATCTCACCAAAAGACATTTTCTCCAGTGTTTGTCCGAAATTATTTGAATTTATTAGTTTTAACGTTAATTTAGCATTTTTAAGCATCTTTTCTTAGCAAATTTATCAACACGGTTAAAAATCTAAAAACAACGTCGTGAAAGCGTGAAATTTGCGAGCATGTTTTGTGGCCTCCAAGGTACAAGGTCCACTTTTAACTGCTAGCTCATAGAGGTAGTATATTGTAGGCCAGAATACATCTATCTCCCCGTTATACCGACACCGTATGAACTAGTCGATACTCCGAATGGCATCAATGTCTTTTCAATACTTGTTTATCTGATTTTGTTAATTTTTTTTGCAGCGTGTCGTTTTTTTAGAAAAAAAATTTAATTTAATTTTTTTTATTATCATCATTATTAAATAAATTAATAAATAAATAATTGTATCATCAATTATTAATTTCTTGTTTCTGTTGCAAAGTTTATGTTTTTTATGTTTAAATTTTGTTAAATACTAATAATAAATATCGAAATAAAAGTATTTAAATTACTGCTTATATTTTTGCCGTAAACAATTTTCTACTAAATGAATTTATTTTTGTAGCGCACACAAATCATGTATAATTGGACATAAAGGCGTTTTTGTCTTTAAAAACCACGATAGAAGCAAAATTAACAAATATATATATATATATATATATATATATATATATATATATATATATATATATATATATATATATATATATATATATATATATATATATATATATAATATATATATATATATGTATATGTTGTAAATCTATCCAACTGTCATCGTAATGCCAGTCTTTTACTTGTCAACAACAAAAACATAGTTATTATCAATTCAAATAAAGTAATGATTACTAAAACAAGATTTAGCTTACCACAAGACTCATTAATGGTAATATATTTTATATTACAGTCTTCGTACGCTCGGTTAAAATGTTGTACAGTTAATGTGTGTCAAAGAAGTAGATTAATTGTAAAGATGATTCTCAACAAGCCGAGGCATCCGCCTATAGAATTCAAAATTATAAATTTGTTACAATAATATTTACACTTTTAACATCCAAAAAAAGAGAGTACCAAAACGAAACGGTTTTGAATAATCAAAGTTTGATAAAACATTACATTAGGTGTTTAAACATACATTCAGAATACTGCATTCCGTATACTTCCATATAAATGCGAAAATCTTGATGGAAATAACAGTGTTTTTCAATTAATACACATAGAGCGCATTCCTCTCCATCAAAGATATTTTGACTACCAAAACCTCTCTATTTTATCTTCTGTTTGGCAAATTTTGCTTGATGGAGAGGGATGCGGTGGCATTAAAATTTGGGGTAGGCGCTGCATTAGCTCACAAGCGAAATTCACGTATTGTGAATTTTGTTCTTCATAATCACGAGTAATAATATGCGAGAAAACGACCAATGACACATTTTAATATTAAGTTTTTTCTTAGTAACAGTTTTGAGGTGTCTATATTACGTGTATGTTTTATATGGGCACGTAGGCTAAAATTAATTTGCATTTGGCCTCGAGTCGATATTGGATATAGAGGTCCAAAGGTTTAACCTTATTTCTTTGCATTTTTCCTATAGGCGGATCGCTCGGCTTTTTGAGACTCATTCTTTTGATAACTTTAAACAGGCATGGGTTTATAAATGTATTTTAATCATCGGCTTTGAACATTGATTGAGCCAGATTCTGGTTCCCGTTGTTCGAGCCATAAGTCAAGTTTTACAATTATTTAAAAACAAATATGTTCCTAAAATGAGACAAACTTGCAATCTTATCAATATATTTCTCTTTCAGTATGAATTTAATTTATTTGTCATTTATATGTACAAAATTCAAGTTTCCTAGACTCGCAATGAATTTTGTCTTAAAAAATAATAATAAAATAAAAATCCATTATAATCAATTATTCGTTGATTCAAAAACTTATGGGGACGTTATGGGGAATCTAAAATGAGAAATGATTGTATAACCGGGACCAATTTTGAACAACATGACCCAGATGTAGTCCCAGATGTGAAACACGGACCTGATTAATAGAGGGTAATCGTGCTACAGTTTATACACATTGATTCTGTTGTAGATTAACACAGGTCATTTTTAAAGGACAATGATAATTGATAATTATTATATATGATACTTTTTCAACATAATTTTCAACACACACACACACACACACACACACACACACACACACACACACTATATATATATATATATATATATATATATATATATATATATACTATATATATATATCAGTCACATTTTTGCACCAAGTGAGCTTTAAACAACCGGGTCTTTGCTTTTTTACAGACATACAACACTATTTTGACCATAGTACAAGAACCACACCTTAACAAAAACTTACTGATAGAAAAAATGTAGCTAAAACTAAGATGTTATTTGGAACAAGCAGCATGACACTAACAAATAATTAATGATAATAAGAGCCTAACAAGATGAGAAATGGCAAACACATACTCGAAACTAAAACTTTGATTATAATATCCTCTACTTTGAAAAGACACCAGACGGATTATATAAAAATGAAAATTTAAAAATAAAACGAACAAGAAAAGAAAGAAAATTGAAAATAATTAAATTGTCGGCTTTTTAAAAATACACATTCCAAACACATATTTAACCCATCTTAAATATTTTAATCCACCAAGGTTGTTCTGAAAATTGTCACGTGGTTTTTTTTTTTTTTTTTTTTTTTTTTTTTTTTTTTTTTTTTTTTTTAAATTTCACCATCATCATTATTATCTCTTTTATATTAAAAATCGAGCGCATGCCAAGAAAGATAAAAATTATATACAAAAACTTGATTTTCTTTTACCTTGAAATAGAAAAAAAAAATATGTACATAGAATCATTTATGAACCTACCTGTCAAGGATATTCCCGCCTTTTTTGTCGTCAGTCAGTAATATTCCACATTAAATAATGGTTTCCAAAATCACATTATTAGTACCCCAGGAAAAACATAAGTGGTTTATATTATCACCACATGGGTTTGTCCGTGAGAATCAGTATATCGCTTCTTAAAGTATCGATAGTTTGTTCAAACAAAACTAAGCAGATGTCTTAATTAGAGATGGAATAGGATCAATATGACTATAATAGATATAGATAAACAAAAATCATTTCCGTTTCCGTCTCAGATTACCAAATATACCTACTAAAATATCATTTGTTTAGTGTATTAATTAAAAAAAAACAATCTCTTGAGAAACAGCTTGTCTCTGAAAGCTGAATATTCCAACAATCTGTTAAGAGTTTTAATTGTAGATAGAATCCGATCAATATTTACAAGTTATAGATATAAGTATTACAAATCCCTGTCGTTTCCGACTCGGATTTCGAATTAGCCAAAGTAATTTCAAACCTTTCGTGATTAACTGTATTATGCTCTTTTAAGCTTCCATCAATTAGCTTAAATGTTCTATTCCTTCTAGACAAATTACGAATATAGGTTTAACAAATCCGTTTCGTTTCCGACTAAGATTTCTCGGCAATCATCCGCCATGTTATTGACGTTTATTTATATCGTTTTTTGATAAGCTGTCAACTGTTGTAAGCAAATACTATTTGTACTTTTTTTGTCGCAGACAACCCTTAGGGTACCCGACTTTTGATGGTTTATTTGGTCTTTTTGAGCCTTTGGGCGTCTGCTGCTAGTGTGCTAAATTTTTATTTTTCCGTGTGTAACATGAACATTTTTCCCTCTTTTATTCATATTTGAATCTTATTATGTATCATTTTAACGTCTGCTTGTTTCCTTTAAGAAAGAAAAAACAGTTCATTATTTCCTCTTATTTCCTAAATTCTGGACAATCCGATAAAACATTATATCCCGAATATGAAATATCTAATCTTAAAAACGTTCTTTTCCAGCATGTAAATACTGTGCGCGTTTGTGTTACACTTTTTCTTTCTTAGAAGTCCGGTGTGAGACCACTAGAAGACCCTTTATATTTAATATTTAGTTAAACCAACTATTACTATCGAAATTTACTTGTAATTAGTTTCTCCATTTAAATACATTTTGCTTTTTGTCAATTTTTTTCCCTTTGATGGCTTTTAATCTGCTGAATCTTTTTAATTTTTTTGCATTGAAACTATTAATCTTGAGATTCAGCCTTTCTGTTTAATTTCCTTTAATCTGTCGTAGTTTTCTACAAGTCTTGAACGTACATTGTAGGGTAAAAGACCCTTGATATTTATAATGTCAGTTAAAATGTTTATAATCTAATAAAAAAACTGTCACGTGACAATCAAGAGCAATGAATATTGGAAAACGCATTTAAAAAATGTCCAATTCAATTCCCAAGATATAAACACATTGAAAACGCATTAATGCGTCCTCCAATTATTCAAAGTTACAAATTCAATAGAAATCTATTCAGTAAACTGTTTTGTTAAAGTTTCGACTTTTCCAGCTCTGGTTTTTTTTATTGTTGACATTTAAATTTTATCTTTTCCAGAAAGTTTATAGATATGTCTGTAAATATTCTATTTTTTAAATTATGTATACAGATTATCGAGTTAATGTTGATGATTGCTTTCTAAAAATCCGTTTTCTCTGTAAACCTGTTTGAATTCGTCGCGAGCTAAATAGATTATCAAACAAATCGTCCGAACATATCCAGTTCTAAACGCTTAAAATTCCAATACCTTCAATAACGTTTTTCTCTACAGAATCACGATAAACACGTAAAAATATCAAAACATATCCATCATAAGTCTGAAATATATTATATATTTTTTGAACATCTAGTTTTAATCCGGTCCTTATAAATACTGAAGAGAAGACTTGTATTATCACTTCTCTTTAATGGAAAATACTAATTTATCTTCTTTTATTGCCTGTTCCATTGATTATAAAACGAGCTTCAAACTAGTAATCCAAAAAATGTATTCCTGTAAAGAGTTATTTAAATATAAAATCACATCCAATGCTTGTGCAGGTAATAAAATCTTTCGAAAAACAAGAGATGTCAAATATTTTTTCCTTTACTCATGTCAGTATTTCAAAATAGTCAAAAAATGGCAACAATGATTTCACATAACAAATGTAAATTTTAAAAATTTACAGTTTTTCCAACACGAATTAGAACAATAACAGCACGATTAAATTTTAAAATTGGAATGTACCATTGTATAACGAGAATATCTTTAAGTTCTAAACATATAACTTGACATCATCGTTGTCTACACAACAGATGTATATAAAACGTCCCCTAAAGAATATCGTTTCCCAAAATTGCATAACAGATATATACATCCTTAACAATGACACTATTTAGTTTCTTCTCTCTGAATCTTATTTTTACAGTCACTTAATTGTTAATGTTAAAAACGTTATTATATCAGACTCATGTCTTAACTATTTTGCTTGAAAGAAATTTTACTACAAGTACCTATTAAAATAAATTTTATAAGGTAAATGTAAGTTTTTCCCAGTAAATCTTTGTATAATGTAGGTTTTTCCTGTTTTAGTAAATCTTATTTCCACACTAGCTTACTTATTACAAGTGTTAAATCTATATAATAATATATCCAAGTCTAACACTTACAGAGGAAAGACTGACACTGGATCGAAACTCATCTACGATATCTTATTGACAAAACGTTGAACTAATATGAGCCTGGAGAATACCAATATTTGTTTAGAAATCTACAATCCCTATTAGCCATTTCTGGAAATTAACTGTTTTACTCCTTAAGCTGTATTTGTGAATTAGCACATCAACGTTAAGATTTGAACCTCGTCATAAAGTTGCAAATAAACAACGGTTATGCGGTTTTTAATTGTCTATCTGTTTAGTTTGCCTTTCGATAATTACCATTTTACGTCTTTACGGCAATGTGAATTTTCCATTTTTTAAAAATTGTATATCTTTACGATATTACTTGCGAGGAAAAGATAAACAGTCTTTTCTTTCTAGCTACAATGATATCACAAAATAAAGATCCTTTTAACTTTTATTCAAAATATCAAGAACACTAAATATGCAAAATCGTACTTTGCTAAATAGTCCATTTAGAATATTCTTTCTGAAGCACAATAGTCATCAACAATTTTCTATTTTCTAAATAAACAGTTCTTATTCTGAGCTATGGTTGGAATAAACCACATCGTATATATAGACTAATACAAATAATTTTTTTGAATAAGAATCGTAAAATTGGCATTTTGACTTCTAAAGTAGTGAGCAATTATTTCCCCTTTATCAATATTATTTTTAAAGAATGTGGAAAAACATGTTTTTTGAGAATTTTCTTTTTCGTTTTGCTGTTTTCTCAGTAGCATTATCAATGTTGTGCTTATTAAGTCATAATATTATCACATCAACATATAGATTTCCACTTGGCTTATTTTGTGCATTGCTGTGCAATATCTTCAAAACTCTTCTTCATTTACGCTTGATATAGCAATGTTCTTAAATCAACAAGATTATTTTTAGCACAAAACTGAAACACAGCATTTATAAATTTGCACTTTTTCAACTTATTTCTACAATCAAGGCTCTAAGATCATGTTATCTTAGCAAAAATCATCTGGATTTGCAATTTTTAATAATTTTCCTGAATAAACATTTTTATTACTTGTAATTGTTATAGCTATGAGAGCTAGATTATTTTCACTTAATCAAATATGATATGTCGACTACACTGGATATAAGGTAGTTACTTTTAGTTAATGACTGTTTCCTTTAATCAATATATATCAGAAATCTAAGTCAAATATACTAGTATATAACAATGGTGATTGATTTGGGCGAGTGATCAATTATCAACCTTAATTGCAAAATGGACAAAAAAAAAAAAAAAAAAACAGGCAACAGGATTCGATGCCTATTAGTTTAGTTATAGCACCATTAAAGAGCTCCCTACTATGTCGCTTAAGATAAAGCTATATGTGTTCTACACTTTCTATGTGAAAGGTAAATACTCCGTAGCAATAAATTCGATGAAGACAAAAGAGATATGATTTGGTGATGGCCTTCGTGGTACTCCATAGTATTATATAGATCCGTTCAAAGAAGAAACATGAAATAACCTGAACTTATCTGAATCATAGATATGCAACCATACTGGGGTTATCCTTTCTAGCTGTAACTAAAATATGTAAAACCACAACATTTCATATGAAAATATGTTTAATTAACTTATTTCATACGTGAAGTAATTCAACTTATTATAAAGATGTATTTGCGATTTCTACGAATTTTGTCTATAATTCCATACATAATTCTGGGTTTTGTGCCAAAGTTTCAACAATTTTTTGTTCAGTTCTTTAATTTTATAAACTATTTTTACGTAACAATGTCGATTTTTTCAAATTTCAGCATGATGCTTAAATCGATTTACGTTTTGCATTGATTCTGGAATGATGAATAATTTAACTAAGCACGTAACGAAACAGTGATAATACAGTGAATGAAAACCGTTTTCCTTTGGGGCCACATTAATCACTCAAATTACATCAAGACGCGAAACGTATGCGTTTTCATTTCATGGTAAGCGCCATTTTTGCCTGTTTAAATTTTAAAATTGAACTATTCTTTTCATTTTTTAATTAACACAATGCTGTAAAACAAGCTGACATTTAAAATTTTTACTTCAATAGTTAATTTGTGGTTTGTTATTCGATCCTTTAAAACAGACAACTCCACGCTGTTTTATGAAGTGTATTCTTTCCTAGTTGTATAAAGTCATTTTTGATGTTGTCAAATAGTCTTGTATTTCAGCTGTTAAAATATCGGGGGTGTTGCAGGCTCTAAAACATGTACTTAAAATGGATACGAGTTAAAATTTTACCAAGAACAGATACATGTAACAGCTAACAAGATGGTTAGCGATAACTGATTATCTTCTGTATAAGCCATAAAACTGATTACCAGTTTTACTGGTAATAGTGCTTTTTCATTCGGTTCTTTTATATGTATATTTAAAACACAATACTTCAAAATTTTCAAAAAAATTCCAGTCTTTATTTGCATGCAATCATCCTAGCATAGGGGAACCTCGGCGTTGAAGGCCCTTTAAATTGAACTTAAATAAAAACTTTTGATAGTTATGACATTATTATTTTTTTCAGTTTCGGAACTAGGTTCCTAACAAGATGGTTGGTAAAAATTTGTATTTTTTTGTATTGGGGAAGATTTGTTTCAAATTTCTGATTAAAAAAAAAGTAAATTTGATACCAATAAATAATTCTTAGCGATTTAAGATAAGAAGTTTTTATCTCTTGCAAATACATATATGTTTAATTTTAACAACATTGCTGAAGAGTTTTAAAAAAACAATATCAGTATTTCTAATATCTCATTAAAATTAATTTTAATATTTCAATAGTTCATTTGATTATTCTATCCGTTTGTTGTTTAATTATTGTTTAGAAATTGATAAACATAAGTAATACTTTTTAAATTTCAATATAATTACTTTAAACAAAATTATTCAAAACGTTCAAACCAGCCTTTTCATTGGCATGCATTTTTTGTCACAGACGGACCTTGATGACCCTGAGGTATAAAGCGCGAAGTTCCAAATCATAGTACGATGCGGCAATAACGGTTTTAAGTCCGTTCAAGCAGATTCTTGTAAGCTTTTCTGTAACTTCTAATGCTACAAGTCAATAATTTTTTCTCAGGACTCCAGTTCCCTCTACCATCTCAGACTTTATTGCCTCAATTAAAGTGACAAAATCATGAAGGAAGAACTCGGCTACATTTGTTTACTTCACTCATCCTAACATATACCATTTTTGAATGCATTTCAATTCAAAAATAGTATATGACAATGCTGTAGAGGTTATAAACATAAATGTTTTTAAAGTTACAAAGTTTTTATATAATTGTTTTGTCCTGACTTGTTCCGTTGATATTATTGTTTATTATACCTCATGTAATTTTCAAGTAATTTGATCGGATAACTAACTGTTTGAAAATAAAATAATATCACCCTTAGATTAACTAAGAATAAAGAAAGGCGCGCGTGCTTCAGGGTAACATTAGTTGAGGAGTTATGGTAACGGGTAATATTACAAAAAATATCACATGCGCAAAAGGAATCCTAAATCACACAACCGAACGCATTTCGATCGCAAGCAGCTAAACGTTTGATGGATACGATCTTTTATTTATATACATTTTATTCATCTGCAAGCGTTTCTTTGATCAAGACTACCTGTCATGAGACGACAGACGACAACCGTGAATGACCAGCCTGAGATAGTAATCTTTTTTTTTTTCAAGTAACAGAGAATCTCAGTTTAAGAGAATATCTGGAGATAGACATTTTGCATAATAAAATAAATATAACATTCATAAGAGGGTGATTTTGCATATTTTCACCCCTCGGAAACCATTGTCAACCGAGGCGAAGCCTGGTTTTGTTTTGTTTCCTCCTTCCATTGATTTTTCTTTTTCGCTTATTTTGTTTATCTACACTAGTCTTGTTTTGTTTTTTATGCTTGTTTTATTAATAAAGTTTTCTTGTATCTTCTTTTCTTGTTTCATTGGTTAATTGTTGCATATTTCTTATTTAGTACGTATTTTTAGATACAATTACTTTTTTTAAATACGTCTCTAACAGTAAATGTTTTAGAAGTTAGATGCTATCGATATTTTATAATCAAGATGCCTGATTTTTTTAATACATATGCTTTGTAAAGGATCCAAATCAAAATGCACTTTACAATTATAAACATCAAATGAGCTATCACATCTCTGTTTCTATCTGGTAAGGAGTGTTAGATTTAAGAAGACCCAATAGTAATGAAACAATAGTTCCTGTGAGAAGGCACACGACGAAAGTCTGGATTAGGAAGACCTTGCTATTAATTTTAAAAGTATAAGTCATGAAACCTAAAGCGAGAGTTACAAGGACGCATTTGTTATTACACTCTGTTTCGTGTTTGAGCGAAACTTTTTGTACCATTTTTGGAAAAACTCACGACTTTGGAAGGCTTTGTAAATAAAGCTAAAGTGTGGCTATAGTAGAAATGGGACCATCTTTGCATTCTCAATAACAAGCCTGATTTTTGAAATCCTCAAATTAGGTACATACGCACTATATTCTTTTATACAACCAGCGTATTGCAGTCAAGTTGTTAGACGTAAGACTCTGAAACTAAATGCGCCTCGCCGCTTAACTTCGACAGAGAAGAAGGATAGAGTCTCGACTTGTCATACATGTATGTCTACACCATTTGCGATGTACCAGTGTAATGAGCCCGAGTGGTCTGCGATAAATATCTATGACATAATCAGCAAATATATAAGCACTCTAAAGTTCGAAATAAGTGTAAAATTGTACAAAACAGGTCAAAATAATTTGAGAAACTAATGAATATGTATGATTGTGTTCAGAATAAACTTTATGATTAATCAAAAAAAAACGACTCGAGAATTTAGCAGAAAAATTGTTGACTCAACATTAATAACATTCAACAACAACAACAACAACGACTACGACGACAACAACAACAATAATAATAATAATAATAATAATAATAATAATAATAATAATAATTATAATAATATTTAAAAAACCAACAACAACATAATCAAAGTATTGATCAGAATTAAGAAGATCAAAATGTAATTGAACGGGGTGTTATTTTCTTTCTCTTTTATGTAGAATGAGACACACACGATGAGAAATAGCTTAGTAAAATTATTCATAAAGTATAGCTTACAGAGGCTAAAGAATGCAAGAAGATCTCGACAAGCAAAACAAGATCTCTTTTAAATACACAAAATAAAGTTGAATTAAAACATTAAAAAGATAATAATTTGAGTATAGTAAAACAGTGCTCTTGTTTTAAATAAAAGGATTTTATGTGAAGATGAAGAAGATCCAATAAAACAAAGACAAGGTAAAATTCAGATTAAAAATTCCCGAGTGTACCGAATATCATTGTATTCCATCAGCAACAAAGTCAGATTGTAATTGAAATTAAGAGGGCCCAGGAGTAATTAAACAGTGTTCTCTAGTACATCTAGTAGTTTTATAGCCCTATCATGGTAATAATGGTTAATGAACAATAAGAGATAGCAAAATTAACCTATATGAATATAGATATGTAAGTATAAGCTTAAGATGCAAGCAGGTGAACTTTTTATTGTAAAATCGATCTTAAAATCGCATTCACTATGATTCTACACCTACCTTTGAAGATTAGTTGTAAAATCATATTATGTTAATAAATAATAAGAATCGTGTTGTTTTATCCCGAGAAATAAATATAAAAAAAATATTAAACACACACACACACACACACACACACACACACACACACACACACATATATGTTTCATATAACACATGTTTATAAAATTACGATACATCCGGTTAATAGTATGATCGTTCTTATTTTTTTTTTTTAAATAACTGCAATTTCTCGAAAAATAAATGACCAATTTTAATATTTAAAGCCTTATATCGTAAAACTCTTCTAACTAGTTTAGTTAGCGACGTTTTCATTTACTTCTGCATGGTACAATTTTACTGTAGACTGCATTGACTGAATTGAAGTAAACAACATTAAAGAGGAGGGTTGATTTAGAAAACTGTAAGTAATGTTTTTACTACTTTGACTTTGCAGAACATTTGCTGTTTTTTCTCTAGAATGATGATACACACGCACATAAACAAATAATTGTTATGTTAGGGGGACCGTCTGGATCCATCCCAATTACTTTAACCACTTTACAATATTCACGCACATAAACAAATAAGGTCTGGATCCATCCCAATTACTTTAACCACTTTACAGGATTTTAATTTGTAATTTTATTTTTCGTCCCGTTCATGTTCAGGAATAGGAGGTTGTGAAAACATATTTTTATACATCGTCCTATGCCAGTGGTTTAAAAGTGACTTTTTTTTCGAATGAAATAAAAAAAAACAGTGTAAAATCACAATGTTCGTGATTACTAGTATTAAATTTCGTTATTTATCGAGCCCCATTCCTTATTACTAAGATTTTCCTTAATTTTAGCAAATTTTGGTAATTTTGGTCTGGGTCAGTAAATAAAATAAAATTTTATGACAATATTTTTTTTATAATAAAGGTTCAAATAAATAATTTATTTATTTTTACAAAACACAATTCCTCAAATTTTTCACAATCAATTGTAATAAAATACAATGGGATCACAATGTTTGCTTGAATAACATTAATTATTATGTCAACTTTTTTAAATATACTTAGGTCCAAAATATTATCTTTTTTACAAAATACAATTTCTTGAAAAATTCGCTATTAATTTTTGTCAACATTACAAACCCACGGAACATAAATCCCACTAATATTAAAGATTCCATTGTAGATATTTCTAATTTCAAAAAATTGCATAAGATAACTGTTCACCAACTAATTAACTTCACAAACGCTTTGTCAATGGTCAGTGACCATAAAAGTACGGCGTTATACTTTTATTTGTATTAAGTTAAAACTTGAGTCTTAAGCTTACTGAGCTGGGAGCCCTTTGATTTAGAATATTATATCTATTCACGAGATAATTTTATTAGCGTGATAAATAGATATAGCCCATGTAGAATTCTTATCAATACTTTGTTTATGAAGTTTCAAATCTATTTTTTGAGTCCAAAAAAATTATCTATTGATTTATACAAAAATCTTAATACTTGATAAAAACCACCAAAAGCATACAAAGATATGTGTATGAATCTTTTAGTATAAAAACATTTCCTTTTTCGTATTTTAAAATACAATAATTATATAATATTTCAATATATACATACCACGAAAAAGAAATCCCTAGTTATTCTTATCTGTTCCCTTCCGTTTTACAATTTTTAGGCGGACATGGCTATATGATACTGTCATTGACTCACATTTTTCCAACACTGGCTTCAATCGATTTTTTTTTTAAAAAATGAGACTCACTGTTGATTGCCAAATGTTGGTTGGTTGCAATATTGTTGAACGTCGCAAATACTTAGCTATACGCTAAGAAAGAAAGGTTACTAAAGTATTAATTTAAGAAAAGGTCATGTTTGCGTGTGATTTACGAGATTATAATACTGTCTGTCTAGTTTAGCGCGCACTCAGAACGACTTTTCTAAAGGTGCTAGCTCACTGAGTAAGTATGACACAGACAAGTGTACCACTTTCCAAGTCACATTTTCCTGACACTCGGTTCTTTGTCCTCGTAATTCCAGATGAAGGAGCAGTATCTCAAATTTTAAAGTATATAAGCAACTCGACGGGGGTTCGAACCTATGACATTCACACTGATGATGAACAATTTACCACTGAGCTACCGAGGTGGTAAATGCAAAAAGAAAGCATCAAATCTATATGATATTTATAACATACTTGGCTAGTGATGTCTTAAGTCATTGTAAGTAAGATAATTAAAAAAGCACATCTCGCTTGGTTACTTTTTTGATAATCATGCAGTTTGCTTAAAAATAGACGTCATTGTCGATTTCAGACAATCAATTTCACATGGATATTTCAGTGAATTAAACGAAATAATTTCGACCGGAAACAAGCGATGAAATCGGATATACAAATTCATGGATTTTACTTAAAGCAATTTCAGTGTTCATATCTGGAATCATCATTGTTGTTTTGATTTATGCATGTCTAATAATGAATCCATTTGTAACCGTATAGACAAGCACGTAACACAACATATTTGCCGAGATGAAGATATAGATATGGGTTTAAACTTCACAGATTATAAGGAGACTTTTGGGAATCTAAACCATATACTCTTCGCAGCCAACTCAATAATCAATTTCCTTTCATAACCGGACAGGAAATATCAGTCTTGTATGGAAGCCCATCTCTACCAACCTTGATTTTTAATATTTGTAGAAGACTGAAATTGACTTAAACTAAAATTCTATTTATTTTTTTTTAAATCCTTGTTATTGCAACTGCATTAAAAAGAGATTAATGTTTTGCTCTTATTTTCATAACAGCTCAAAGTGCAAAGTATAAGTAAAGTTAAATTCATTGCATTGGCGGATTCGAGAGAGAGAGAGAGAGAGAGAGAGAGAGAGAGAGAGAGAGAGAGAGAGAGAGAGAGAGAGAGAGAGAGAGAGAGAGAAGAAGAGAGAGAGAGAGAGAGAGAGAGAGAGAGAGAGAGAGAGAGAGAGAGAGAGAGAGAGAGAGAGAGAGATGTTGTTAAAACTTGGTCCAAACAGGATCTTACGATGTAGCATTTAAGGGCCTTTAGCGGACCCAAAACCTTCGCCGTTAGGGGCCACTAATGTGGATCAGTGTTTGCTTGAGATGTAGGAATATGTATAATGGTCTGCTACGTACTACCGCGGACTCGGGGCGACCTTTTTGATGAGATGCGAGGTAACTAATTCTGTATGCCAAAGACAGGCATTTTTTGAATCGAATATCTTGGCTCTGGGTTAACCAGTCGGTACCCTGTGACCAAGTTATGCCGACCACTTGGCAAGGAAGCAATATCTTAGATCTCATGTCTAATGTATTGTACCGAATACATGAGACGACTCTATAGCAAATCTATTTGACTTTATTTTAAACTGACATTTATTGAACATTTATTGAACACAAAATAAGAATTATATGTACCTGATACATAGTAATTGATTTCTCATTTTAATGACTTTTGTTATTATAACCATGCATGTTGTTCTGTTTTGAAACTAACAAGGTAAAACATTCAGAAACCAAGCAAATGAAGTTAAATGTAACAAACAAAACGAAATGCTAAAAAATTAATAACCAGAGTTGAGTAATGGTGTTTAACGTCCCAGTCAAGAATATTTCACTTATATAGAGACGTCGCCAGCTAAAGACGAAAGTGCAGAAATTTTGCCCGTGCGTTGCGCTGGTGGCATTATACAGCAGGGTTCTTTATCGTGCCATGTCTGCCATGACAAGGTACCTCGTTTTTTTAAATTCCATCCGAAAGAACCGTGACTTTCATTTCGTTATGCCGAGTGCTTGGCGAAAGAACAGTCACTACCCACTTTCAAGTCTTGGGTCAGACCCGGCCGGGGTTCTAACCCACGACCTTCCACTTACGAAGCGATCACTCTACCAACTGAGCTACCGTAGTGGTCAAATTAATAACCAGAACCCAATTGTTGTTAAAAATCGATTACTATCAAAATACATTTATCAATCAAAATTTGCATTTGTTTCTTTTATTAGATCAAACTGTGTTGCAGAAATTTTTATAAAAACCAAAAATTAAATAAAAGACATCAAACAAACGTAAAAAAAAGTTCTGATTCCGAAAAGAATTTGTAAAAATTGCTGATGAGCGTTAATCTTTTTACACATTTAGCTCTGAACAATATGGGAACAGATAAAAACATCAATCTTTGAACAGTTTTGAAACTAATAAACACACCATGATTTGAACAGTTAAAAAACAGATAAACAAATCCAGTTTTGAACATTTTAAATACAAAAAACAAATTATGCTTTAACAGTAAACAGTATGGGAACAGATAAAAATACCAGTCTTAGAACAATTAAGGTAAAGATAAACACATCAGTCTTAGAACCATTAGGGAATAGATGAACACACCAGTCTTAGAACAATTAGGGAACAGATAAAAACACACCAGTCTTAGAACAATTAGGGAACAGATAAACACACCAGTCTTAGAACAATTAAGGAACAGATAAACCCATAATGCGTTAAAATGCGTTAAACAATTTGGGAACAGATACACATCATGCTTTGAACAATTTGGGAACAGATACACATCATGCTTTGAAAATTTGGGAACAGATACACATCAGGTTTTAAACAATTTTTAGAAACAGATAAAAACATAATGCTTTAAACAATTTGGGAACTGATAAACACATCAAGCTTTGTTCAATTTTGAAACAGATAAAGACATCTGCCATAGATGAAATTAGAACATTATAACACATCAAGCGTTTAACCATTCAGAACATAAAAACATCAGGTTTTCCACAACTCGGATCAAATAAAATCATGAAGCATTTAATAATTGGAAGCATATTAGCACATCCTACTTTGAAAAATTAGAGAACAGATACACGCATCAAGCGTTAAACAATGAAGAACAGGCGAATGCTCGATTCGTTGAACAATTGTCAACAGATAAACACATAAAGCATTGATCAATTTGAAACAAATAATTTATCTAACAAATAGTCACAGTTTTATATCAATTCTCTATGTAACACTCCTACCCGCTTGGTGCAAAACAAAAACTATAACACTTACTGGATATTCTACAAATTACTGAGGCCGAAATTTTTTACCGAATACCACTGAATTTTACTTTTACATTTTACCATAAAAATATTTTACAAAAAAAAAAATAAATAAATAACCATACAAATAAATAAAATAAAATAAAATAAAATAAAATAAAATAAAATAAATAAATAAATAAATAAATAAAAAAAACGAGATGTGTTCTACCCAGTGCGTTGCCGAACTGAAAAAAAATTCCATGCAATTAACTTATAAAGACCCTGAAATACAACCACGACACCAAGTGGCACGCGGATACAGAAATTTATTCTATATTATTCCGTTTTCAAACGTATAGAATAACATATACTAGCTGTCTGGTTTTGCTCTGCCCTCTCTGGTACTTGAAGTAAGAATTATTAAATGTAAAATAACATGTTTATCGGCAATTTTGACATATATATACCGAAAGTCATTATTTTAGGGATTATTGAAATGTTGTCATGTTATTGCCACTTAATAGTCGTATATGATTCATATGTTGTTTCCTGCCTCTGGCAACGAGACAAATTTTATTATTTTCTCAACATTGATAAAAAAAGACACGAAATAATGTGTTCGTGAAAGGCAGTCGATGTATTTGAACTTTTCTGATCTATTTTTTCTTTAAAACCCTTCAACTACTTTTAAATTGTTAGGATACATAATGTTAGAAAAATTGAATGAGTTGTGCTGAGTAGTGTTCTTTTATGCCCTGTTAAAAATCTGTCACTCATAGCAAGGCGGTCAGTTCTGTAAAGAGATGTCGGAACCCGGAATGGCCGGAGTAAAGCATCGACTGAAAATCTTTCCAACAATAGCGTTTGCCGAGTGGGGTTCGAATTGTAAGCAATAAAAGGTTGTATGATACTATGCGCCCATTTAAGACCACAGGGCCACTCATACCTCCGCAAAAATTTGATAATCTGTCGTCAAGAAAGAAATATACAATAAATTATTTTAATGTATAAAATAATAGCGTTACCAACTGTTCACAATGTTAATATTTTGCATATTTTTGACAATAAAAACACTACTATTTTTATTTTATTTATTGCCTTTTAAAATTTTAAAAATTTATTTGAATAAGTTCATTTTGTCAAAGGATATTGTCAATAAAAGCAACAAAGCGTTTGAAAGTGCTTGTATGAAAAGAAAGTAGAGAGTACATGGACTGATTGTGTGAGTTTTGTAGCTAGTGAGTCCCTGTGGTGGCTTTCTAGGTTTTAAAAAGTTATTATCTAAAGGGTAGGAGAAGAAATATCAATTCCGTTTCTCTGTGTAAACAATAAAGTCTGAAACGTCTGGATCAGATTGTCCATGGAAGATCTGGAAAAGCATCCTTTCTAAAAGTAGACAAACTTATCCCTCTTGGTGTGATATCTGCATGTGGTTATAGGACAATGGAGACTGTTAGAATTAGTTTTTATCGTAACACTACAAGCTTTACATTTATCTTGTCGAAATGCACTTAATATTTTAGCATTATAACTGACAAGAACAATTAGTTGGGTCAATTATGATCTCTGATAGTAGCTCTAATTATTTTAGATTTTGGTTGGCGTCAAAATAGTTGTCACAAAACATAATGTATAGTTAAAGAGTCTGGACAATGACCATCAAGCTAACACGAGATGGACATACAATGATAATTTTATTTTTGGTAAACATTGACCAAGAAAGACGCAAGGCTAGGCTAAGGGCTACGCTAGACAACGATTACTGTAAATTCCCTTTTTATTCCATCTCTGTGAATTTATCAAGCAAAACTGTACCCTCTCCTTCCCTGTAATATAAATATCTGTCATCAGCTAAATTTCAATAATGAAAATCTATATCGATAAGTTTAATCGCGACAAATGGACGTAACATTGACTCATCCATTTAAAATTATTACTGTGGAAAGTAAAGATATATCATGCGTCATGAAGGTTGAAATTGGGCATGTTTACAATTTGTTGTGATGATATTGCAGAGAATCGGCTGGTTCACCCAGTGTCAGGATAATGCAAGTGGGGTAAGCTTGTGTGCTTGTCTGTAACATACTGGTGAGCTAGCGTCTTATTAAAACGCCGTCCTGAGTAATCGGTAGTATAAGGCAGACCATAGAACACACTCGCACATCACACACATATAAGAACTTGTTCGATCAGATTTATCCTCAGGGACAAATAACCTTGCTCTCGTCTACAATTTCTGAAAAAATTCTGATACGTTATACGCAATTAAAACAACAACAATCTTACCCGCATAGATCCTTTAACTAAAGCTTACCTGTCCGAGCGCAAGTTCCATCAGATTTATCCTCAGGGACAAATAACCTTGCTCTCGTCTACAATTTCTGAAAAAATTCTGATACGTTATACGCAATTAAAACAACAACAATCTTACCCGCATAGATCCTTTAACTAAAGCTTACCTGTCCGAGCGCCAAAGTTTGGTTTTATTAATTTGGTTCATACGAAGTCACTACGACTAGCATGGGTTTATAGCAAAATTAAATGGGTGAAGAGTATTTTACCCAGTAAAAATTCTTTTTGAATTAAACCAGGAAACAAAATTCTCGGGAGAAACAATCCACCTCTGGTAGATGAACTGCTTAACATTCTAGCACATGAATGGATTAGTTGGATTCAAACTTTTTTACGTTGGAAAACGCTGTGACCAAAAACAACTGTGCTTAAGACCATGCGACTAATAAAGTCCCCAAAGAGACCTCAGGAAATGTAATTTGTTATAAGAAATTACTTATTTAGTATCTACAATTAATTACAATACAGCATATTGTTACAAACATTATGTACCAAAAATGTAATCTGTTATAAGATATTACTTATTAAGTAACTACAAGTAATAACAATAGGACACATTGTTTCAAACATTATGTACCAAAAAAGTAATCTATTATGAGATAAATTACTTAATATTTAGTATTTACACGTAATTACAACACGTATCTTCAACCATATTGTGTACGAAAAAATACACGTTTTTTACACCATTGCTAATCACAAAACCCTCTTGTCTCCTTAATAATTAATAAGCCGCTTTGTCCTCTAATCAGTGTCACCTAAATGATTTAGCTTTTTGTTGTTGTTGTTGTAACTCAGCAACCCAGGACTTTTTTTGTCAATTTTTTTCCTAATATTTCTCGATTCAAAAAGACCTCCTTTTGTATCCTATGTGCAAAATTTTGAATTTTTTCAAAAAGAAATATTCAAAATTTTGCAAATTGACATTCCTTTAGTAAAAATTTCAAATGTTGCACATGACACCTCCACTAAAATTTTTATTTTGAACCAATGTCCTAAAAGTATGAAATAAAGCCATTATCAACACTTCTGTGAAAAACACATTCAAAATTTTAGAGAAATCAATGGATGAGATGGGGGTAGAAAAGAAAGTCTTGTCCCTTGAATCTTGGTACGTCGTGGAGGGTACAAATAGAAGACTTGCCCTGGAATCTTGGTGCGTCATGGAGGGTACAAATAGAAGACTTGCCCTTAAATCTCGGTACGTGCTGGAGGGTTCAAATAGAAGACTCCCCTTTGAATCTTGGTGCGTGCTGGAGGATACAAATAAATAGAAGACTTGCCCTTGAATCTTGGTGCGTTCTTTAGATTGCTTTATCTGAACATGCTCAGGTAGTTCAATTTACACATGATTTCACTTGAAACACCTGGACACGTGGTCGTTGGTTAAACAAAGTTGTAATATTATGTTGTAATATTATGTTGGTTACCCGAAACTAGGAAAACGAAAGTGTAATCTCATACGTATACTGAACTGTAGTGTTGCTTACTATAACCAAAAGCCACTCGGTCATCGCAAACAATTAACACATGACAGGGTCAATATAAGTGATTCAAATACAGCCATAAGTAATATTCAATCTTACTTTTAAAATTTTAAACCATGATATCGTAACAGAAAAAAGGATCTTAAATGAATATATTTCGTTAGTATTCTCGTCTTTAATAATGGAGTTGTACTATGAATTATTAATATATATATATATATATATATATATATATATATATATATATATATATATATATATATATATATATATATATATATAATTTTCTATTTTTATTTATTTTTTATTTATTGTAGAAATGAAAAATCTAGTTAAAATTTTAATCTTAAAATACAGTAATATAGTTATATATATTTATATGTAACAAATGATTGCGTATATGTAACAGAGAAAAGGGAAACATGTGATTATAATACATAACAAAAGAAAAAAATAAATAAATAATCACACCTTTCAATTCCTTTTACTCTACTATTTGTTTTCATTATGTCGATTATGACTTATGTATCAAAGCTTTTTTTACTGATATCAAAATCATATTTCTAAAACGGCGAAGTGAACTAGTTAAAATATCGTTTTTATGCAAGTAGACTGGAAATGTTCCTTCACTTTTATTTGTATTTCAAAAATAGGCACAGGAGTTGTTTCCCCTTAGCGCGCGCTCAGGCCAAACCCAATCTGAATTAAGACACTTTCGAGAACGTAATATGTCATAAAATACGTCTTACTTAATACCTATTTACCATTAATAGTGTAATGCATTTAAAGAATGAAAAAGTTTTACAAAAACATTATATACCAAAAGCTGAACATAATGAGTGATGGTTTCAATTTTTTTCCAATAAATACATTTGTCTCCTAAATAATTTAGACTTCTTGACACATACAGAGAATTATAATTCAGACACATTAGTTAAAACATGTCAAAATTGTCCCGTTTCTTGTCTCAAAGTACGTTCTAAAAAGTGCAACGATCTGCAGTGATGCAGAATAACATCGGTACAAGACTTCTTGGCATATACATTTGGTTATAATTCAGATACTCTAAATTTAACATAACTAATTTACCCCGTATCTTGTCACAATGTACTCTTTCGAAAGTGCAACGATCTGCAATGTTGCAGACCAAAACCTCAAATCATTCGATCAATAAGCTGATGACATCAGAACCATCAGACCTGGAGTTTATCACTTTATACTTTAAAATGTTATTTTGTCATCATTATCAATTAACACCCGTTTTTTTTTTCATAAATTTCTCTTAACTTTAATGAATGATAACATAGAACTAGTACAATATGTGATTGCCTTATTTTGCGTATATTTTCTTTTTTTTTTTTTTTTTTTTAATTTCAAAAAACGGTTACTATACTTTCTTTGCGACAATAACGATATCAACCAAAAATGGAGTAATCCACACAGGATAAAATGTCACCTTTAAGCTCCTATAAGCCAGGCTTATAGAAGCTTAAAGATTAGCTTATAGGAGCTTAAAGGATGTTTAAAGGTGGTTTCTAGCACTGCAATCTTTAAGCCACCTGTAAGCCCTCTTTAAGCCATGACTTTTTGGCACTCAATATATAAGCCATCTTTAAGCCATTTTCTTGGCTAATTAAAGATGGCTTATAGGCAATATTGCAACATTTACTGTTTAAATGTTTATAAAGTTCATTTTGTGCAAGGTTTTATCACTTTTGTCCAGTTGGTAAGTTCATGAATGGTGAAGAAATCAGGAGTTTCCAGAGAAATCCAACATTCTTCGGCAAGCGAACTGACTGATTTTCTGACACTAAGATCTGCAAAAGAAGGATAAAATCTAAGGCGCTAAGAGTAACTTTGATCCGAAAACCCCTTTTTTCAAACCACTGAAAAATCAAGTTATTCACTTGATATATGATGGCCTGATGTGCATACATTTTCATTTTATTAAGTGTATTTATACTTACTGTGACCATTTGTTCACAATCGCGTTGGCGTAACCGGCATTTGGTTAACGAAATTTTAAATCTTGTATTTTATTTAAAATTTTAATTTATATTCAGAAGTTATTGTATATTCTGTTATAATAGAACAGAAACAATCTATGTATAAATAAGTTTCCTACAATAAATGTTTTTTATTTTAACATTTTGAATTTTCACTAATCGTTTGATTTTACTAGAGATGTTCCGAACAACAAATACTTTGTCTTTTAGTTTCCATTTTTTAAACATTAAATCTTCAAGGTATGCAGTGCATTTTTGCACATCAAATAGTTAACAATACATTTCAACTATTACAATTCGCTTAAAGAAGTTCCCGACACCAGAGGCAAAAAATTTCCCTGAATTGGGATTTTCTGAATATTTGCACACGCATTCCTTAGAATGTGCTTTGAAAAATAAAATAATAAAATACATATGTTTGGGTTTTCGTTTTTACAGTAGAGTGCATTCAACGTACCCCACTTTTCGACAATCATTTCTCATTTCTAAATATCCCAGCAGTTTAATTTCATGTTTGTTATAAATTCAACAATGATTAGATGTAATAAAAACAAATTTTATTTTTATGATTTTAATCAATATTTCAATCAAAGATTTGCAATTAAGTGATATACATAGCATTTAAATAATAAAAGCTTAAGTTTTTATAACAGAGTGTGCAAAAAGTGTCTTCATTTTCATCGACAGTTTATCACAAAAATCCATATTTCATAAAATCTGTGAATTACGTTTCTTTCAAAAACTGGATAAATGAAGCTTGAAACATATTCTTCAAAATGAATTGCAAAAAAAAAAAAAAAAAAAAAAAAAAAAAAAAAAAAAAAAAACCAAAACATATGCTTGGGTTCTTGTTTTCGAGATATTGGAAGGATTATCTCCCCTACCCCTTATTTTTTCAATTGCTATTAAAAAATTCAAACCAACAAAATGACATGTTCAAAGAACTTTTTGAGTATTAAAGTTTGTAAAACTTTACAAAGATTAGTTTTGTATATTCCAAAAACCAAATTCTTTATTAAAATGTTTGATAATTAACTTTTTAATGATTAACTTTATAAAAATGTTTGATAATTAACTTTTTAATGATTTTTTACTCCTTTAAGCACGAATTACGATTTCCGAATTTTGTCTCAACCGTTTTCCGTTTTTGAAATCTATTTTCTGACACACAACAATCTTCCTGAAAGATTAGTATTTTAATTCATTGCAAGATTTGTTATGAATGAAATCGATATATTTGACATTTTGAACATTTAACAAACTTATTATGGATGCTTGTACACATACATGTATCATTATCGATATTTGTCGCTATCCTATGTCTGTTAAACCGGAGAACCGTGTGTGCATCCAGTATCTGCTCTGTGGGATCAGAGGTAATCCATATGCTTATTTTTTCTTTATTTTTGCACAAAAGCGATATAACCTATTAAAGATAATGTCTAAAATGCAAGCAGGTATTTTATGGAAGACCCATTGACTCATGTAATTATCTATTCCTGTGTATGAGGCCACTAAATCAAGCAAAAGATCGTGTAGCATTACCAGTTTTGTGCCAAACTAAACGATAAATTTAGAATATTTTCACGATCTTTAATGATTAAAATAAATGAAATAACACTCAATAATAATTCAAAACAGAAAAATATTGAAATAATTGGTATATAGACAGTAGACTTGACGGGAAAGTTTTCTAAATTTTTATACAATTATTACTACAGATCGGTTGTTTTGTCCTGTTGAATAGAGTTACTTCCCTTGGTGTCGGCACCTACCTTAAAAGAGAGTTACACCTGAATTCTTAATGACAAAAATGAATTCTGAGTTTTGATTGAATTATCCTTTTTTTTCAATATATTTATTTATTTAATATTTATTTATTTATTTATTTATTTATTTATTTATTTATTTATTATTTATTTATTTATTTATTTAATTTTTTTTTCGTTTCCTTTACTTACACTTAAAAATTATTTGTTTCATAATGGTATTTTAAGATGGAAATTCTGCAAAAATTTTCCATTTCTACCAAAAAAAAAAAAAAAGAAAGACAGAAGACAAAAATCTATATCAAATTTAAATTTTATCACTTTTAACAGCGTGTGTATTGTTTAAGATATGTTGTTATGTAAATCTAAAAGTATCATCCGACAAAACGACCTTCTCGGATATATTCCTAACGGAAAGTTATAGCGACAAGTAGTAGACAATTTATGTGTCTGTTTCAGCTCGTTCATTAGGGAAACACCACATTTAATTTCTCTATAGCTCATTTCTGACGTGACTGTATAATAGGAATGAATAATATGAAATAGATATCTACTGTGATGTATTCGGTAAAACCTCTATATAAAGTTTTCAGAATATCCAACCTTTTACACTGCACTAAACCTTATTTATCTTTGTCCCAATCAAGACGTCGTAAGCGTTCAGTGGTGGCTGAGTGGTCTAAATCATCGGTTTGCATATCACAGCGCCTCTAACCGGGTAGGTTCGAATGATACTTCTGACAAATCCTATGGGAGAAATATTGTAAATTAGCTTGCCGAAGGTAAATAATTTCTTCTGGCACTTCGGTTTTCTCTACGATTCCAGAACTAATCTCCTTGATTAGTTAAAGTATCTGGATTAAGGTGTTGTATTCACGTAATCAACAGGTCATCAGCCAATAAAACTCAGTTTCCTTTATGTTTTATAGATATGTGACCTGTTAGCGAACTACAGATAATATGCTACAGAAAATGCTTTATAAATTATACATCAAACATATTACCTTCGTTTAATTAAATATTACATTCAAATCCACAAATATGTTCAGATTCTGTACATATAAAATTGGTTAAGTGGACGTTTTTTGGTTTATTTTACCAAGAAAAAGTTGTTTAACAGTTATACCTACCGACAAGCCGACAAAGCACCGACCAAGCTCCTCTTAATTTCTATCCAATAAAACGTTGTATGTTTAATGCCCCCTTTCAAAATAATAATAATAATAAAAATTACAAAAATAAAAAACACTTAGTTTCCTTAGGTACTACAATTTTCTTATCAAAAAACCTCCTCGGTATGTAAGTGGTATAGAGTCTGTCTCAAGAGCGGGAGGTTGAGGGTTTACATCCCGGTAGTGTCATAACACTTTAAAATGTAGGGTCTTAAATCTTCTTCGTCTAGCGGTCACCATTAGGAGGATAGGGTTTCGATGGTTCAACCGGTGCCAAGATAATATGATTCGTCTTCGCTTCTATCATGTAATACGTTTTTGCTGAAAAGACAAGCCACAAAAACGACCAGTTTTTATTTCAACCATTTACAACTCATTCAAACTCCTCCGCCTTTCACCGACTAAGTTCGCATCCCACTCGAACAGATCCTAGTGGGAGAAAGTTCGTCAGTTCACTTGACGAAGATCAGAGGATTTCGCTGAACACCCAGGTTTTCTTCATTAACCAAAAACTGTCCGCATCCATAGAAGTGAAAGAATCTTAACTTGGGCGTACTTCTATACTCAACACTGCTCAGTCAGGTCAATCTAACTGGTAGATCTTAATAATAAAGATATCAGACCAACAAAATAAAATTCAAACGAAAGAGTGGACAATGAACCGGTCGACACGTCTCCGCCACAATGGTAAATCTTGCAACTTTATACCGACCGTCTCTGTACATAGTTTAGATAAACAAAGATGAAATATCATATTGCAATATAAAACTCGTCGCATTGAATAGGAAAGGTAACTTTCGTTTGGTGTGTAATAACAGAAGTTCAAAAACAATATGTTGCGATGTATCGGTCGTTCAGGAACTGATAGAAGAGTATGAATAATACACCAGGTATGCGTGTATATAATCACGCCAGTCTGCGCTTTTCTTGTTACAACAACCCCGAGTGGCTGTATTCATTGCCGTTAGAACGTGAAAAACAGACCATAAGACTTTACGTTCTAACAACCTGCCAGACAAAGTATATTCGTTTTTTCTCGCAAAACTTTAGTTGCATGAAATCGACTGTCTGACTTATTTTTATACTTATTAGGAACAGAGATCAAAGGTCGTATAGAGATGTAATACTTTTCACATTGTTGAAGTAGACTATTCGACAAAGCTGTCTTAGTTCCTCTTTGTTACAGAAACACGCAACGCTCAAACAATCTATTCATTTAATTAATCAAATGTATTGTTTTGTGTCAGTTCAGCCTTATATTGTTATTAGAATCCTGTTTTCAGAGAATGATATTACTTTCACAAACGTTACTTAATTAAATTCTAACGTTCAATTATCCTCGAAAGAGAATTGATTGAAACTGTACACCTCTAAAGTCCAAGGTTTTGCGTTGATGAAAAAACAAGCAAATAGGATAGTGTTGTAACGGATTTACAAACATTTCCATACAAACTGTCACATAAGATCTAAACATTCAATTGATGAAATATGAGCAGAAGATAATATGGATTTATATCGTATTCAGTAATATTTAAACCAAAAAAGACATTTAAAAAGCTGAGTCTTAGAATAACATGTACTTTGATAAAATTAAAGACTTAAGGAAAGGTTACGAACACGCCAAAAGGGCCTGTATAACTCACCTGGACATTTTTAGCTTTTGGTTTTAAAAAAACTGTTACATAAGTGATTTGTAAAATATTGACATTTAGGATCGGTACATGGACAAACAATCATTAGAAAATAGCTAAAACAGCAACTTTCCTAAATGAGTTGGTATTTAATGGACAAAAAAATTAGTAATAAAGTTAGTATTGATTTAAATGTACAACCAAATTACTTAAATTCTATTGTAATATTCAAACTCCTCGACTTCATCATGTCCTACTTATTTTTTGTCGAAAACAGTGTTATATGATTTAAAATGACAGAATTTAAAAAAATGCTAGACTAACGATTGATCATGTCGGTCAACGAATTTGTTTTGTCGGACAATTCTGGCCAAATGTAACTTTTCCTGATTCCTGCCACAAACAAACATTGATACATATACAAACGTACAGACAGATTTACACCGGTATTTTAATCTGTTAACTCTCACATCCGGTAACATTAATCACAAATGACTGGATACCCCTTAATACTGCAATGTAATCGGTATTATAAAAGAAAACATGTTAAAAAAAGGTAATTGATCTTTTATGTGAAGAAACTTTATACAATTTAGGAGAAGAAAAAAGATCTGGAACTCACAAAATTAAGAAATTATAAGTAAAACTGCTATGTCACAGGTCCGTAATAACAACGAACTCAATTTCCAATTAAGAATATTTAGTTTCTCCGACTATCGGACACTTCGACTATTTGAAGTTAGTCCTGCTTTTTGTGAATTATGATATTCCTATAATATATATTATATGTAGACACAATCTTAACCCCTTGACGGTGTAGATAAAAGTAATTATATGATATGTTTAATTTGGCGCGCTGGACTGTGTGCATTGGCGTGAAACCATAGTAAGCATGCTCTAAAGTAAGTGAGTGAAAATCACATATTAAAGACTGTTATGAATAATATGTATAAAGCTAAATGATAAAATGTATTTTATAAAACTGACTAGACACATTTCTTAATTAAATGTAATCATATAACTGTTTA
The DNA here is from genome assembly GCA_029721355.1 of Tegillarca granosa. NCBI lineage: Eukaryota > Metazoa > Mollusca > Bivalvia > Arcoida > Arcidae > Tegillarca > Tegillarca granosa. Next base: position 17,709,073 of record CM056610.1, on the reverse strand, counting down.
ATTAATTAAACAAATAATTGTTTAACCCGATTAAACAACCTGGGTCAGCTATAAAGCTTATGTTTAGAGTATTGAATTATAACTACTTACAGTTTTCTAACACTACTTAATCATTGTATAACTTAAGTTACACTTTTACACTAAGCCCCTTTGTTACTTTGATGAAACAAAGCCACCTGTCACCTATCTTGGTGAGTCAAGTAATGGTTATTAACGCACTATTCAAAATTCTTTCAACAATATCGAGACGATAAGTCAGTATAAAATGTTGGAGAAAACCGGAGTGCCTAAAAATCTACCCGAATGGGATTCGAACCTAGGCGGTGAGAGGCGCTGTGATCCATAAGTGCACGTATTAGACCAATCAGCCATCGTTGCACTACAACGTATAAAAATAAACTTAATAAATTTTCCCTTTAAAAGAAATTCTGCAGTTATCTATAACAATGTGCTGTTAAAATAGTTGTCAAATACAAGTAATGTTCAGAGATTTTCTGGATTACAGACCGTCATAAATATTGAAGTAATTTCATTACTCAATACAAGGCTGAATTGATCGAGTAGATTTTAATGTCATTTTACACCACAATAAAGAAATCTTTTTGATTTAGAAATGTCAGCAAATATAATCAATAAAAGTTATAAATATTCTTAAATAAAGAAATTATTTGGCAATGATAAAAGTATTTCAGATAAAAAAAATAAATCTCGAGAATTATGTAAAATTATATTTAAAAAAAACGAATCTCGAGAATTATGTAAAATTATAAAAAATTAAAAAAAAAACGAATCTCGAGAATTATGTAAAATTATAAAAAATCTAAAAAAAAAACGAATCTCGAGAATTATGTAAAATTATAAAAATTAAAAAAAAACGAATCTCGAGAATTATGTAAAATTATAAAAAATTAAAAAAAAAAACGAATCTCGAGAATTATGTAAAATTATAAAAAAATTTGAAAAAAAAAAACGAATCTCGAGAATTATGTAAAATTATTTTTAAAAAAACGAATCTCGAGAATTATGTAAAATTATTAAAAAAAAAAACGAATCTCGAGAATTATGTAAAATTATACAAATTATATTTTAATTGAATGTGCGTATTTGCACATTTATTTGTAAACCACCTAGTTGCAATTAAAGAATGATTGTAAGAAGACTTTTAATGACGTAACAGCCATCGCATCACACTATTTTAAAATTACTTTAACAACTAATTCCTCTCTCATTAATTATTATTATTACATATTACTATTATTATTATTTCTATTATTATTATTTACTTTTATTCTGCAATTGTTATGAAAATGGCAACTGAAAATAAATCCGAATAATCAAAGAGTATTGTATAAGAGGGTAATACAATTCTTCTCTTGTTATTTTTTGAAAATTCGTTGCATTTTTTCTCCTTCCCTTTGTTTGTTTTATTGGTATATTTACTCATTTAAAGTTATTTGGTACATCTATATAACACTCAACCCTTTTCTCTTCCAATATTCGCTTGACGTAATATCTTAAACCATTATTCAGTCACTGAAGTAAATCATGTTATATTTTTTAGTACAAGACCAAAGTGGTCGATTATGTCGTTCCAAATCAACCTGGAATCATTCTTAAAAGATTTGTGACAGCCGACATGTCTGATTAGCGAAATTCTCTTCAATCGTTGTGTTGTAGAAGCTTGGCAAAGCACTCAAAGATTGATGACGTAGATAAGACCAGCGTTATTAATGGCGGTAGAGGAAATAAACAATAAAACCATCAAAACAAAACTAGACAATCCGACATAAACAAATAAAATCTTAAATCTGCGTTAGTTTAGATAATTTTTCATCCGCTATGACCTGCAATTGACATATAATGGCCGACTTTGATGAATTAGGGAATACTGTTTTATTTTATTGGTTTTTAAAATAAACATGAAAAGTTCCTGTTATCTTTCAGGTTCGCGTGATAATATTTTTAAAATATTTTGGATTGTTTTTCTTTTTCGTAGACCAAGTGAAGTAAATAGATCAGTATAAATATTTAATTTTTTTGTTTTTATACTTATTGATGAAATATATAATACCAAATTATAAGTTTACTGCTTGGCAAATTAAGACAACTGGCTTCCAGGAAAGTGTAAGTCTTTATAAGGTTACTATAAGGATGATGATAGTCGAACATTCTGCAAACAAAATTATAATAAATAAATAAATAAATAAATAAATAAATAAATAAATAAATAAATAAATAAATAAATAAATAAATGTATGAGACAAAACATTTTATGCTTTTAAATACGACAAAAGATATTTTACAAAATTTTATTTTCAATTGGTTTAACATTCGTTTTTTTCCACCACTCTATGCATTTGTACGTTTAGTTTGGGTTTTTATTTTTTATTTTTTTTTATTTATTTATTTTTTTTATTTATTTTTTTTTTTATATATTTTTTTTATTTTTTTTTTTTTTTGCTTTACCTGTTAAAAGCTGCAACATCACAACTATTATTCAAATATATTCATATAACATAAACTAACCCGGACACACCAATACAACGTATCATTGTATATTGGGTGTCCTTAATGTTAAATACATTTTGAGACTTATTGACGTTGATATTTCAACGATTATAGAACAATCATGTGAAATCAAACTAGTACAACAATTCTTTATTGATATTAAACAGCTTAGAATGATGTTTTATATTCCGTTGATTGAGATACGACCAAGCGTGTACCGAGAGAGAAATGAATTCAGACATAATATATACTTAGGCTAATGCGTTAATATCTAGCCATGCTATTTAAGAAGCATTGATATGTATGCTTTGACATTTGGATTTTTAATCTGTAGATTTATGAGCATTAGCATTATGATGTGTAGGCATCTGGTAAAAATGCATGAAATGACAATCAACTTTGAACACATTTATAAACTATTTTCATATGTTTTCATGCTTTTTTTTTTTACCACGGTCTGTTTTTATCATTATCTGTTAATTGGGATTTTTATATTCTTTGTTAAAAATAAAGCAAGAACCAGTTTATGTCCAAATCGCAATCCCTTAAACAAAGTAAAAACTTTGAAAACTCGCATATTTAGTCATACATGTGAACTTCCATCAAGTAAGTGCTCCTGTCTAGCTAGCTACATCCGTCGCGTGCAAAGTCAAATTTGGGAACGAAATGAACAAGAAACTATGGCAAGTCAAAAATATCCGATATAAGTCTGGATACAATGCCTCCATACTTATTAACAATATTGTAATGACGGCAATAAAACTTTTAAGGGTCTTGATTAGCCTAGGCTTGCAATATCCTTGAGCAAACAATTTGATTGTAAGCAGTTTGCTTCGTTGTAGAAAGTCTCCGTAGCGAAAACAAGCTCTACTATAAGGTATTAACTGTGAAACATATACACCATACGCAGGAGAAGCAAGGATATTACTGAAAAGAAACGGAAGGTTGACAAAAGAAAAATTGAAGTCATCACTTTTGTTGTAATGCTTCAGATGTTACCTTTCGTGGGTTTCATAATTGAAGTATAACTCCAAATATGAAGCAGGACATGATAAATTCGTCTTGTCTTTTATTTCAAGCTCACTTTGATAGATGACATTCGCATATTCTCCATATATTCTCTTATATTTATTTAGAGACAGAATGTCATCTATATATCTGTGTGTGTAGTTTAGCGACAATCTTCTCTACATGTTAATTTCAATGTGCCATTCTCTACGATTCGCAAATATAATTTGGTAACTTAATATCACTAGTCAATATATATATATATATATATATATATATATATATATATATATATATATATATATATATATATATATATATCAGTCAAACCTGTCTATAAAGGCCATCCATTCGAATCAATAAAAGTGGCCTTTATGGACAGGTGACCTTTATATACAGGTTCAAATAATATGAATAGAAATCAATTGGGAGAGAATTTCATTGGCCTTTATTAGCATGTGGCCCTTATAGAGAGGTAGTCTTTAAGGCAGGTTCGACTCTGTGTGTGTGTGTGTGTGTGTGTGTGTGTGTGTGTGTGTGTGTGTGTGTTCGTGCACTGGGTGTCCTTAAATGTTTTAGTCCATTATGGAGATTTATTGACGTTGATTACTCAATGATTAAAAAACAATAATGTTTAATCGAGCTTGGATAACAATTCTATACGTATATAGAAAGCTGGAAATTATTCATGTATTCAGCTTATTGAGAAACGACCAAGCGTGTATCAAGATAGAAATGGATTCAGGTATAATGTATACTCAGGTTAATGTGTTTTTCTCCTGTTATTTTATCTAGAAGCATTTATATGTTTGCTTGTCATAAAAAATTCTCTTATCTTGGAAAATCTAAGTCATATAGAAGATGATATTGGACGCGTGTTAAAAAACAAATAGAAACAATTCAATTAATCCCTGTCAATGTTTTATATATATATAAACAATATTGTCATGTAAAATAAATCTAAATATGCAGTGTGTTAACATTGGTGAAATGTAAAAATCTTAAGTCAGATTTTCACAATGACTATTTTAGTAAATTGTGTATTTTTTTAAAAAAAGATTTTTAAATTCAGTCCTGTTAAACCTTCAATAAATATCTTGTTTGTTTTATTGACCTAGCACTACAAAACTGTCAACTGCTGGGCTACAGCAGGTAGATAACAAAATCAACTGCATTATATCTTATAACAAAACGCAAACATACCAATCCATGTACAAATCACAAGTCCAAAAAACAAAGTAAAAACCTTTAAAAAAACTGACAAATTCAGGTATTCACGTGAACTTCCATCAAGGAAATGAGTATCGATACACCTCTGGTTTCATTGATAAATCTTCGTGGGAAAAAGAGCGTGTAAGCTACCTTGTACAGGGGGTGCAAGACTGAAATACCTTGCACCGCTCTTTATATGGAATTTTCTATCTGGGGTGCAAGAAACTAAATTCAAGCTTAAGTCAGATGATCTGTTTAATTCTTTTAAACAATATTGTTTTAATAAAGCACGAAACATACAAAAAATGAACATTTATTATACAAAAGATCCCGGAGGAAGGGTATTACTCTTATATAAACCGTCTCCTTAACAATAACTACATAACAATTATTTTGCGTGATATATAAAGGGAACATGTGTGAACATATATAACAGAGAATCACACACACACACACACACACACACACACACACACACACACGTTTGTGTGCGTGTTGGGGTTAAGAATTCAAAAATGAAAGTACTTCTTTTCTTATAATTATAAGGATCATTCCAATTTTTTAACGTGCATTTTATGGATGCCTTGTATTTATAAGGCCTTTTTACTATTTAATTCAGTAATATTTAATATAATATAATATAATTTAATTAGTATTATCACTAAATCTTATGTCACTAAATATATAAGTGATATCACTGATTAGAATTACTGATATATAACTAATTAAATAAGTAATATCTCTATTTCGATTTATTGATATCACTTATTCAACATGATTTATTGATATCACTTATTCAACATGATTTATTGATACCACTTATTAATTTTTTGATATCACTAACTTCTAATTCTAATTAGTGATATAAACAAATCAACTCGAATTAGTGCAATTACTAATTCGAAATAGTGATATCACATAATACTGAATATATAGTAAAAGGGCACGTCTTATGTATTAAACAAATTGTCATGTTACTAAACCAAGTAAAAGTAACATTACCATACCTACCTATGTATACAATATTGTCATTTTGCCTGTCAAATGTAATGTATTTTATTGTTATTTTCCGAATATCCTTTTATCTGTCTCATTTATTGTTCGAGTGGCTGTTTGTAAAAGCTTTTATCAAGAATATGTTTAGATATACACATAACGGAAATAGAGCGTGGGATTATAACAACTAAGGCTTAGTAGAACATCCATTAGGTAACGAAGATGGCTTCAGATATAATAGACATACTACTTAGATGATTTGCACGCCTTTCAAATTTAACCTAGAAGCATTCAGTTGCTTGTCACAAAATATTTCTCTCATCAACAAAAAATTAAAAAAACCATTATCTTCTTACTGAGCTTTCATTAGACATATGTGACGGACAACTGTTATAAATTTAATTATTTCTGATTAAAATATTTGCAGAAAAATAAAACATAAACTTTTATAACATTCAGTTTTAAATTAAGTCTTATCATAACATTCGGCGATAATTTAAAATTAAGTCATATCATAACAAAGGGCGATAATTTAAAATTAACGTCATATCATACCAAAGGTCGATAATTTAAAATTAAGTCATATTAATCATAACAAAGGGCGATAATTTAAAATTAAGTCATATCATAACAAAGGGCGATAATTTTAAAATTAAGTCATATTGATCATAACAAAGGGCGATAATTTAAAATCAAGTCATATTATAAAAAAGGGCGATAATTTAAAATTAAGTCATATTAAACCAAAGGGCGATAATTTGAAATCAAGTCATATCAAAAAAGGCGGCAAAAATTAAAAAAAAAAACTTTAGCATTCTTAGCACTCGACCATGTCACTTCATTACTTAATGTGCAAGTAACGTTATACTGTTCAATAATCAATAAAAAAATTTAAAATTTCTTTAAGATTTTTCCAGACACTCTATTATTAAACATAAATGTAAAGAAGACGTACACCTACTTTAACTTTTTTTAAAATACGTCTTTGGAAATTAAACGAGGTAAAATTACATAAAAAACACTAAATAGTCATCGCTGATATACCGAATGAAATATAAAAAACATGATTCATAAATAAAAATTTATAATCAATAAACTGGTGGAAATATTTGAAACATTAAACTTGCGGACATCAAAAATTATATAAATGAGGACAACATATGCTGGATCAATAAATAACAATGTTTATGATGTAATGGTAAAACAATATCATGACATACTTCTTATAAGCTTAATGTTTACTACCTTTGTAACAATAGGGTGCTAAATACATCTACAAAATGATAACACATTTCAGAATACATCATGGTTTTAATGTCACTATAAATCAGTAAGTTATAAAATAATCAGGATCAAACAGTGTTTCATGAAGTAAACCAAGTTTTATTAATGGCCATGCAGCAGACCAATTATAAGACGGTTTTTATGATCAACTAAATTCCGATTTATTTTAGACTTGTTTTATGGATTGACACATAGATAACCATCTTCGATATGACTTGATTTGTCATCTAGTCGAGAATTCTATAATCTTTAGAACAAGTAAGTGCTTTACATGACAAACAACTAGACAACCCCTAGACCAGCATGTTGAACATTACTGTTCTCTCAAAAAAACCCAATCAAATATGTTTAGAGTCTTTCTTTAAACCTAAAGGAAAATTGACTACTGGCAGAACAGATCGACTTCAAAAAAGTAGTGCCATAGTAAAGGTTATAAACGACCAATTGAAATATGGATTAACCTTAGTGAACGTGGATTTTAAACTTTTAAAATAAATTACCAAATACTGTATAAATACAAATATTAGCAAGTAATTCAATATCGGTAATATTTCTAGATTAGTGAAAACCATTAAATCTCATGTCAAAAGAAGGTTTAAAAAACCAAAGCCTCCAATGAAATTTATTCTCTAAACTCGGTACCCTCAAATTTTCTCCCAACAGTTTTTTAAAACTGCAAAACCACGAATTTTATAACGTAACGAATATTATTCTACGGTATATTTTAAACTATTTTAAAAATGTTTAGAAATATTTTATTACATCAGCTGGTTGGGATTTTGATTACTTAACTTTTTATTATTATTAAAAATAAATGTATATCTATCCTCTAACACAGTTGTCGCTTTTTACTGTTTACTTTGTTCTACAAATTAACATTTTTGTTGCTGAATATGTTTTCAATTTTTTCTTTTGTATAACAGTAATATAGTCACGTGTAAGCTTAATAAATTATAGGGCCGAATACTACTTGTTAAGATATAAGCTTTCAAACTCATGGCGCGTCGCCGCTGTTGGTTTGACCTCGATCGAGTGCAAGTGAGAATGATTTTACTTGTCGAAGGTCCATTCTGGTTAGCTCCGTATCAATAAAATGGCGATGTTTATCTGCGAAATTGGGGGCGGGTGTACTAGCATTATAAATGCGCACTATTATGATGTAGATTAGAAACAATTGCATTTTAATGCACTACATGAGTTAGTGTTAAGGTTCATTTACGTGGTAAATAAAACTGTTTCGTCTGAAAAGCTTAAAAAATCGCTAATGTGTAATTATTTAACCAACCAACGTACTTTATAAGTAATAAATTTAGTAACTTAATAATTGAAAATGTCGCTCTGGTGAGACTAGTTTTCCGGGTTTTTAGAAGCTTCCTTATGATACTCATACCAAATGCAATTTATCTCTATAAGACTCACGGAACAACACACCAATTTGTAAACAGAGAAAGAAATATTTGAAATAACAATGGAATTAAATGTAATGACAGAAAAAACAGGTAGACAGAAAAATGGCAAATAACATTGCAAACTGGTATAAAAAGACAGATTAATGTATGGTTTAGATTGACATATCCGAAATACAATTCTTGACAATAAATTAAAATTTCAGAGAGTATAATTGAAGCTATCCGATCATATAAGTTGTTAAAACCCACGCCGTAAAAACTAGGAAAGAGCTTTATATAACGGTTATCTTACTTCCTTCAACCAATACTTGTATTTTTCAAAAAACAATTTTATATATATATATATATATATAAACTTCGATTGAAAAGTCCAATTCAGACTCTACATTTCCGTTTTTGTTACTTAAAAGTCCGATCACAAAGTCCTTTCCAGACGCTACATTGCAGGTTTAATAGGACTTGTTGATTTATTGTTATTGTGAAATAAGGCAGATTGGTTCTATCGGAAGTAATTAAGTAGCAGTACTGGATAATTTGTCTGTCTAACCACAGTTGAGACATTTATACTTATCTTTACTTACTTGATTTTATTGTTCCTTTTCATTTTTTTTAAAATGCTCTTTAATTTTGGCCCTGCTTTAATAGCAGTATTGAATAATTTGAAATTAGTACTTCTGTATAACCACAAGCAAGTTAGTTAATAATGCCCTGTTTTACCTATTAATAGATTTATTCATTTTATTACTAATAATAATTATTACAACAACAGCAACAACAAAACAAGTTATTATTATTATTATTATTATTATTATTATTATTATTATTATTATTATTATTATTATTATTATTGTTGTTGTTGCTGCTGCTGCTACTGTTGTTATTGCCCTGCTATAATAAAAATTGTATTTCTATCTAACTACAAACTATTCCTGTCATTCCACAGTATGAATGCAACCAGTCCCAAAACAGTACAATAAAGCTAGTCAATATTAGAGTCTATGAAGATAGATCATCATTAGGATAACTCAGAACTATATATATTGGCGTGCGTTTAATGATGTTATTTCTTGGATTATTATTTAATCACGAGATGTAATTGTTGATATAAAAACACCCATGAGATTAAACCTCAGATATGGATTATCGTATTAAATTGTCATTATTCTTTACTTAATTCTAATAATTCTCCAGACACAATGTCATTTATAGTTCTCTAAGCGATGTTTCTATGTTGTCCAAGTGTATCAGTGACGTAGGCAATTCTCTGAAATTCTAATCAAACTTCAGTTCATAAAAACACTGCGATCATCTAAAGGTATCTAAAATATTCTACTATTGACAATACATACACCACGGTAAACATTGCATGCTTTTATTGACAGAGACAGGTCTGTTAAAACGTGCTCTTTTTTATTGTCCTATCCGAAGTGTCTATAGATGTCTACAGTATGCTTTCATTGACATTAATTACATTGTTTACTTTTGATGATTTGACATAATGAAGTCATCAACCCAAAATGAAAAGTGTCCGTAATTAACTGCTTTATTACACTACAAATAATTTTTCTTAAACATAATTTAATCTTAAAATGTTTTTGAAATTTACTTATACCTTGAATAAAAAAGATGTTTGAAAGTTCATGTCACCGTTTTGTGGATATTATTCTTTTTAAATAAATATCTCTTCCTGTATTTTGTGTCATATATATGAAAGTGAAGTTGGTGTGCTGCTATTTAGTTTGTTCAAGGGTTACTCTGTAACTTATTGGTTAAAAGCTTAGGCTATTTGACTGAAGTGCCGCTTATGGTTTTAAAGCGAATCTCATTAAAGCAAAACCACTTATTTTTGCTTGCAGAATATTGTTTTCTATGGGTTATTCCTTAATATTTACATTTTATTTGCCTGTTGGAGGAATAGAAATGCAGAGATACAAGATTTCAAGAATGTTGACAGACCAAAATAAAAAAATTGCCGAATTTAACGTATTGCCATCACTTGTGTTTGTAGTTGTATAGTTGTTCAAACGAAATCTAATCATAACGTAATGTTTAATGAATTATAAAATAACAATATATTTATACAGTTCTTATTAAATGCATCTTATTAGTAAAACAAATATCATTTTTTGTACTTCAGGAACATGGATTAATCTCTCTATTAACTAAAAATATCTGTTTTAAAAAATATCCGATGTCTTTAATTCGATGTATTTAAACCAACTGTATAAAGAGCAGTTAGTTTGTGTTAAGTTTTTTCCGAGGGCGATAATATAACATGACACAAAAGGTCAGTATGTTTTTATTATACTGAATATCTTTGCCACAAGAACTTGAAAAATTTGAAAATTTGGTTACTTTTGTGTTCTTTTCGTTGTTACCAGTCGTAATTGAAATTTGCTTTGCTCATCTGCAACTTAAATAGACTGGGCAACTATCGATTTTAATACCTTGAAAAAATCTGGCAAACGTCGTTAAAACCATCAATACCTATATTACAATGGTTTCTTTTAACATGTTTAACTTTAACATTGAAGGAGGATGAACACAGTAATTTTCAGTTATGACTAAAGTCAGTTAGTTGATTGATACAAAAATTTATTCAAGTTCAATATATTTTCAATAAAACTTTTCAACAACATGTTGTCATAAACACAGTGACACCCAGTAAATGGAAAACATTAATCAAAATGAAATCCATCGTCTGTTTGTTGAACTGAACATTAAATTATTAGTAATATCCCAAAAGGCTTGCTACTTCTATTGTTAAAAATCATCACTGTAAAATTTACCATAAATTAATTAATATAATATATTATTGAAAACTATATATAAATAACACTTTTAAATAAGTCTAAAACATTAATCATTTGCGACAACATATAACGGGAGACAACTCCTACTTACATTACGTGTTAATGCAATGTTACGGTACACTATTATACATACAAGTACAAAATATAATTTTATTGCTTTCAACTATGAATAGTTGAAAGTTTGGAAATATTGTAAATACCGAAATGAAGACATTAATAGTTATGCCAAGAGTTTAAAAATAAATTAAAATTTTTGAAAAAAATCATTTGTACAAAAATCATTCTCTCAGTAAAATTATTTAAATCCATGTATTCTTTTTTGTTCTATCATATATTCACGATTCGTGGCTCAATTTGTTCTCCATGCTTCGTAGATCCAGTAGCTGAAGAATTTTAAGGAATGCATGTTTCGTAGTTAATGTTTATAATATAAAAATTAACTTTATCTACTAAGTAAATACCGTAATTAGAAGCTTTACAAATCAAAATGGAGAAAGATATTCTAACCAAGAATACATTGCAAAACCAGATAAAAAGTTAATAGCAAGAAAAATGAAATCCTTCAAAAACCCAAAGAAAAAACTTTGAAAACTGGCCATTTACATACGTAGTCTTCCATTAAGGGAATGAGGCCGGGTGCTAAACACCTTCTATCCAGCTAGCTATACCCGTCAAGTGCAAAATTTGAGAATGAAAGGAAAATCGGACCCGATGACGTAAAATATATCCAGTATAAGATTGGATACAGCGACCAATTGATTAGCATACACTTGGAAATAACCATCTCTACCATGAAACCAATGCGTTTTTAACAAACCCTTGACAAAAGACATTAATCAGCGTAAATTAAATTTAAATCTTTGCTAAAAACTTTAAATAAGTAATTTGGATGTCCAGGATCCTCATTAAGTATTCAAATCACATAAATGATCATAAGATATTATCATTTTTCAATTGAAGGGAATATTATGATGAAAAACACTTTAATCTGATTTTGAATTGTTCTTTATTTCATTTATAAACTGATGTGTGTGTTGCTTGCACGTAAGTACAAATCATTCACCTACATATCGCATGATCCTCATTAAACTTTATCGTCTCTCTCAAGAATACAATTCCATTGCAATGACAAATATGATCCAAATGGCTTAATTTATTTCAATTTTCCAACAAATCACGATGATAAAAGGATACGGGCTGTTAAACGATGGAACAATTATTTCAGTCTTTTGAAAATCAAGTGAAAGATTTTTCATGCATTTTTCATATCTGGCTAGATATTCTTTTGCATCCACGGTGTTACCCTACAAAAAATAAATAATAATAAATAAACAACTAGCAATTATATTTTTTTAATTAAAGAACAGGTTCTGAAAATGAGCAGACGTGACATATGAACGACGTGACAAAAACAGCGATCAGAACCGTTAAAGAACAATCTTAATAAAAATTTTGTGTTTTGCCAAACTTCAATTGAGAAGAAAATAAGCAGTTCAATCGTACAATTTGGTATAACAGTTTACGAATTGTCCTCTTCCATGACTTTCTGTTGACCCTGCAGTATACTAAGCGGAGATATTTCAGCCAATTACTGAAGTATATGCTAAAGAGCAAAGGATCATCTGCTGTCTTGTTATGTTTTGTCTCTTGTCACTAATTTTATAACCATTACGTATTTGTTATTCGGTTTATTTGTTTTTTTTAAATTAAAGTACAGTTTATTTATTTTATTTTTCAATTTTCTTCAGAGTGTTGCACATTTAATTTCAAACAGATATAAAAATATAAAAAATATATTTACCAATAATAGATTAAAATAACATGACAAAGAAAATGAGTTTAAGATCTTTCATGCAAATATATTTCGACGAAACTTTCAACATGTATATATATTTCGACGATATCGTTGTGAAATATAACAAGGTAAACCTTTTCAATAAAAATAAAAAAGTTTAAAAAATTTTATTACATATTTAAGTATGTGTCATTGATCATTTAGGAATATATTTCAAAACCTTTTAATCTAAATAACACGGTTTCAGTCATGAAATAAATACTTCAATCAATAACTAAATACTTCAAATTGCCTGTTTCTCTATTCATAAAAAAATGTATGGAAGATATACGTGTTTGCGATGTTTATTGCTATAACATTATTTCATTTTTTGCAAACTTTGTAAAATAAGTTAGATGGTTAAAGGCTTTCAGTTGCACTCCAACGACTCTTGACTGGTACATAACGCACACATTTTTACCCCGTTCTGAGTCCCTTTTGACAGTTTAAATTAATGCGTTTAATTTAACACTTTAAATGTGATTTTGATAAAATATATCGATATAAACGCATCATAAATCATTACTTACTCTTGATAAATATTTTCCGTCCTGTTTTAAAACCTTGATAGATAAATCTAAAATTGTATTCGTATTCTCATAATCATAACTGTGGCCTACAAAACACAACAATATTCATTTATCAAAATTTAACAAGTAATGTTTATTAACTAGTTTTACCATTAAATAGGATTTTTTTTAAAGATATAGATAAAATGTTTTGGAGAAATATTTGTTGATTCAGAACAATGAGATAACTGGTTTTATACAGTAACTTGAAAAATACACATTTTACACTATTTAATTTTAATTTTCTGTTTACGGAAAAAAAGCGATTAAATAATCCAATAATCAATATAATAATAACGGTAACTCAGCAAACAACATTAAGATTGAAATTTGACAAAAACATAACATTTAAAGCTGCATTAAGTTTACCAAATTTCTGAATTTTTTTTGATTTTCTAAAAATATATTTTTTTAAAAGTAGATATCTTCTAACCACGATCCGTGACATTCATTTTCTAAAATTTCATTTCTTTTAGCTGTAAATAAACGGAATCCTCTGACCGGTTGGTCAGTGTTCTACGATGGTAATTATGAGCTTGGAGCATGCGCACGGATGTACGGAAAAGCCTAGAATCGAAAGTGAAACATGACAGATTGCATTAATTGTCCTTCATTAATATCCAGATGTATTTGAAATGGTGTTATTTTTCCCTTACTAAGTCACAAATGATAAATTCAACGAAGTTCTGTGTTTAATTTATCGTATTTCAACATGTTGAAAGTTGTGTTTAAATGACCCGGGTTTTGATGACGTAACCATGCTCTAATATTAGATCCCAAATGCTGCATCTTGCTGAGTAAATACTGTAATTTCTGTATTTATTCGAGCTTTTATCGTTGAACCAAATGTAACATTGTTCATTAGGAACATTATTTATTAGATTAGCACCGTTTTATTTTTTTTCTTTGGAAAACTTAATGCAGCTTTAACTATAAATTAGTTATTTAATTTTGCAAATTTGCTAATACTTGTTCAATTGTTATTTTAATAAAAAGTTTAGTTTGATGCAAGTTTTGCATTTATGAAAGTAATCACTAGCAAATTTTTCGTCACAGAAAGTATATATTTTGAAGGCTGTTTTCAGTTGTTACAAAAACAGTTTACAATCTTTGAGAATACCAATTACAAGTAATAATAAATATTAGGTATTTATAGATTGTGAACAAACATGTTTTTCGTAAACGCGGTAGTGACATGTAAAATACTTAAAAGCTTATTTAATTTTTAAAGCGATAGCACATTAATAAATATTGTTTCATTCACTGATTTTAATCAAATATGATTTTTGCACTTTTAGAATATAAAGTTCACAACAACTCGAAAGCAAGTAAAAAATATTGCCCGGTAGAGGATCTATATTAAAGGATACAGGTTATATGAATAAAATTACAAAATAAGAAAAAACAAACAAAAGCAGCAAACAGCAACTTACAGAACATTTATGTATTTAGACAATAGATAACATAATTTCCTTTTTAACGATAACTAGGCAAAAATTACTGACATACTTTGAAGCATTATTAATTTACAGACCATTTTACTTGACACAAGTAAGCACTCAAAATAATACAGGAATTCATCCTCAGTCAAACAAAAATAAAAATTCGTTTCGGGATTTCATTTTTTATTTTAAAAAAGGAGGGCTATATTCTTCTATAACACTCTCAACAAAGGTCAAGGTCAGTAAATTATTTTTATGCTTAAAGATGTTTCCTGCTATCTTTTTATCAATAACTTAGAACACTAAAACAACAGAACGAAATAACGCATCGTTTGTGGCATCAACAAGCCTTATTTGTTACCATCTGTCGCCATTGACAACATGAGGCAAGACTTATTTCCCGAATTGATTGGTGACGGAATGTGATAATTTCGAATGTACAGTATTATTCGGGGTACGAGTGTTATAATGAAAAATTGTTGCACGTGTTGCTATGGATTAACTCCCTTCTGCTAAATGGGTGTTGTTTAAATATATGTTAGTGAAAATTGACAAACACCTATTTTCGAACGTTAAATCTAGATTTTATATAAAGTATAATAATCTGCATTACCTACTCCTTCCTCTACACAGAACTCTGTTAAGTCATTTATGACGTAATCAAATTTTGTGTTGTTTTCTACACACTGGCGCATTACGTTCACACAATCGTCTATAATAATCTAAACTCAATAAAATCATTACAGGTGAACTTTTTATTCAACTCAATATAAACATCATTAATGTTTAACTTGTAAATCAACGAATCATTACTAATCATATATTAAATCATGAATTATTAAAACAATGAACAGCCAATCTTATTTCTCCTATTTCAAAAAAGGTACATGTATACAGTATCATATAAGTTCATACATTAATGATAATCTATCAAACAATAAGAACAGATAAACTTTTGAAGGAAAAACCTTTAAAATAAGTCAACATCTACAGTGAAATGAAGTTAACAATGGTATTTATTGATATTCTTGTGACACGTTCTGGTTAGCCTTTCTATTTATAGTAACAGTGGCCATTTTGGATTTAGGATCTAGCTAAAACAAGAACTTATTCGAGATATCACCATAATAAACCCATGTATGAAGTTTCATGAAATTCTGTTGAGATATAAACTTGTTAGAGCGCAAAAAAGAAAAATGTAACATACGTTGCATCACATATCCCCTGTTAACTTCGTGTGAGAGGATAATAAATGTTATTCACACACACACACACACACACACACACACACACACACACGTATATATATATATATATATATATATATATATATATATATATATATATATTGTAAATTGCACATTAAAATCAAGAGCATAAACTTAATGTGTCAAGAATATATAACATCCGTGTAGTTCATTAAATGTTTGTTTTAATATTTTACCTCGTAGTTATCTCCCTTATAATTATCCATACTGTCTTTGCAAACTTTTCTCATGTAGTTTCTACATGCTTTTATCACCTCTTCATCTATCTAAAAGATGGGATTGATAAAATATTGATATATAATTTAATTTCACAAACAAAAAATGTAACAAAGATTATTTTTCTTCGTTAAAGATTACGTCCCAATCGAAAGCTATGCGTGATGTTACATCAGACATTAGAAAACAAGAAAAAAGTTCGTTTAGCCCGTTTCATGCATATTGAAATCGAGAGAGCTTTATCCCTAGCAAGAAACAAAATCACCATGAATAAGTGAAGAAAAAATTCAAATATTTACCATATGACATAAGAACCCGATCCTCAGGTTTATAGGTGAGACTTTTATTTACAGGATTGTAAAAGTTGTGTGCAGGTCATCTTATTGCAGCAGTGATAATAATAAATTTTTTAACCGAACTAGTTTTACGTAGTGGACTGCAAAGTCAAATCTCTGACGCCTCTAGCGTCAATTTAAGCGTCAATTGTTTTACCGGAAATATCACCTAAGATGCTTCCGGAATTTACTAACACTACTTTGATCTTGTATTATTTTGTGAATTTACCATATCATTTCGTATATTTCAGTTAAATGATTACCTCCACCATTATGACATATTTCGGTTTCTCCATAAGTAGTTCATTTAGTATCCCACCGTCTCCACCTCCTAATATCAGAACTCTTTTGTCTTTGAAGTTATTTTTTCCAATACCAAGAAGAGTTTTTGAATAAATCAAATCACTTTCTCCGATCACTGTAACAGAAGACATTGTAAATGAAAACCTAGATAAAACAATGAATATTTAAACAGTTTACAGACCTGTCAACCCAGTCGGAACATCGCTTAGTCTTTTTTGACTGGCATACGACGCAAAAGGCGATAGATGTTTCGATGCTGCCAATCAAAAGTATGTTGAAGGAATATCAATACAGTTTTTTGTAAAAAAAAAAAAAAATAATAATAATAATAATAATAAAATAAAAAAAAATAAATAAAAAAAAAAGATATTATTTGATTTGGATTACGTAATGCGACAAATGTATATTACATCCTTATTTAAAAACGTCAATTAAAGCAAACGGATGCACTTTATCAAATAAATTTTTTTTATAAGTAATTTCCAACATTTTTTCATTAAAAAGCACCGATTTTAAAACTGCAAAGTCAATGACAACAATCTTTATTTCTATTCTTCAATTGTTAGTCCATAATAGAGAGAAATATGTGTTAGTAACAAAAATGATACCTTGTTTTATAATGAACCGCAAAACCAAAAAGTAATTTGACCAAAATTAGATACCGCGAAAATAAACGATATCACGATAATATAAACAGACAAATTATACATTAAACTTACTGATATCGTCATCTAGGGCTAACAGATTTCCACAGTTTTCTGTTTTATAGATTTTAATATTTTGCCATTTAGATTCTTTTTCATACAGCAGTTCGGAATATTTATATTCTTGAAGGCAATCTTCCTCGTTGTTGATATAGGGACACATATAGCCCCTCTTAATGTATCCTGGTATACTAAAACACACAAAAAAGACTAACTGGGATTTTTAAAAATTGGCGTTATCACCAAAAGAATTAATGCTAATTCTTGCATTTCTATTTTAAATTGACGGGATGGTAAAATCCTATAGTTACAATAACTACACCACCTGATTTACTTTAATTGTTGGGCTGAATACTTTTCTTTAAAAATAACTTTCAACAAAACTTTATTGTTAATTAATCTGTCACAAAGTACGCTTCTAGACTTCTCTAACACTTGTGAATTAAGACACAGTATAAAAACTGTTCTAAATTATTTTTTTCTAAATACCTTCATTAACAAGATAAAGACTAACGGTAGAATGATTTTTCATATTGCAATATATTTCAAATACACAGTATTCCTATCAACTTTCATTTTAACTGATTAACTACATGACAAAATATATATAAACATGAGTTGTCAAACAGATGATGCAATATAATTATAGAAAGATTTTAATTTAAAAAAAACCCAATTACTTTTATAGCCTAAGTGTAATTGGAACACATTCAATAAGAATGTTGTCCCATCTCCTTTTCTTCATATGTAATTCCAAATTTTTGTGCTGAGAATTTATGAATTTAAATTTTTTTTAATTTTTAAATTTAAAAACACATAATTGTTTCTAGTTTTGGTTTCGAAAATGCAGAAAACATATGAAGAAAACAAGAACAACTCTACCTTTTTCAGATGTTAATATAACAAGAAATGAACAGGGTTTTTTTTAAAGAAATATATAGAAAGGGAACATTTACAGGTCTTCTTTTAAATTTTAATGATATATGTCAAACACAACTGAAAAAAGGGTTTAATCCTAGGTGTTCTACATAGGGCATTCCTAGTATGCTCTTCATGAAAAAAAAACACACTCATATCAATTACCTACCCTGAAGAGTTTGTGTTCAAAACTATAAGAAAATTCATTTCGGAGAGTTGAGTTGAGTAATGGTGTTTAACGTCACAGTCAAGAATATTTCACTTATATCGAGAAGTCGCCAGCTATAGGCGAAAGTGCAGAAATTTTGTCTGTGCGTTGCGCTAAAGACCTTATACAGCAGGGTTCTTTATCGTGCCATGCCTGCCATAAGTTCCCATCCGAAAGAACCGTGACTTTCACTTCGTAATGCCGAGTGCTTGGCGAAAGAACAGTCACTACCCACTTGCAAGTTTTGGGTCAGTCCCGGCCGGGGTTCGAACCCACGACCTTCCACTTACGGGGCGAGCACTCTACCAACTGAGCTACCGCAGTTGCCTTATTTCAGAGAAAAAATCTGGAAATAATAATAATTACTTAATCAAAGATGATATAAAATACACGTTCTATTTTCGTTTATTGGTAACGCTTCACTGGTTCTTAAGAAAAAAAAACATTTTTAAATAAAAAAAATCCATGTAAATAAGTATTCTCCTCTTTTTAAGTAAGAAATTACTTTTCTCACTTAAAGCTGCATTAAGGTTATCAATTTTCTGAATTTTTTTTGATTTTCTAAAAATATATTTTTTTAAAAATAGATATCTTCTAACCACGATCCGTGACATTCA
Organism: Tegillarca granosa; assembly: GCA_029721355.1. Classification (NCBI taxonomy): domain Eukaryota; kingdom Metazoa; phylum Mollusca; class Bivalvia; order Arcoida; family Arcidae; genus Tegillarca; species Tegillarca granosa. Next base: position 17,689,429 of record CM056610.1, on the reverse strand, counting down.
TTTTCTAAAATTTCATTTCTTTTAGCTGTAAATAAACGGAATCCTCTGACCGGTTGGTCAGAGTTTTACGATGGTAATTATGAGCTTGCAGCATGCGCACGGATCATGTCGGATGTACGGAAAAACCCTAGAACCGAAAGTGAAACATAACAGATTACATTAATTGTCCTTCATTTATATCCGGATGTATTTGAAATGGTGTTTTGTATCCCTTACTAAGTCACAAATGACAAATTCAACGAAGTTCTGTGTTTAATTTATCGTATTTCACCGTTTTGAAAGTTGTGTTTAAATTACCCGGGTTTTTGATGACGTAACCATGTTCTAATATTAGATCGTAAATGCTGCATCTCGATGGGTAAATATTGTGATTTCTGCATTTATTCGAGCTTTTATCGTTGAACCAAATGTAACATTGTTCATTAGGAACATCATTAGTTAGATTAGTACCGTTTTAATTTTTTCTTTGGAAAACTTAATGCAGCTTTAAAGACAGAAGTAATAGTCATCTGAAGGCATCTGTAATATATAAATTACAATGCTTGAAGGATCCAAGTATTACCTATGTAGGTAAGACAAAAAGGTACCTTCAGAGACGCATAAATGAACACTTTTAGTGCCAAATTTAACCCCATGGAAAACTGTAAAAGATGTAAAGAATCCAGTGTCACCAATTTATTCACAACCCATGACAAAGGTAACACAGACTTTGGTTTTGAGGCTTTACTGATTAAAGATGAAAAAGCCAACTTTATACAAGCACTTACTATCAGTGCATAATTGTTTGCTATATACATATTTGGAGAACAAAATTCCAGTATTTAAACAAAATCATTTAAAATTATCAAAAATCCGTGTCAAATTTACTGACCTGATTTGAATATTTATGAAGATCACCCCTGGAAAATCCGAACAACAATGAACACCCAATTATTACTTATGGCTCTTTTCTACATTTTTCTAATTGAAAAAAACAATCGAAAGTTTTAAACTGTATTTATTACATCTTTGGACATCAATTTCTTTTTCGTATATCTTTTAAATTAAACAGCATGTTGTGGGAAAATGTGATTTGCACATTAATTAATTTGACCTTAATCAACCTTTAATACCCTGATGTAATCTTGGGTGAGGCCCAATTGGATCATTTAAGTTTTTTAATTCCAGTTTTTCCAACTTGCTCTATGTACAGATGAATTCAGAGAAGATTTTTTAATTTAAAATAGAATTTGGTTAGGTCAATTCAATTCAATCTTACTGTTATATTTATGAAGAAAGTTTTGAATAAAAGAAATATTTAGAAAAAACCATGTATCGAATCAATTGTAGCAGAAGATGGGACAACATTCTTATTGAATGTGTTCCAATAACCCTTAGGCTATAAACTTAATTTGGTTTTTATAATTGAAATCTATCTATAATTGCACCATATTATTATATTGTATGATCTGTTTAACAATCTAATGTTTATATATATCTTGCCATGCAGTTTATCAGTTAAAAAAATAAACTTGAAAAGAAATACTGTGTATTTGAAATATATTGCATTATGAAAATCATGCTGTCGATAGTCTTTATTTTGTTATTATCTATAAAAGCGTAATCTTCATTTACGTTAAATGTTAGAAAACACCTACACAAACACACACACGCACAAACACACACTATAGCGCGATGACCGATGGTATTTAAAACAGCAGACAACAATGAATCCAGTTTCAGTTAATCGTAAATAAAATATGTGGGATGTTTGGGTACAAATCGTATACTCTTGTGTGACTCAATTGTAATGCGAGGAAATTTATAATCGGAAGTCCCAATATGCATTTGATTATTTATTTATTTATTTATTTTTTGCCTTAACTGGCTTTCCTCTTTATTGTTTAATGTTCTTTTTTGCCTTAACTGTTGTAAAGGTATACGTTTTTCAATTATTACTTTTACTGTTTTATTATAAGAAAGAGGATCTTTGTCATTGTCAAAAGAATACAAAATAATCTTAACACTATTATACATACGATCTCATATATTGGCAGTCTTCTCCTAGATAATCCTTAAGCTCCTTGACGAGCGAAAAAACATTCTACAAAAACAGTAAATAAATAAAAAATAAATGAAAAATAAATCAAAAAATAAATAAAAAATAAGTTAAATAATAATAATAATAAATAAAAATAAAACAATAATTATTTTTCTCAAAACTTGATCAATATGGTAGCTCTAAAATGTTATGGTAGGCTAACAGTTTTATTGCTTAATATCACTTTTGTATCAAGTTAAGAAAGACCAAGTCGGGGTATAACATACTAACCTCCAAGAATATAGTTTATAGAAATGACTTTTTTCGGGAAGGGTGGGGATATGAAAGATTTGGAAATTTTTCACACTATATAGCGTATTTCAAAGTTACGTGTGAAAAATTGTAATTCTTGAAAAAATAAAAACAATGAAATGAAATACAAAACTGAAATTGTCTTTTTTGTTATTCAATTTCCAGAACGAAAAAGTGCCTTTAATACTTTTATAATTTTTATAGGTAAAAAATAGGGCGTAAGAAATAAACATGAGTGCGGGCGTGTCGTCTATGACGTCAAGAGCCAATTCTTTTCATAGAAAAATAAAAGAAAAACCTGACAAATCAAAATGCTTGAAACAAACGACAACTGAATTACGATTGTTTAAATGTAGATATGTACAGCAGTGCTGGGAAAACGGTTCGAGGCGGTAAAAATACAAAATTTACAATGCCATGTGCTAATTTCTAATTGTAACGTCTTATTTTATATAGAAATTCAAAATTAGCATGTAACACAAAACACACAAACATGACATATTTAAATTTTTATTTGATATAACCGAAGTTGGTAATTCCGTGGTATATTAAATATTAAAAAAGCATTATATAACTTAACATGACCAGTGAGGGATGTGCTAATGTACGGAGGTAACAATTTAATTTATAATACAAAGTCATTGAATTTTTTTTTTTCAAAAATGTTATAGTGATATGTTACGCGATAGAAACGTCAACATATATAGATTGTCTTAATTCATAATAAAATGTCAGAAATAATAATAAAAAGGTCAGAGAGGGTGAAATCGGAAAAGGCTAATAATTATGGTAGGGTCGGAGACAGTGGAAGAAGACAGGGCTAATAATTTTAGCAGGACCAGAGGCTAAAACAGGACGAGGTTTATAATTTTGGTAGGGCCAGAAAGGGTAAAACAGAACAGGGCTAAAAAATTTGATAGGGCCAGAGAGGGTGAAACAGGACGGGCTGATAGTATTTGTAGGGTCAGAGAGGGTAAAACAAGACGGGGCTAATAATTTTGGTAGGGTCAGAAAGGGAAAACAGAACAGGATGGGGCTAAAACATTTGGTAGGGCCAGAGAGGGTAAAACAGGATGGGGCTTATAGTTTGGTAGGGTCAGAGAAGGATGAAACAGGACGGGGCTTTTATTTTGTTAAGACAAGAGAGGTAAAACAAGACGGGGCTAAGAATTTTGGAAGGATCGGAGTGGTGGGAACAGGATGGGGCTAAAAAAAATTGGAAGGGCCAGAGAAGGTGAAACAGGACAGGGCTTATAATTTTGTTAAGACCAGAGAGGATGAAACAAGACAGGGCTTAGAATTTTGGAAGGATCGGAGTTGTGGGAACAGGATGGACCTAAAAAAATTGGTAGGGTCAGAGAAGGTTAAACAGGACGGGGTTAATAATTTTGTTAAGACCAGAGAGTGTGAACAAGACTGGGCTAAGAATTTTGAAAGGATCAGAGTTGTGGGAACAGGATGGGGCTAATAATTTTGGTAGGGTCAGAGAGGGTGAAACAGGACGAGGCTAATTGTTTGGTAGGGTCAGAGAAGGTGAAACAGGACGGGGCTAATAAATTTGGTAAGACTAGAAAGGTTGAAACAGGACGGGGCTAAGAATTTTGGTAGGATCAGAGAGGGTGAAAATGGACGGGGCAAATACTATCTGTATATACCAACCTTTAGATCTGTTGGTTTTGGTTTGATATTATCAACTGTCCAAATGTATTTCTGTACATCCAAAGTCACTAAACCATGATGATAGATCCGGATGATAATATGACTGAAAAAGAAAATAAAAATAACTCCCTCTCTCTCTCTTTCTCTAATATATATATATATATATATATATATATATATATATATATATATATATATATATATATATATATATATATATATATATATATATATATATATATGATATATGATAAGTAGTCCGATATGGACTCTAATCTAAGAAATTTCCATAACATTAGAATGAGATAGTTGGCCCCAGTTTCCCAATTATTTCTGAGATTTTCCTTAACTTAAATCTGACAAATTTAAATGCTGATAATTTTATTAATTGTTGAGATCTTCAATAATATAAGATGTTATTTTGAAGATTTCTTCTACATTATAAAATCTGTTTTTAGTTTTGTGAAAACATGCTTAAAATTCATATTTCGAAAAATTCCAAACTTTTGCGAAATATAAGTTAGGAAAATTCTTAAAGGAATGTTTATTGTGAAACTGGGGCCTGTCATGATAGTTTTACAAAAAAGGCGCGGGGTATTCCAAGGGACTTTGAAAAAGCTAATTAATAGTGGGACAGGATCAAGGTGATAAGGTTAAGAGGCTTCGGTGTTCGATTCTCCACCATGGTATATTTTACCAACATTGTTTAAGTGTGTTGAACTGTTTGTAACAGCTATAAGGTGAACTTGGTTACAAGAAGATACAAGCCTATCCCAACTATAACATCAAAAGAACGATATTCATGGGATAAAACGTGCACATTTCCTCAACCCCCCCCCCACCCCAATCCCACCCCCTAACCCCAGTTCTGCGTTACTCTTTGACACAACATGTTTAGTGATGGCCTCGTTGGTCTAGTTGTCTAAAGCGTGTTTACATGAACGAATCAAATTGCCTCTCATCGCTTAGGTTCAAACACTGGTCAACTTAACCTTTGAAAATGTGACTGAAGAATCATATGTTTGGTCCGTTCTGACTTTATGTTTGCCATTAAGTGCACTTGCACATCTCACGAATATCTTTTTAGATTAAAGCCTGAATATTAATAAAAAAACAGTCACGAAACAGCTGAAATTGCCAAAGTTAAAAAAACCAGATCAATTCAACTTAATAAGTAAATTCTCATCATGGAAGGTTAAAAATTATGAGTAGGAACAAAAGGTTTTTCAAATGAATTTTTCCGAACGATTTTGCATTTACACGAATTTTAAAGTAGTTGCGCATAACTGGCAGTGTCTAAACCTACTCTAGGCACCCTCTCAAAAAAAAAAAAAAAAAAAAAAAAAAAAAAAAAAAAAAAAAAAAAAAAAAAAAAACTTGAAAGAACCAAGCAAACAAAAAGTACAGTAGTACGATATAGCTCTATTTCTTTTTTAGGAATGAATTGGGATGGAACATTATTGACATTTGGGCGGATTGGGAAGTTGAATTAGCTTAACAACGAATCAATCAACTAATTATAACAATTCCACTTACCTTCCGTCTTCGGTTATACTGATATATAACATTATCTCCCTTTTCTCCAACTTTCGTTTCACTAACGCTGAGAACACCTTGTGCGCAGATATAGGGGATGTGCTTCAGTTTCCGGACAACCTCTGTAAATTAAAATTTTGTTAATATTAAGTGAATAATGATAATAAAACGTGCTGAATTCATAACGTTTCGTGCTCAACGCAAATATTTAGTAGATCAATCCCTTGGAACTGATACCATAACAAAAAAAGAATATTTTGCGTGCTGAAGCTGGATGTTATATTGAGATTAAGCCAATATAGATTATTGAACATCCATTAACCAGCAAAAATATATGTAACCATTGTAAAGAAGAGAAGTAGCAGTGTTTAATGCCCCAGCCGTTATTATAGTTATAGACTGTGTACTTATAAAGAAAATATATGGTGCAGGTAGATTTCTTATGGAGCGAAAGCAAAACTGTGATGCCATATATACAATATTATAGGTATATATGGGCCATAAACACACTCTAAAGCGATTTTACCTCACCACCACTGAAATAAGAAAAGGTAAAAGTAAACCTTTTTTGCGCCAACCAACTTTCATACGCATTTTTGTTCACAATGACGACCATCGAGATCGACAACCGCAAATGTTCACACCTAAACCCCATTGTTCACACTTAGCTGCCAATTTGCAGATGGCGGAAAGAAGTAGCATGATGTGCGAACGCCAACGACCACGGCAAGTGGCTAATATTTCTCCAATTGAACAAGCCGAGTTGTGTTCAACCTAAACGATAACATTCAAATCTTTTAGCCGAAACTTTTTAGAAAAATGTATCCGTATACAGAAGTTTAAGTCCGTATCTGATGTTGAACATGTGGCTTTCAATTCAGCAATCACTCAAATTTATTTATTATTTTTATAACTTAGTTTCGTAATACTTCCTTTTGAACCCAAACCAATAAATTCTATGTAATTTTTTTTTAATTCACATAAATGTTCAAAATGGCTTGATTTTTTAATTTTCAGGCCATTTTAGTAAAAATTAAATTTATGTACAGTGGAGACTACAAACGGAAGTCTTTCTCTTAGTGAAATGGCATATGTCATGGATCTCAATAAAATTTAATAAATTGTGGCATATTATGTATCATTTGAATCGAGATGTCTTTAACTTTTAAAAAGCTGATACACATTAATGAAAACTTCTGCGACAAATTGTGACTCATTTTTTCTGCCGATGATTTAAGTTGAATTTTGAATTTAAAATAATCTATTTTAAATCAGAAATCTAATTATAGTTATAATTTTTTCTTCAAATCACATTTATAAAACACAAATCCTGTGCTTAATGAAGCATTACCAGTATAGGCCCGTAACTTACGAATCACTGAATATTCAAAACACTATTTATCGCGTTAAGACAGTTAGTGCAAAAGTCATGCTTTTTAATTTTAGAGCTAAATTTGTAAAGTTATTTATTCACTAGACTTTAATATCTTTTAAAAGGGTACTGATATCCGAAAATAAAGAAATTTAATGAATAAATTAAAAACAAATAGCTTTAAAATCAAAAGCATGAATATCAGCACTTATAGCCCTCATTTCAATATTTCTGACACACACACACACACGTGCGCGCGCACGCACACACACACACACACACACAGACAGAGAGAGAGAGAGAGAGAGGAGAGAGAGAGAGAGAAAGAGAGAGAGATTATTAAGAGATTATTATCATTTTCTGTAAAATCAATATTTTATTTAAAAGTGAAAATTAACGACACAGGAAATGATTTAGACCAATCAAAATTACTGAAACGTTTGACATGCGTTTAAAGACGTTATGGAATAAACCTATAGTTCATCTACATGTATATTGAATTCATTTCAATGGGTAATTTTTGTTTTTTGACAACTGCAGATGTCAGTACCCTTTGCATAAAGGATGGGGTTAGTATTTTGCATAGAAAGTTCAAACAAAAACTCGTGACCGCCTTGGTGGCTCATTGGTAGAGTATCTGCAGCGAGATATCTATTAGAGAAATGCCAATTTAACCGGTGATCTCCGTTTTAATTAATTTAGTAGTGCCATACCAGCCTAATCGGCGATCTCGGACAGTTCATTCTAGTACTACACTACGATCATTAAAGTTCTCTGCAAGTTTACTCGTTAATTCCGGCTTTATTTGGGGATTTTTTTCTAGTAGGACAATTCGACTTCAAACTAAAAGATATTTACAAACTTCGGTTTTATTAGATTCTTCAGTCAATCACACCTTCGTGTTTTACTGGGTTTGTACGAGTATTAACTACAAGATAGAGACCTTAGTGACCGAGTGGTGTAAACCCCGCGAATCACAGCGACTCAAACCGTCTAGATTCCTATCCCACTAGGGCATATCCATATGTCAGAAAGTTTGTCAGTCTGATGAAGGTCGTTGGATTTCTCCGGGGACTCGGGTTTCCTCAACCATACCAGAACTGGCCAAACTAACTGATATAAGTAAAGGAAGCATTAATGTGGATAAATCACCAAAAAATCGGTTCAACTTGGATTGGTTTGGCACTTACTAGAAGGGTTTTCCGAGCTTATCCGACAATCTCCATATTTAACTACAAGTTTACTTCGATTTTGTAGGGCAGTGAGAATGCTCGCTCCGTAGGAAGGAGACCGTGGGTTTGAACCCCGATCGTGTCTGACACCAAAACTTAAAAGTAGGTAGTGATTGTTCTTTCGTCAAGAACTCGGCAATACAAAATGAAAGTCACGGTTCTTTCGGATGGGAACTTAAAATAAACGAGGTCCCGAGTCACTGCAGCCATGGCACGATAAAGAACTCTGCTGTATAATTCCATCAGCGCAACGCACAGGCAAAATTTCTGCATTTCTTAACTCAACTCGATAATTAAACTGAACAGAACTTGATGTGGTACGTCAGTGTGCAAATGTTTAGAACTGATCTGCATCGTCTTAGAGCGCACTTTGAGAGTGCTGTAACAACGCCCGCAGTGTTGTAGAAAAACATCACATACCACTCAAACAATTACAGTGGTACCAAGTCACCCGGTTAAAGCCTACGAGAACAAAAAACTCTTTTTAAAGCTTTTTTTTGCGATCGTCTGGAGTGGAACCGTCGATCCGACGTCTTGACCCAAGACTTGAAAGTGGGAAGTGACTGTTCTTTCGTCAAGCACTCGGCATTACGAAATGAAAGTCACGGTTCTTTCGGATGGGAACTTAAAAACGAGGTCCCGTGTCAAGGCAGGCATGGCACGATAAAGAACCTTGCTGTATAATGCCATCAGCGCAACGAACAGACAAAATTTCTGCACTTTCGCCTATAGCTGGCGACGTCTCGATATAAGTGAAATATTCTTGACTGGGACGTTAAACACCATTACTCAACTCAACTCAACCACTCGGTCAACCCGATCCCGCCTTGTGAAGAAGTACCAATTTGTAGCGTGATGAAGCGACTGTGGTATTATGAAAATTACTTGTAAATGAATATGTATATATACGTATGTACTTTTTTTTTTAGATTATTGGGAATATTAAAAAACCAACACAAGATATATATATATATATATATATATATATATATATATATATATATATATATATATATATATATATATATATATAAAAGACTCTGGAAAAAATTATTTAAAAACCCCGATATATACATAATTATATCTACCAACCTTCATCCATAATCTTCTTTGGGTCAATATGAAAGCAAAGAAGCGTTGATCGTGCAGCCATCGTCAGTTTTCGGTACGAGATGTTCACCGTGGGACGTTAAAGTAATATTGGAAAATTAAATATTTTATAACATCTCGGTCAATTGTACATTGTACCGAAGCTTATTGCTGCCAACTCATAACATACAGATAAATTTCTGACGGTTCAACGACGACTGATTGATTTGTCGTGTTATTTTTAAAAATAACCACAATCTCTCTCTCTCTCTCTCTCTCTCTCTCTCTCTCTCTCTCTCTCTCTCTCTCTCTCTCTCTCTCTCTCTCATTTTCCCTCTCAGTGTCCTCGTTAGCAAATTGGTCCAAATATCAACAACAATAATAAAAATTAATAATAATAATAATACTGTTTCATAGATTAAAAACAATTTATTTGGGATAAAACATCATAGACATTTGTACTGTATGATATGTTTCGAGTGACTGAGATTATTTGTATATGCTTAATTAAATATTTATTCACCAACCATAACGAGTATATTTGTTGTTTTTTTGTAAATGTTTTATGTTCGTTTGAGTGTAACGAATTAGAAAATTATTTCTTTTTTTCTCGTACTCGCGTACCTAGTATATTGTACGTACGACTTATTTTTTTCATAGGCTGTAGGGCGCTTCCGTAACGGTGTAATTTTCTTGTTAAAATATGATTTTTTTTTCAATCGTTGAGGCGTAAAGACGATTAAATACTGTAATTTAAAAACGGTTAAATTGAATTGTTAATCAGCTATTTGTGTTCATTAACCAAAGGTTGGACTTGAATAATTAAATCATTTGTTTTATTACATTATTGCGGATATGCAGTATATTCTATAGGTCGAGACATGTTTAACTAAATAAATTGTTATCTATCATTACACAATACGGACGTTGCGACATTAGATCCCCGATGGTAAAAATGATAAGGAAATGGCAATGTACACGATATGCCGATATGAAATACGTTAAACAAAGTCCCTCTGTCATTTACAGAATTTTAACCGAAAGAAATATTCCAAATTCTGCAAATAATCTCTCTCTCTCTCTCTCTCTCTCTCTCTCTCTCTCTCTCTCTCTCTCTCTCTCTCTCTCTCTCTCTCAAAAAATTTTATGTAACACGATGAAAAATGGTATTTATGACCATGTCCTGTTTTGTAAATTTATTCTGTATTCCATTTTACATGGAATAAATTACCCCTTTATGTAACCCAACTTCCTTTTTACACCCTCTTTATAACCCCTCTAGTACTTGTTTTGTACCCCACTTCTCATTAACCCCTATTACCCCCACTCCCTCCGAAAATTATTCTTATCATTGTCTATTTTAAACAGTTACATTGTAACATTGTTATACTGCATTATCTCATTCAAATTTTGACCACTTTTTTAAAAAAAATAATGAATAAATAAATAAAATAAATAAAATACAAATTGATAATCAGACTTTTTTTATTGGTTAATTATCATTAGATTTTAAACTTTAAATAATAAAGAAATATTTTGAGCGGTGATAAATGCCCGATTTAAGATTATTTTCTTACTGTGAATCTTTGGTAGCATTATTTAAGATTTTTAGATATATTACCTATTTTATTTCTTATCTGACATCTCAAAGTGGTGTGTGTGTGTGTGTGTGTGTGTGTGTGTGTGTGTGTGTGTGTTAAATGACCCTTTTATATACACAATAATCATACTAAAGCTATTCACAACGTAATGGTGATAAATATCCCTTAAATGTGCCTCAACTTATTGAAGTTATTTTCATCCTTGTTTCATTAATATTTAAAAGAAATTCACAACATTTTTCATTAATAGTAACAGTCAATAAAAAAAGAACCCATTTTTAATTAAAAAAGATTGCCTTGTGACCTTAGTGGAAAATCCAATAGTTACTTATACACATATATACTTAGTATACGACCAAACCTTTATGAACATATCGGTGGTGTAGAGATCTATAAATTCTTTTTGGGCATGTTGTTAGTTCGCTTTGACGAAGGAAGTAGTTTACTCTGGTTTACCCGACAACTGCTTCAGTATATGATAAAACAGTTGAGTTGACGTCAGTTGACGTTAGTTGATGTGAGATAAGGTCGGTTGACGTGAGTTAACGTGTGTTGACGTGAGTTGAGGTGAGTTGACTTGAGTTGACGTGAGTTGACATGTGTTGACGTGAGTTGAGGTGTGTTGACGTGAGTTGAGGTGAGTTGACGTGAGTTGACATGTGTTGACGTGAGTTGTGGTGAGTTTCCGTGAGTTGAGGTGAGTTGACGTGGGTTGAGAAATGGTGTTTTAGGTTCAAGTCAAGATTTTTTCACTTTTATCTAAGATAGTGGAAGAAACCGGAGTACTCAGAGAAAAACTATCTTTGATCAGGGAACTGAAAACTTTCTCAAACTAGGATCTTTCCTAGTGATAAGAATCTAGACAGTAAGAAACACTGTATGTCGCGCTTTAGTCCACGCGACCAAAGACGGTATGGTGGATGAATTTCGACTGGGCGTAAAGCTTTTCATTATTTACAACAATCGGAAATTTGGTACATGAATTGTAGATGCGATATTTAAGTCATTTAGAAACCAAACAGCAAAACGATCAACCGACGAAATATATAACAAATCAAAGTACTGGAAAGCTGTTAGCCTGGTAGCTCGAAAAGTTAGGATAAAACTTTGATTATCTCACTTTTCAGCTACAAGTCCCTGGAGAAATTCAATTTCTCAAAAAAAAAATGTACAGCCCTTTGATTGGATTTGGTAGATCTTTAGCTTTGTGGAATTAAGTACGTTATATTTGCCATAAATATATGATGTTGTAATCAGTTTTAGATCAGGCCCAATTTTGACTGTTAACTGTAATGGTGTAAAACGCCATTACTCTATTTCTCAGTTTTATTTCGAAATAAGGGATCAAATAGGCTCACCTGATAGAAAATTACCGGTAAAAGTGTTTTGATACAAAATAAAATCCATCTTTGTGATATTTTGTAAGTTGTGCCATGTGCTACTTTTGAATTTTTATAAAATAATACAATTCAAAGTAGAATATTTCTTTTGTATCAATTCAAAATTCTGCACATGACAGTTGCATTAAACAAAATAAATATTTATTGAAAATGTGTAGCAAAATATCTCTCAAAAAATCTTATTCGGTAATAAAGAAAGTAATGACGTGTATCCAAAATAACCACCTTAATACAGGAAGACCAACATCTTAGACCTTTTACTCATGACCTTTGACTCGGCTTAATTACCCGTCTCAATACATCAAAAAGTAATTTTTTTCCCAAACAAGTCGCAAAACAACGAAGACAAAAAACTATGCCAAGATCTTGCACTTGATCTTGGTCATTGAAGTTTCATTGAGATCTGTTCAATTGTTTGAGCAGATATCAATATATATATATATATATATATATATATATATATATATATATATATATATATATATATATATATATATATATATATATATATATATATGTATATATGTATGTATGTATATGTATATATTGTCTTCAGGCAAGGTATACATAGTATAAACATTTTTACATTGTAAAAACTATTGGAAAAGTTGAAAAATCAATACTTAATAAGAAATATCTAGTCAAAGCTAATTTATAAGTAGCTTATAGGCACACAGGAACTATAGAACAATGAATAATTTTTAATTTATTAACCATTTCAGTATAATTATGCAGTTTTGATTTTGGCCTTTGAACCTAAGACCTTGAATCATATATCAAAATGATCATCATTTCAAAACCTACATTACTCTAATATACATGGCTATACAAATGTTAATAGTTTTCAAAATAGTTAACAATTTTTAAGACTTCTAATGCAGCTATCATCTTGACCTTTGAACATATGACTTTGAGCCATATATCAAAATGATCTTCATATCAAAAGCTACAATGTTTTAAAAAGTAAAAGTTTATACAAGAAGTTTATAGATTTCAGGATAATTTACCTTTTTTGCAGCTGTGACCTTGACCTTGATTACCTATGACCTTGAATCATATATGAAAAAATAATCAGTATAATAAAACCTACAATATTCTATTACACATGCCTTTACAAAAAGTTTATAGTTTTCAAGATAATCAACAATTTTAGACTTCTTATGCAGCTATGACCTTGACCTTTGAATGTATGACCTTGAATCATATATCAAAATGATTGTCATATCATTACCTACAATATTATCATATAAATGTTTATATTGAAAGTTGACAATTTTCAAGAAAACATTAAGAGACATACAAACTGACACTACTATGCTGTTCTATGTTGATGGCATTTAACAACCTGGCAAAGATAAGTTTAAGCAATCAAATTGGCAATGGTAAATAAAACTGAAGTTTCCAAAAAAAATCACAGACAAGCGCTGTTAGAAAAACTAAACAAATGACAAAGGAACTAACACTTTAGAGGTAAGGCACTCTGATTCGCAAGCTGGCACTTAAGTCCACTAGACCAACACCAACTGAATACAGCCTTGATGGTTCAGAGGCAGAGCATCTTCTTTCAAAGCAGGGTGGGGTGGAGTGTAGGTTAGGATGTTGGTTCAATACTTGGCCAGTTCAAACATAAGACTTAAATTTGAGGAGAGAGTACTGACTGTTGACACATTACCATGATGTGAATAGGGTTTGCGTACTTGTCTGAAGCAGACTGACTCTAGGAGCTATAGCTAGCACGTAAAAATTGCCGAGTATGGCAAAGAATAAAACACACTTGCACATCTTGCACATACATAAACTTGTTCTTTAATTTATCCAAAGAAATTAAGAAACTTACTCTTGTCTTACTTACTGGCTGAAAAATTGGTACTGTAACATAAAACAGCATTACAACCAACAAACCTCTCATTTAATGCTATAGAGTATTTGTTTAACCCACTTTCTTCAGTGAAGGCATAAAACTTGTTGAATAGAGCCAAATTACATAACATGCCACTAATGAGAAAATGATGCAGTCTGTTGTATAAGTAGCCAATATTCATATTTCTGATATTATATGCCAACTTTGATTCTGTATAGGGTATACTGGAGTGGAGTGTAGAGGGCAAATGGTGTTTTAGAACCCGTCAAGATACTAATTCTTTCACATAAATATCAAAGTAGTCAGTCTGAAGCTGATGGAGTAAACTGGAATGCCTGGAGATAGACAAAGACTTTCGACAAGCAAGCGAAAAACTTTCTTATCCTAAGTTCTGTCACTGTGGGATTCAAACCTACTCAGTGAGATGTACTTTGATCTTTAAGCATGTAATTTAATTTCAGCTAATGCGGCTTTACATCCCAGACAAGAATATTTCTCTTATATCAAGACGTCACTAGCTGTAGGTGAAGTGGCAGAAATATTTAACTTTGCAGTGAGCTTAGGAAAGTGTGTAGGGAGGGTTCTTTAGTGTGCCGTTGGACATCGGTTTTTAAGGTCTACCCTGAAAGACCCTGTGATTTTCATTTCTAAATGGCGAGTACTTGGCAGAAGAATAGCAACTATCAGTAGTCTAGTCTTGGTCAGCCCCGGTCTTGGTTCGAACCCCGAACTCCTACATACAAAGCGAGGACTCTACCAATTGAGCAACCAAAATGACGCAAGCATGTGACCTAGACCACTTGCCCACCAAGGCCTAATTTTAGGGTACCTTAATAATATGAAAAGAAATATTTCTGGAGAAAATTTTTCATTAACATTGACATGAAAAAAAAATATTGCCAATAAAAACAAGTTCCAGTTTATGTTAATGTTTTTGATTTATTATTTTATTTTTATACTGTTACAAAAGGACATATATTCCTTAAGGACATATGGCCATTTGATATAAAAGAATCTATCTAAAGGTTAAGTTAAACAGACTACAATATGTATGAAAGATATCACTTGTGTAGTAAGAAATAGCACAATTTGCCTTTTACCAGGATTTACTTTCAAGTATACAAAAAAACCTTGCTTTGATGATCATGGACATTTTCTGATATCAATCCATTCATTGTCAATTTGACTCTTGTCAATAGATTGTTAATCTGTAACCGATTTCTTGTCTGGTTCAAAGGTATCCATTTTTACAAATTAGGGTGAATTCTGGTTTATAGTTTCTTGTTCAGATCTACTGCAATGTTCGACTAATTTTTCAAATAAATCCTGAACAGCCTTAGCAGCCTGATGTTTTTCTTTATTTGCTTGTTGCTCCTTCAGTCTGTTATTTCTGAAAACAAAAAACATAAACTTTTCAAATAATAACAATTTTTTTAATATGAGTTTGAAAAATGAATCATATTTGACACTCCTGAGAAAATATTGAAATACAAATTTTCTTGAAAAAAGGTATCTCGAGATTTTTGAGTATAACTTGACGAAGCAAAAAAAGGTCAAAAGCATTATTAATGAAGAAAAATCATTTAATCTTGGTGTAACTGTTATAAACTTGTTATGCAAGTTGCAATACATTTTACTTACAATGAGACGTCTCAAACTAAAGTATAATCAGAAATGTTTTACACTCAGTTATCTGTCTGTAAAAATTAAACTTCTGAAAGGGATTTTTATTTTCTTGATAGAATGTATTTACGGTTTACATAATGAATTTGTGATTATTCAGCATTACTGAGAAATTTTGCAATTTTGCAATGAAGGCAAACTCTTAACTCCATATTATTATAATTATATTATAAAAGTAAAAATATTTATATGTACATTTTTGGAAAGGCCATTACAGAATAGATAAACATTTCACTGGCACTTAGTTTTATAATCAATAAAAGGATACTTTTAAATAGAAACTTGCTATATGCTGATATCTTGGTATGAAATATATTCATTCTGTAATTCAAATTATTCAAATTCATTTTTCCTATCAAATTTTCACTGTATTTTCCATAATGAAGGTACAAACCTTACCTTGTACTTTACACTTAGTTACTGATATTGGCACGAGGCCGAAGGCCAAGGGCCAATATGACATACCGAGGCCAAATAACTCGGCCATTGACGGCCAATATGAAAATACCTGATTAATGATAATTTTATTAACATTTCAAGCATTAAATAATAATAATAATAATAATAATAATAATAATTTTGTCAGTATCGTTGATTGTTACATCAACAAATCTGCTTTTTTGTGGGAAGTGTTGATTGATATCGGTGTCAATATCCAGAGAATGTTTTTAAGTCAGAATCTTCAATTTCTGTCATCATTTAATACACACTTAGGTCATGTGAAAAAACCTCGAGCATCCTTTCTCCAAAACAAACATGTTCGTCTATTATTCGTTACATCTAATCCAAGTTGTTTATGTCCTTTTGTTTGTTAACATACTGCGTCACAAGAAACGATAACGCTTACAAGACATGAGAGACGAGTGACTTAAAATGTGTAGCTTTTTTGTCTATTTTGTGTGATGCTTTTATTGAAAATAATTTTTTAAAACAAAAGCAACTTTTCCACATAAATAAGCATATTTTGTAATCAAAAAATGTTCAATTGGCACTTACACCTTTAAGATCATGTGATCAGCCATTTTGTTTTTTATAATGAAATGACGTCATAATAGTTGCACGCGCCCATATTGGCTCAGTTTTTTCATATTGGCCCAGTTTTTTCATATTGGCTCAGTTTATCTCATATTGGCCCAGTTTTGTGAATTGATTGGTGAGGCAGATTTTTACGTATTGTATCAATAACACATGTTGTTAATTAAAAATTTCTTTTATTGGTAAACTGACATTACCGTTGACAAAGGGAGTATATAATTACACATCATTTTTTCATTTACATCAATTACCGGTAAGTGGTCTCAGTGGCCTAGTGGTCAAAAGTGCACGCTTACAGATCACAGTGCAGTTCACCGACTGGGGTTGAATCCCAATCGAGACGGATACCTGGTGCTTCTTGCAGTATGATTAAAGTATACTTGAAAACACTTCCTGCATCCCGCCCTAACATTATCTTTTACAAACATTACATATTCTTTTTACTGTACCCGCTGTAATGAATTTAGAAAATTCTGACAAAATATGTATTTTTTTTCTGTCAATTATTAACTGAAGACAGTAATCACAACACACCTGGACTCTCTAAGGTATGAAATACCTTTATTAACTCAATACATTTGTATGAAAACACATGGTACATTGCAGTACAAACAATACATATTTACAAACTGTAACACAAAATATCGGCAATTTGATCGCCAAAAAATCATTATCTCATTACAAGGTATACATTTGAAATCTCAAAAAATCAGATATCTGTTACTCAGTAGGCAGTACTATGTACTGTCAGAAAATGTACCACTTAGCAAAATTTTCAGCTAACTTAAATTTGAAATTTATTTAAAACTAAGGTTTGATCCCTCATGCAAAACATTCCTTAGCTGGATTTGGATTTATATAATTTTAGAACTTTAGATTCATTATTTTTATCTGTTTGGCTTATGATTTTTATCTATCAAACTTTTCGATCTTAGTGTCACTGATGAGGAATGAATTTCCGAAATGTGCACAACTGGCAGATCAAAATTTAATTGGTTCTTGTGTTATATATCTTTGTCTTTCCGAAAAAGGAACGATCTTTCCAAAATTTGATGGCTAATTTTCAGGACGCGATTTTGACGGTGTGGCGATATTGCAAAAAGTTTGGGCGTTTTTGAACGGGCGATTTTGACATGTTGGCAATTTTTTTGGAAAGTGGGGGCGATTTGACCTGATATCGTATTATATATGTTGAATAGCAACAATTTTCTTCCAATATAATTATTAAATTCCCGACTTTTGATAGACATCAGATATCAGATGTTATAAAGTGTTGTGTTGGTGATTATCTATTTATTTATTTATTTATTTATTTATTTATTTATTTATTTATTTATTTTTGCACTGTTTAACCATAGAAACGGTACATAATTACTTTAACGGAATTAAGCTCACCTGAACAAAAATGCTGGCCTTTTGTGAGGAAAAACAGTTGCGGGGTCTGTTTCTTTGGCGAACGGGTTTTGTGCCACATTGGAACATCATCTTGATCATCTTGACTAACTTGATAACGTAAACCATCTCTAATCAAATATACACTAGACTCTCTCTCTCTCTCTCTCTCTCTCTCTCTCTCTCTCTCTCTCTCTCTCTCTCTCTCTCTCTCCATATATATATTATGTGTGCGTGTTTCATCTTGTTTGAGGAAACAAATAGGTTCTTTCGTATTTATTTCCATATTTTGAATTTAAAATGTAAATTGCCTGAAAGACAAATTATTTTGCTTCACCTGTTCCACTTTGAAGTAATGACAGCTGTCTCAGTAATAACAATATTGATATTATGGAAATATTAATTTTTAATAGTTAAACATCAAATCGAAACAAATCTTAATTATTCTTTTCATATTTCTGACTAGTAATGAAGTGTTTATACATAGATAGAGTTTAAATAAATTTTCTTATCGATATTATACACAGAAAATCATAAAATATAGAAGTCTTGGTGACGCAGTGGTCGTAGTGACAGTTCAGTTTAACAGCCTTCTCACTTCCAAAATTCGTATCCTATTCGGGCATATTCTTGTGTAAGAAATATTGTCCTTTTTCCTATGACCATCCGATTTTATTTTTGATGATAAAGTGTTTTAAATCTATCAAGTAGCCTTGTTGAGAGGTCCTCGGTGGCCAAGTGGTATCAAACGAGCATTTACAGATTAAAATATCTCTCACTGTCTAGGTCCGAATCCCGCTCCGGAAAATCCGAGTGTGATAAAGTTTGTCAGTTAGCTTGTTAAAGGTCGAAAGTTTACTGCGAGTATTTCGGTTTTCTCTACCATCCCAGATCTGACCCGCTTAATATAATTGAAACAATCTAGACTAGGGTGTTAAACTCCATTATTTGTCTTCGTTTTTTTACCTCGTTTATAAGTTAAAATTTTTTAGTCAGTGTATACTCCGTTTACGGTTAAATTGGAAAATTATCAGATTATTAAATCACATGGTCACTTCGTATGTTACGGTCGTTCATTCCCACTTAGCGAACATTTTGAATTTTTTTAATTTTGTACCTATAGGTAAGGTTTTAAATTTTGGCTTAGTGGGAATTGCTGTCAGTTGTAAAATTAAACAAAACAATTATTATTACATTCTTGGAAATGATTTACTATACATGTATAATCAATGAAGTATCCTGAAAAAGACTATAGCAAAAGATCTTTATTGTTTATTTCACAATGTCGGCTAAGTGGGAATGAGAAATTTTAAAATGTTGGCTAAGTGGGAAGACACCGTTACGGTAGCTAAATCACCTGGCCCCAGTTTCACAATTGTTCCTTAACTAAGATTTCCCTTAATTTAAATTTAAGAAAATTTCAGCAATTTCGTTTGGAACTATGAATGAAGATTTTAACAAAACTAAATATGGATGTTATGAGCCTGAAGTGATCTTCAAAATGACACCTAAAAAAACTGTATATCTAAACAAATAATAAAATTATTACGACTTCAAATTTGCAAGATTAAAAATCTTAGTTAAGAAATGATTGTGAAGCTGGGGTTGTTACATGTAGCTAGTCGAAAAGAATACGTAATTTTTTGTATCATTATCGTTATTATTATTATTATTATTATTATTATTATTATTATTATTATTATCTATTGGTAATCAAACTATATAACCAGCCAAAATTTGTTAAATTTTAAACACATGTCTATCATGGTATCTATGATTATTCTAGTTGTTACACTAACAATAGTATTTGAATAAATGAACTTTAATTTCCCCCAAAAACTCATAAGTATCTAAAAAGTAAAAAAAAATGGATTACATGAGGTATGTCCATTTCATTTCTATTTTTTACGATTATATTAGATATAATACTGTGAATATTGTATAAAATATATATTGAATGTAAAAAATGTATTTTTCATTTACAATTCATAAAAATCATCAATATTCACTTTATATTCAAACATATGTCATTTTATAACAACAATTGTATGCGAGAATTATTTTCATTTTATATTTTTTAAACTTCCTGAACAGTGGTGGTTGTGTTAAAGATCAATTTGTAATGAAGTTGAAGAGAGTAAGTATTTTAGTAAAATAGATTATGCCCTTTTTTAGTCATTTGTTTAGGTGACGAGTATCATTATTATTTGTATGTCAAAAATTATCTGCAGTATTATATAAATTTTCCTTCCTATCAAAAATGTACAACATGCTTTCCAAAATTGCAAATTTTTTATCTGTGGCGTTTAAACATTTTTCATAAAGAATTGATTGTCATTGTGTTATTAATATGTATAGTTTCAATGTGTAGATGATATGCTACTTATGCTTATAGAGAAAATTTATAATTATTTTTCCCCTTGTGTAATGTCCTTAATACATGTATGCCAATTTGATATAGAATTAATTTAGTTGTGTTATTTTGTTCGTATGTGAAATGTTTTTGATATGTGAATATATGAATGTTCCACACGTAGCTGAGTTGTATTATGTTGAATAAATTAAAATTGAAACACCTAGTTTAGCTAGTACGTTTTTCTCTAGTTGTTATTTAAAGCATGACGTTTCCGACGAAAGCGGAAATAGGCGAAAATTACAAGAAATATCGTTAACCTACTATCTAACCAATTTTGGTTTAATTTAAGGTGTTTATTTATTAAGACTTTTACCTTTGCAACTGAAAATTCATGAAAAATAGGAAAGATTTTTTTTAATGTTTAAAATAACAGAACCATAGAAAAGTATATAAACCATATAGTTTAGAAGCTCACGTTCGTTTGGAGGTGTTCATCTAATCGCTCGTTATGATGAAACAATTAATTTTTAACAATCAAAACCAACTAAACAACATCCGGTTTCTCAAAAATTAACCTGATTTTAATTATGAGATTTCAACTATGGATGGCTTTTTGGTGTCGTCGTTAGGATTACAGAACGGGTGGGCACAGGCAGAGATGGTAAAAATTTTTCATACGATATGAGAAATTTCAAGTTTCAGATTTTGAAGAAAAAAAAAACGCCAGTTCTTACAACTTCACTTCTAATTAACATAACTGTTCAATAAAAAGAGAATCTATTACGAGTTTGAGGTCAAGATGGGGAAATTCCGTTTGAGATGAAAAAAATCTGACCACGAGATCGGAATTTTCCAATCTTGACCTCAGTCGAGTAATTGATTTTTTTTCTCGCATATAATTTACGAAAAAATATCGGAATATAACGTTGCAGGATTTTGTTAGCGGATGATATACAAAACACGCAACAATAACAAATAACGTTTCACTCACAGCAGAATGTGAACCTACGCGGCAAAACAAAACAACGATTTTTCTCTTTATATATAAATCGTTTAGTAAAAATGATATTATTGATCATAAAAAAGTCTTTTTTGTCGTTTTCATATAATTTTTTCCCACAAAATTATGACCCTTGCCAATTGAAAAAAAATGTAGTCCCCGTTTAACTGAGATAGGCTACACGTGCGCAAGTGGGGTGCGATATGGAAAAAATATCGTACCACCCATTCAGTGAGATAAATCTATCACATATGCGAGAAAAACGTTTACAGAAAAGCCATTTTAAGCTTGCAAAGTGTTAAACAATAGTAAAATTGACAACTAAATGTGCTTTCAGTCTTAACATTTGCTTAAATGTCATGATATCCTTTATTGCATTTTTTAAATAAATAAATAATAAAAGATGATATTAATTATAGTAGGTTTTTTTTAAATTCAAAATGGAAGTTTTTTTAATCAACTTTAATTCAAAATACCACACATTTCAGTTCCGAATGTTTTAATTTCTTAGAAGTCTTAGTCGTAAAGGGAAATTGTTATGCGCATTCTCGAAATCCGTTCAATATTTCTGCACGCAGTAAAGTCAGAACGGTTTTTAAAGCTTTCTACAGAATCATTCCATTGTAAAGTCATGGATGTGCATAGCAATTTTCAGTTACGACTAGACCGAAGTAAGTAAAACAAAAATACCAAACTTAATTAAATTAATGGAACTCGCCAGTTTACCACGTGATCAATACCTCTTAACGTTTGTGCGGAATGAAATGGATAACGTCGACGTCAAATATTCCCAAAAAACGTCGGGTCATCACGGGAAAACGTCACTTTAGCAATTCCATTGCCAATAGAAATAATTGTCCTGCACTTGTAAACGCTATGAGGTATCACGTGGTAAACTGGAGAATTCCAATGAATTTTCTATGAAAGTTTTACATAATTCATGGTCACAAACACAGTGACTCAAACACTAGTTAATGTTGTAACCAGTGGTTCTGATTTTTTTAATAAGGACTTTTTTATTTCTATATAATTCATATATGCATTTTGATGTTAAATACATGTTATTTGAAAACAATTTCATTACTTATGTATCTTATTTTATTTCTGATATAATTTCAGCAAATTCAATTTTTTATGACTGTATGCTTCCATTTTTTGAAGAAAACATGCACCAGTGTAGTCGGTTTACTCGTTATTGCATGTATATTTTGTGGAATTGTTGTGTACGATTACAGCAATGAAAATGTTGAAAGAGTGAATAACCTTGAAACAAATTATCGCCACATTTATCCTGATTTAGAAACCAACTATAATTCAAATGCAACCGGAAATGACGTTCAAGGGAACAGTAAAAATGACGATTTAACCAAAGCTTTAGTGCGAATAAGTCAAAATAATAAGTATACAATTTTAGTTTCTGTAATAAGCAGGGGATATATAAATTTAACATATAATTGGCTATGTAATACGAGAAAATGGGGCATTCACAGTCAGGTTTTATTCATTGTTTTTGATAAACAAACGGAAGTTGTACTGAAACGGGATTGGCCGGAAGTGACGTCAATCTATTT
This sequence comes from Tegillarca granosa, assembly GCA_029721355.1. Classification (NCBI taxonomy): domain Eukaryota; kingdom Metazoa; phylum Mollusca; class Bivalvia; order Arcoida; family Arcidae; genus Tegillarca; species Tegillarca granosa. Next base: position 17,666,310 of record CM056610.1, on the reverse strand, counting down.
TGACGGAATAGAAGAAACTAGAGGATTCGCTTATGGAACAGTAGGGTACGCAAGAATTGTTTTAAAAAGGGTTAAAATAATGGTGGAAATTATTCAACATGACGTTAAAATGTTCCTTTTTGAAACAGATTCTGTATGGTTTCGTAATCCCATGCCATATTTGGACAATGTCACAAAAGGTTATGACATAGCGGTTACCAAGGTGTCAAAAATAACCTTTGATGCTGTGGAATACTGTTTATGCTTCTTATATATATATCCTACAAGAGTGATGAAAACATTTTGGGACAAAATGTTATTTAACATGACTTCTGAACAAGAACGCATTAAATCACTAGACGACAAATCTCGTTACCATAGATACCCAGCATTTTCGATGCAAAAGGTGTTTTCTGATCTAATTAATCAGAGGTATGCTGATGTTCATTATTTGGTTCTACCAGAGGAGTTATTTCCAGACGGTAATCATTATATGACTAAGTCTAAAATAATTAAAGGAACAAATGCGTATTTACTGCACAATAATTTTATACAGGGAAACGACTGGAAAATGCAAAGAGCAAAAAATGCAGAGCATTGGTTCCTAAAAGACGATATGACATGTAAAAATTAAAGACAAGAAACGAAGAAAACATATGGGTTGACCATGAATGACAATATTTCATGTGAAAATTGAAAAACAAAATGCAGGGGTGTGATTTCCAGAACACTGAGTACTACCTAAAAATAAACTAACGGTTTTGATTAGATTTGTAAATGAAAGTTTTGTTAAGACGCTGTCATTAGTAAAAATTTAAGTACATGTGTACTCTTGACTAAAATGTACCATGATTTGTTACTTTTCAGTTTTTATAAAATAATGCATTTAAAAGTAGCAGATGAAAATTATACTAGATATATTAAAATGGAATCCATTGGTATTATTCTGATAATAAAGTGAAAATTAGTGCCTTGATATTGTTTTATTGTGAATCGTTTTCAAAAGGTTGCATCTATCGCATTACTTCCTCCCTGGATGTTCTATCTATATAAGTTCGCAAATATCAGTTATAATACTGATATGACTGTTTCGATTTTTATCCGTCGGTACGCACAATCATAAAGAGTCAAAGAGTTACGCCCCTTTTACCATGTCGTTAATAAATGTAACAAACCGCAGGTATAGTCAAAATTTTGTATTCACGCTTGAAATTTATACTTTACAAAATTAGTTCTAAACACAATAATAAGTTGCAGGATTTGTCCGTTTGTTCTCGATCTGTCATTAAAATAATGACATTCTCCTGACAACTCATGGATTTCATAGATTCCCATTGATTTCGAATTCGAATAGATTTTACAAAAAGAGAAGGAAGAATTGTAAACAATGGATTATCTTTGATTAGTGGTGTAATAATGCATTTTAAAAAAATATCGTGAAATACATTTAAAAATATTGTCATGATGCATTTTTTGAATGTACATGTATTTCACGATAAAATTTAAAAAATGCATCATGACAGTGGTGTTAACGCCCCAGTCAAGATAATTTTACTTAAATACCAAAACATTTAGTTCTAAGATGGTAGATGAAAACGGAGTGCCCGGAGAAGACACCCGACTGTCGACATGGAAATTACATATTTTCTTACACTGATAATTTCTCGATTAAGATTCGAACCTAGACGTCGAGAGGCGCTGTGTTTCTTCAGCGCACACTTTAGACCACACGAGAACTGACCGGCTAAAATAAGTGAAAGGCTCTTGACAGGGCGTCAAACACCATTACCCAACTCCATTTTTGTTTAAACATAAACATTTCATAAAAAGTATTTCCGATTCACATCGTTCGATTTAAATATTCAGTGTAAATTTCGATAATTTTTTAATCAAAATTTAACACTTTATCAAAATATAGATTAGACCCTGTTTAATTGTCAGTATGACATACTTTATTTGTAAAAGTCACAAAAAATCCATTCTTTATTTGTTTGCAAGAAATATTCTAAAAAGATTCTCTTCCAGTTTTCTTTCAAATCCTTATTTTTTTTCTCAAAATTGACCCATCTATGATTTTAATTGAGCCTGTTTATACGCAAAACATACACACCTGCATATGCCTGTTAAATTGATTGATTGATTCATCGATCAATTTACCAATCAATTAATCAATCAAGATAACAAACAATTAATTAACTATGTTATCAATATATCATGCGATTTAATCTTAATATAGTATTCAAATATACTGAAATTCAAAAAATGGTATATGACACTGCCAATACACACTTTATATATGATTACTTTTTGAAAATATCCAAATAACTGTTAAGTGTCAATTTGCATTTCTTTCAAAACTTCTCAGTATTAATGGTACCATGCGTTTGATTTATTCGTAACAACAACAACACTTAATTTTCTACGGCAGCATTGAATGACCAAAAATTATTTTTAAAAATCAAAATACTTATTTGTTGGAACAGTAAACTAATTCATCCCGGCTGTTAATTAATTCATTCAAATAATTTTGTTTATTCGCATGTACGTTTTACCGATTCATCCGAATGTTCTATTAATTCATAATTTCGCTTATCGTTCAGGATATTTTTTCTCCATATGTCCCTTTCATGTTACCGTAGATTTCCTTCTGACTTGTCCCTTTCATGTTACCGTAGATATCCCACTGACGTTTTGTTATGAATGTTTCATGTTCGGTATAGTGATCACGTATATTGATAGGTATGAATACAAACAGGATGACATTTATGCACTAAGTTATATTGTACACTGCCATAAACACAGTGGAATTTTTATTTGTGTGTACGTGCGTTATATTTTAGTCCCCGACTTTTGTTCCTCTGGCTCCAGTTTCACAATTATCCACTCATCTGAGTGTCAACTCAACTCAAACATTCCCATTTTTCTCTCATCAATATTTTAAAAAATATTAAGTTTTATGAGACAATATTTTGCTTTGCTCAACAAAACTACACTAAACAATTTAGATATAACTTTAGATGTTCAGTTTTAACTCTGTAATGTCTTTAAAACTGACATTGAAATATTTCCGAATTCGAGTTGAGTGCACACTCAATTGAGTGAATGTTTGTGAAACTGGGGCCTGGCACTCAACTAAGTATTATTTTCTATGCTGCATTAGCTGAAAAAAGATAAGTTTTGATTGGTTGTTATGTTGTAAAACGTCGCATTAGAAATTTTTCATCTAATCGCGACTAAAGCATAGTAATCAATATTCAAAAATGTGCCAATGTGCATGATGTTCTGTCTTGTACTAGAGCGCCCTCAGGGCGTCTTTTTATTGAAGGGCTAGGTCACCGAGGCAGTATGCTACATCGCCAGTCATTATGCGGCCAACGAATATACCAGTCGATACGCTGATACTGCCGGGAACAATGAGAGGAACCAATATCTCAAGTTTTAAAGCCCTATGTATGATCTGGTCTTGTTCTCGAGATGGACACAGTTGAAAAAAGGAAAATTGCAACAAAAAACCATGTACTCGACAACAGCAAAAACATACATGTAAATGCGACCCACATAATGAAACAATACATATAACTTTCAAAATATGAAATGGCAAAAATATGGTCAAAGTTAACATATTTTGTGTCTTTAAAAATTAATATTGAAATTAAATTGTCAAGAAGGATAATATAGGGGCCGCGATGGCCGAGTGGTTCATGTGTTTGCCTTAAAACTCAAAACGTCTCGCCGCTTAGGTTCGTCCCCAGCAAATTAGAGAGTTTTTTTCATGTCGTATGCTCTAATTTATAACTGCTAAGGTTGGTACCAGTATAATGGACTGAGTCGTCTGTGATTTTTATCTGCGACATTACGAGTGGGGTGGAGTGGAGTGGAGTGGAGTGGAGTGGAGTGTGGAGTGGAGTGGAGTGGACTGGAGTGGTGTGGAGTGGAGTAATGGTGTTTTACGCCCCAGTCAAGACTCTAATTATTTAGCGGCAGTCGGTTCTAGGATGGTGTAGGAAACCGGATTGCCCGGAGAAAACCACCGACCTTCGGCAAGCGAACTGACAAACTTTCTCACACTAGGATCTGTCCCGAGTGGGATTCGAACCCAGGCGGTGAGAGGCGCTGTGATCCGTAATCGCGCGCTTTAGACCACTCGGCCACCGAGGCTCCTGCGACATTAAGAGCGAGTGTATTTAATTTAGGGTTGGTCATAATACAGTACAGATTAGAAACAAATACACATTCACTCACCACAAGAACTTGCTAAAAATATAGCTGATGTGACGTAAAGCAACATTCAACATTCAACCAACTTATTAACAAAGTAAATTAAAGTACTAGTATACTAGTATTTGTACGTATATTTATCAAATAATACAAGATAAATAAAAATTGTCTCGAAACAAATAGATGAAAAATTACTGGTATGTCGTAAAACAGCCAACCGACCAGGTAAATTAAAGTATCTCTATACATGCACTTAATAAGATTACGGAAACTCATGGATGACCTTAATCCGAATAATTGTAAGAGCGCATTTAACTTTTTATCAATGTTCTTAGCTACAATTATCACGTGGCTATTTTTATCCTGTATCGTTTCATGTCTAAAATGACTTCTTCCAGTATCAGATTAACTAATATTTTCTTTCTATATTTGTCGTTTCTTAACGCTAAAGCCACTTATAATAGGGAAACTTCAGAAATGATGCTTTGAGCATTATAGTAATAAGGAAACGATTGTGTGATTATATTCAAAACATTCGGAGTAGGAAATAGTTGAAATCTCATTATTAACGTTTAGAGGATAAAAGGGATCAAAAGGGCAAGTAGGGGTCTGGTCTTTTACACTTTTCAAATGTTATGAATTGTTACATGTTGGCCTCGGTTTGTTTTTATTTAGGGTCAAACGATTTAAACATACAGTATAACAACATTTGTAGGATTTTGTTGCAACTTTTCCTTTATAAATTAAAGTGGGTGGAGAGGGGTCTTCAATCTTACGTAAGCTAGTTCGTTAGGCTTTTTCCGGTGGTTTGGCAAGCAATTTGAATCATATTCAGGCAATGGGATCCTTTTGTTATGACGCTTTAATTTCTGACATAAGAGACACGAACTTGATAAGCTTCATTTTAACCAAACACCATTAAAACATTTCCATTAAGCTACGCGAATGATGATAAATAAATAAAAAAAACGTATAAGACATCATTAAACACTCCAAAACAGCAATTTTGAACATTTACTTCACCACATGACAACTGAAGGTATAACAATCAAAAGAAACAGCAGACGATAACCTAAAACAATTGAAAACGGCAATTCATCAGTAATCGCATATATAATAGCAAATGGCAACTAATACCAGTTAAAACAGCACACGGCAATTAAAAGCATTCAAAAACAGACAGCACATCGCAACTTCAAGCATTAGATAATCACCACATGACAGTTTCAGTACATGGCAATATGTAACATTAAAACAGTACATCGGAACTTTGATTTTTAAGAACTTGAACAGGACATAAAACAATCTATTCTTAAGCATCACACGATAACTAATAGCTCTCGAAAACAGTACTAGCATAATGACACGCGATGACGTCATTTCTAGCTACAACGCAAGAAATTTTGATCTCAGAAATGCAGTATAATTAAGAAACTTAATTCCGTTGCGGTATCAAGTTCGTTGCATTTTGATGATACCGGATATCATTTCATAGCACATACTTCAACTAAATAGTAGTATATATATATATATATATATATATATATATATATATATATATATATATATATATATATATATGGAATTTTAATTTTTGACACATTACATCATATGAAACTGTGTCGTCTGCAAATAAAGTCTGACCTATTTTACAGATTCTCATTCGAAACTATTTGTGCCAAGTAAATCTAGTTATGAGTGTAATTAAAACCGTGTGTCACTTACGCTATAATTTGTTAAAAACACAAAAAACGAAAAAAAAATGCAATTTTATCCATAAAGTGATGTAAACAAAGTGAATTTTTATGCCACACCGGAAATGCATTATCTTTTTTTTCTTGTTATTGTTTACTCATTTAACAAATTGCGTTGTTTATATAAGCATTTTTTAAATCTTAATTCTGCAGGCCTCATTCAGGTGTTATTTTGTTATTCGTGAAATCTCCAATGAATTTTCTTTCCAGACTTTTTTTCAAAATAACGTCTGCCATAAGAACTTCGTTTACAACTGATGATTTCCGGTATATGAAATTGATAATCGCTCAAGCTCAAGATATTGTTCTAATTTTATATGTGCATATAATGATATTCCATTTCTATGTAAAGAGGAAATATAAGTATGAGTGAATGACTAATTAACTGACTAAATGAATGAATAAATAATTGAACGAATGAACGAATTGTTGAATAAACAAATGAATAGTGGAATTAATTAATCAATCAACAAATGAAAGAACAAACTAATGAATGAATGAATAAATGAATGAATAAATGAATGTTATTTTGAGGTCCTAGGTTTGCTTTGTGAGATCTGTTGTAAAGGTTAATTCTTTTTAATTACATTGATTTGAATTGACTTGATTATACAATTTAACCACACTGCATTGTAACAACTTTGAAGAAAGATTTTCTTTTATTGATTATAAGAATAAAATAGTATCCAGTGTGTTTTGTAAAAAAATTGTTAAGCGATCGGGTGACCAATCTGATGTCATTTTATATAAAAAAAAACAAAAAGAAACGCATTCTAATTAAGAAGAAAGACACATGTAGAGTGTACAAATTTTGTTGAAAAATATATTTGCTATGTGCAGAATTTTGAATGTTTCTTTTGATAATATCTAAAATTCTAAAAATTTAGTACATATATATGTCAATGAAAAGAACACATCGAAATCAACGATAAAGCTGCGAGAAGTAAAGAAGTCGTTGGAGCAATAAAAAATTCGGAGTAGACAAATATAACATTAATTAGACCAGGCACTTGAAAAAAAAAATACTCCCGCCCCAGACATCACCTTTGGGAGCTAAATCTAAAATTTGATTTGGTGATTTTGACCATTAACCTTGGTATGCTAAACATTGTCTCGTGTTACCTGTCTTCAATGTTTGATAAATTCAACCCATAGACGTGAAAGTTATGGAGCTGACACGATACTGGGATGTGAAGACGGGTAAATAGGGTGATATACCTTTATACCCATCGTCTGCGGATTGAAATTACATGAGAGAGAGAGAGAGAGAGAGAGAGAGAGAGAGAGAGAGAGAGAGAGAGAGCATTGTCTCGTGTTACCGTGTCTTCAATGTTTGATAAATTCAACCCATAGACGTGAAAGTTATGGAGCTGACACGATACTGGGATGTGAAGACGGGTAAATAGGGTGATATACCTTTATACCCATCGTCCTGCGGATTGAAATTACATGAGAGAGAGAGAGAGAGAGAGA
>CM056610.1:17627473-17658786 GCA_029721355.1 Tegillarca granosa | reverse complement strand
ATCACCAGACCACTATAGTATTATTAAGTACCCCACATCGAGACAAAGTTTTAAATCACAAGACCACTATAAAATTATTAAGAGATCCACATCGAGACACAGTTTTAAATCACTAGACCACTATAGAATTATTAAGAGAACCACAACGAGACACAGGTTTAAATCACTAGACCACTATAAAATTATTAAGAGAACCACATCAAGACACAGGTTTAAATCACCAGACCACTATAGAATTATTAAGAGAACCAAATGGAGACACAGTTTAAATCACTAGACCACTATAGAATTATTAAGAGAACAACATCGAGACACAGTTTTAAATCGACTTGACCAGTATAGAATTATTAAGAGAACCACATCGAGACACAGTTTTAAATCACTAGACCACTATAGAACTATGAAGAGAACCACATCAAGACACAGGTTTTAAATCAATAGACCACTATCGAATTATTAGAGAACCACATCAAGACACAGTTTTAAATCACTAGACCACTATAGAATTATGAAGAGAACACATCGAGACAAAGTTTAAATCACTAGACCCTATAGAATTATTAAGAGAATCACAACAAGACACAGGGTTAAATCACCAGACCACTATAGTATTATTAAGTGACCCACATCGAGACACAGTTTTAAATCACTAGAACACTAAAGAATTCCTTAAGAGAACCACTTCGAGACACAGGTTAAAATCACTAGACCACTATAGAATTATTAAGGAGAACCACATCGAGACACAGTTTTGAATCACCATACCACTATTGACTTATTAAGACAACCACATCGAGACACAGTTTTAAATAACCAGACCACTATAGTATTATTAAGTACCGACATCGAGACACAGTTTTAAATCACTAGACCACTATAGAATTATTAAGAGAACAACATCGAGACACAGGTTTAAATCACCAGACCACTATAGAATTATTAAGAGAACAACATCGAGACACAGGTTTAAATCACTAGACCACTATAGAATTATTAAAAGAACAACATCGACACACAGGTTTAATCACTAGACCACTATAGAATTATTAAGAGATCCACATCGAGACACAGTTTTAAATCACTAGACCACTATAGAATTATTAAGAGAACAACATCGAGACAAAGTTTTAAATCACTAGACCACTATAGAATTATTAAGAGAATCACAACAAGACACAGGTTAAATCACCAGACCACTATAGTATTATTAAGTGACCCACATCGAGACACAGTTTTAAATCACTAGAACACTAAAGAATTATTAAGGGAACCACATCGAGACACAGTTATAAATCACCAGACCACCATAGTATTATTAAGTACCCACATCGAGACAAAGTTTTAAATCACAAGACCACTATAGAATTATTAAGAGATCCACATCGAGACACAGTTTTAAATCACCAGACGACTATAGAATTATTAAGAGAACCACAACGAGACACAGGTTTAAATCACTAGACCACAATAGAATTATTAAGAGAACCACATCGAGACACAGTTTTAAATCACTAGTCCACTATAGAATTATTAAGAGAACCACATCAAGACACAGGTTTAAATCACCAGACCACTATAGAATTATTAAGAGAACCAAATCGAGACACAGTTTTAAATCACTAGACCACTATAGAATTATTAAAAGAACAACATCGAGACACAGTTTTAAATCACTTGACCATTATAGAATTATTAAGAGAACCACATCGAGACACGGTTTTCAATCACTAGACCACTATAGAATTATTAAGAGAACAACATCGAGACAAAGTTTTAAATAACCAGACCACTATAGTATTATTAAGTACCCACATCGAGACACAGTTTTAAATCACTAAACCACTTTAGAATTATTAAGAGAACCACATCGAGACACAGGTTTTAATCACTAGACCACTATAGAATTATTAAGTGACCCACATCGAGACACAGTTTTAAATCACCAGACCACAATAAAATTATTAAGAGAACCACATCAAGACACGGGTTTAAATCACCAGACCACTATAGAATTATTAAGTGAACCACATCGAGACACAGTTTAAATCACCAGACGACTATAGAATTATTAAGAGAACCACATCAAGACACAGGTTTAAATCACTAGACCATTATAGAATTTATAAGAGAACAACATCGAGACACAGTTTTAAATCAATAGACCACTATAGAATTTTTAGGAGATCCACATCGAGACACAGGTTTAAATCACTAAACCACTATAGAATTATTAAGAGAACCACATCGAGACACAGTCTTAAATCACTAGACCACTAAAGAATTATTAAGAGAACCACATCGAGACACAGTTTTAAATCACTAGACCACTATAGAATTATTAAGAGAACCACAAAGAGACACAGTTTTATATTACTAGACAACTATAGAATTATTAAGAGAACCACATCGAGACACAGGTTTAAATCACTAGACCACTATAAAATTATTAAGAGAACCACATCGAGACACAGGTTTAAATCACTAGACCACTATAGAATTATTAAGAGAACAACATCGAGACACAGGTTTAAATTACTAGACCACTATAAAATTATCAAGAGAACCACATCGAGACACAGTTTTAAATCACTAGACCACTATAAAATTATTAAGAGAACAACAACGAGACACGAGTTTAAATCACTAGACCACTATAAAATTATTAAGAGAACAACATCGAGACACAGGTTTAAATCACTAGACCATTGTAGAATTATTAAGAGAACAACATCGAGACACAGTTTTAAATCACTAGACAATTATAGAATTATTAAGAGAACCACATCGAGACACGGGTGTAAATCATTAGACCACTATAGAATTATTAAGAGAACCACATCGAGACACAGTTTTAAATCACTAGACCACTATAAAATTATTAAGAGAACAACATCGAGACACAGGTTTAAATCAATAGACCATTATAAAATTATTAAGAGAACAACATCGAGACACAGGTTTAATCACTAGACCACTATAGAATTATTAAGAGAACAACATCGAGACACAGGTTTAAATCACCAGACCACTATAAATTTATTAAGAGAACCACATCGAGACACAGGTTAAAATCACTAGACCACTATAGAATTATTAAGAGAACCACATCGAGACACAGTTTTAAATCACCAGACCACTATTGAATTATTAAGAGAACCACATCGAGACACAGTTTTAAATCATTAGACCACTATAGAATTATTAAGAGAACAACATCGAGACACAGTTTTAAATCACTTGAACATTATAGAATTATTAAGAGAACCAAATCGAGACACAGTTTTAAATCACTAGACCACTATAGAATTATTAAGAGAACAACATCGAGACACAGTTTTAAATCACTTGACCATTATAGAATTATTAAGAGAACCACATCGAGACACAGTTTTAAATCACTAGACCACTATAGAATTATTAAGAGAACAACAACAAGACACAGGTTTAAATCACTAGACAACTATAGAATTATTAAGAGAACCACAACAAGACACAGGTTTAAATCACTAGAAAACTATAGAATTATTAAGAGAACAACATCGAGACAAAGTTTTAAATCACTAGACCACTATAGAATTATTAAGAGAATCACAACAAGACACAGGTTTAAAACACCAGACCACTATAGTATTATTATGTGACCCACATCGAGACACAGTTTTAAATCACCAGACCACTATAGTATTATTAAGTACCCACATCGAGACAAAGTTTTAAATCACAAGACCACTATAAAATTATTAAGAGATCCACATCGAGACACAGTTTTAAATCACTAGACCACTATAGAATTATTAAGAGAACCACAACGAGACACAGGTTTAAATCACTAGACCACTATAAAATTATTAAGAGAACCACATCAAGACACAGGTTTAAATCACCAGACCACTATAGAATTATTAAGAGAACCAAATGGAGACACAGTTTTAAATCACTAGACCACTATAGAATTATTAAGAGAACAACATCGAGACACAGTTTTAAATCACTTGACCATTATAGAATTATTAAGAGAACCACATCGAGACACAGTTTTAAATCACTAGACCACTATAGAACTATTAAGAGAACCACATCAAGACACAGGTTTAAATCAATAGACTACTATCGAATTATTAAGAGAACCACATCAAGACACAGTTTTAAATCACTAGACCACTATAGAATTATTAAGAGAACAACATCGAGACAAAGTTTTAAATCACTAGACCACTATAGAATTATTAAGAGAATCACAACAAGACACAGGTTTAAATCACCAGACCACTATAGTATTATTAAGTGACCCACATCGAGACACAGTTTTAAATCACTAGAACACTAAAGAATTCTTAAGAGAACCACATCGAGACACAGGTTAAAATCACTAGACCACTATAGAATTATTAAGAGAACCACATCGAGACACAGTTTTGAATCACCAGACCACTATTGACTTATTAAGACAACCACATCGAGACACAGTTTTAAATAACCAGACCACTATAGTATTATTAAGTACCGACATCGAGACACAGTTTTCAATCACTAGACCACTATAGAATTATTAAGAGAACAACATCGAGACACAGGTTTAAATCACCAGACGACTATAGAATTATTAAGAGAACAACATCGAGACACAGGTATAAATCACTAGACCACTATAGAATTATTAAAAGAACAACATCGACACACAGGTTTAATCACTAGACCACTATAGAATTATTAAGAGATCCACATCGAGACACAGTTTTAAATCACTAGACCACTATAGAATTATTAAGAGAACAACATCGAGACAAAGTTTTAAATCACTAGACCACTATAGAATTATTAAGAGAATCACAACAAGACACAGGTTTAAATCACCAGACCACTATAGTATTATTAAGTGACCCACATCGAGACACAGTTTTAAATCACTAGAACACTAAAGAATTATTAAGGGAACCACATCGAGACACAGTTATAAATCACCAGACCACCATAGTATTATTAAGTACCCACATCGAGACAAAGTTTTAAATCACAAGACCACTATAGAATTATTAAGAGATCCACATCGAGACACAGTTTTAAATCACCAGACGACTATAGAATTATTAAGAGAACCACAACGAGACACAGGTTTAAATCACTAGACCACAATAGAATTATTAAGAGAACCACATCGAGACACAGTTTTAAATCACTAGTCCACTATAGAATTATTAAGTGAACCACATCAAGACACAGGTTTAAATCACCAGACCACTATAGAATTATTAAGAGAACCACATCAAGACACAGGTTTAAATCACCAGACCACTATAGAATTATTAAGAGAACCAAATCGAGACACAGTTTTAAATCACTAGACCACTATAGAATTATTAAAAGAACAACATCGAGACACAGTTTTAAATCACTTGACCATTATAGAATTATTAAGAGAACCACATCGAGACACGGTTTTCAATCACTAGACCACTATAGAATTATTAAGAGAACAACATCGAGACAAAGTTTTAAATAACCAGACCACTATAGTATTATTAAGTACCCACATCGAGACACAGTTTTAAATCACTAAACCACTATAGAATTATTAAGAGAACCACATCGAGACACAGGTTTTAATCACTAGACCACTATAGAATTATTAAGTGACCCACATCGAGACACAGTTTTAAATCACCAGACCACAATAAAATTATTAAGAGAACCACATCAAGACACGGGTTTAAATCACCAGACCACTATAGAATTATTAAGTGAACCACATCGAGACACAGGTTTAAATCACCAGACGACTATAGAATTATTAAGAAAACCAAATCGAGACACAGTTTTAAACCATTAGACCACTAAAGAATTATTAAGAGAACCACATCGAGACACAGGTTTAAATCACTAGACCACTATAAAATTATTAAGAGAACCACATCGAGACAGAGTTTTTAAAATTACTAGACCACTATAGAATTATTAAGAGAACCACATCGAGACACAGGTTTGAAGCATTAGACAACTATAGAATTATTAAGAGAACCACATTGAGAAACGGGTTTAAATCACTAGACCACTATAAAATTATTAAAAGAACCACATCGAGACACTGGTTGAAATCACCAGACCACTATAAAATTATTAAGAGAACAACATCGAGACACGGGTTTTAATCACCATACCACTAAAGAATTATTACGAGAACCACATCGAGAAACGGGTTTAAATCACTAGACCACTATAGAATTATTAAGAGAACCACATCGAGACACAGGTTTAAATCACTAGACCAATATAGAATTATTAAGGGAACCACATCGAGACACAGGTTTAAATCACCAGACCACTATAAAATTATTAAGAGAACCACAAAGAGAAACAGTTTTAAATCACCAGACCACTATAGAATTATTAAGAGTACCACATCGAGACACAGGTTTAAATCACCAGACGACTATAGAATTATTAAGAAAAACCAAATCGAGACACAGTTTTAAACCATTAGACCACTAAAGAATTATTAAGAGAACCACATCGAGAAACAGGTTTAAATCACCAGACGACTACAGAATTATTAAGAAAACCACATCGAGACACAGTTTTAAAATTACTAGACCACTATATAATTTTTAAGAGAAGCACATCGAGACAGAGTTTTAAATCACTAGACAACTATAGAATTATTAAGAGAACCACATCGAGACACAGGTTTAAATCACTAGACCACTATAGAATTATTAAGAGAACCACATCGAGAAACAGGTTTAAATCGCCAGACCACTATAGAATTATTAAGAGAACCACATCGAGAAACGGGTTTAAATCTCTAGACCACTATAGAATTATTAAAAGAACCACATCGAGACACTGGTTGAAATCACCAGACCACTATAGAATTATTAAGAGGACAACATCGAGACACGGGTTTTAATCACCATACCACTAAATAATTATTAAGAGAACCACATCGAAACACATGTTTAAATCACCAGACCACTGTAGAATTATTAAGAGAACCACATCGAGATACAGCTTTAAATCACTAGACCACTATAGAATTATTAAGAGAACAACATCGAGACACAGTTTTAAATCACTAGACCACTAAAGAATTATTAAGAGAACCACATCGAGACACAGTTTTAAATCACTAGACCACTATAGAATTATTAAGAGAACCACAAACAGACACAGTTTTATATTACTAGACAACTATAGAATTATTAAGAGAACCACATCGAGACACAGGTTTAAATCACTAGACCACTATAAAATTATTAAGAGAACCACATCGAGACACAGGTTTAAATCACTAGACCACTATAGAATTATTAAGAGAACAACATCGAGACACAGGTTTAAATCACTAGACCACTATAAAATTATTAAGAGAACCACATCGAGACACAGTTTTAAATCAATAGACCACTATAAAATTATTAGGAGAACAACATCGAGACACAGGTTTTAAATCACTAGACCATTATAGAATTATTAAGAGAACAACAACGAAACACGAGTTTAAATCACTAGACCACTATAAAATTATTAAGAGAACAACATCGAGACACAGGTTTAAATCACTAGACCATTATAGAATTATCAAGAGAACAACATCGAGACACTGGTGTAAATCATTAGACCACTATAGAATTATTAAGGTTACCACATCGAGACACAGTTTTAAATCACTAGACCACTATAAAATAATTAAGAGAACAACATCGAGACACAGGTTTAAATCACTAGACCATTATAAAATTATTAAGAGAACAACATCGAGACACAGGTTTAATCACTAGACCACTATAGAATTATTAGGAGAACAACATCGAGACACAGGTTTAAATCACCAGACCACTATAAAATTATTAAGAGTACATCGAGACACAGGTTTAAATCACTAGACCACTATAGAATTATTAAGAGAACAACATCGACACACAGGTTTAAATCACTAGACCACTATAGAATTATTAAGAGAACAACATCGAGACACAGGTTTAAATCACTAGACCACTATAGAATTATTAAGAGAACAACATCGAGACACAGGTTTAAATCACTAGACCACTATAAAATTATTAAGAGAACCACATCGAAACACAGTTTTAAATCACTAGACCACTATAAAATTATTAGGAGAACAACATCGAGAAACAGGTTTTAAATCACAAGATCATTATAGAATTATTAAGAGAACAACATCGAGACACAGGTTTAAATCACTAGACCATTATAGAATTATTAAGAGAACAACATCGAGACACAGTTTTAAATCACTAGACAACTATAAAATTATTAAGAGAACAACATCGAGACACAGTTTTAAATCACTAGACCACTATAGAATTATTAAGAGAACAACATCGAGACACAGGTTTAAATCACTAGACCATTAAAAAATTATTAAGAGAACAACATCGAGACACAGGTTTAATCACTAAACCACTATAGAATTATTAAGAGAACAACATCGAGACACAGGTTTAAATCACCAGACCACTATAGAATTATTAAGAGAACCACATCGAGACACAGTTTTAAATCACTAGACCACTATCAAATTATTAAAAGAACAACATCGAGACACAGTTTTAAATCACTAGACCATTATAGAATTATTAAGAGAACCACATCGAGACACAGTTTTAAATCACTAGACCACTATAGAATTATTAAGAGAACCACATCGAGACACAGTTTTAAATCACTTGACCATTATAGAATTATTAAGAGAACCAAATCGAGACACAGTTTTAAATCACTAGACCACTATAGAATTATTAAGAGAACAACATCGAGACACAGTTTTAAATCACTTGAACATTATAGAATTATTAAGAGAACCACATCGAGACACAGTTTTAAATCACTAGACCACTATAGAATTATTAAGAGAACCACATCGAGACACAGTTTTAAATCACTAGACCACTAAAGAATTATTAAGAGAACCACATCGAGACACAGGTTAAAATCAGTAGACCACTCTAGAATTATTAAGAGAACCAAATCGAAACAAAGTTTTAAATCACTAGACCACTGTAGAATTATTAAGTGAACCACATCGAGACACAGGTTTAAATCACCAGACCACTATAGTATTATTAAGTGACCCACATCGAGACACAGTTTTAAATCACTAGACCACTAAAGAATTATTAAGAGAACCACATCGAGACACAGGTTAAAATCACTAGACCACTATAGAATTATTAAGAGAACCACATCGAGACACAGTTTTAAATCACCAGACCACTATTGAATTATTAAGAGAACCACATCGAGACACAGTTTTAAATCACCAGACCACTATAGTATTATTAAGTACCCACATCGAGACAAAGTTTTAAATCACAAGACCACTATAGAATTATTAAGAGATCCACATCGAGACACAGTTTTAAATCACTTGACCACTATAGAATTATTAAGAGAACCACAACGAGACACAGGTTAAATCACTAGACCACAATAGAATTATTAAGAGAACCACTTCGAGACACAGTTTTAAATCACTAGACCACTATAGAATTATTAAGTGAACCACATCGAGACACAGGTTTAAATCACCAGACCACTATAGAATTATTAAGAGAACAACATCGAGACACAGGTTTAAATCACTAGACCACTATAGAATTATTAAGAGAACAACATCGACACACAGGTTTAAATCACTAGACCACTATAGAATTATTAAGAGAACAACATCGACACACAGGTTTAAATCACTAGACCACTATAGAGTTATTAAGAGAACCACATCAAGACACAGGTTTAAATCACCAGACCACTATAGAATTATTAAGAGAACAACATCGAGACACAGGTTTAAATCACTAAACCACTATAGAATTATTAAGAGAACCATATCGAGACACAGGTTTAAATCACTAGACCACTATAGAATTATTAAGGGAACCACATCGGGACTCAGGTTTAAATCACCAGACCACTATAAAATTTTTAAGACAACCACATCAAGACACAGGTTTAAATCACCAGACCACTATAGAATTATTAAGGGAACCACATCGAGAAACAGGTTTAAATCACCAGACGACTATAGAATTATTAAGAAAACCAAATCGAGACACAGTTTTAAACCATTAGACCACTAAAGAATTATTAAGAGAACCACATCGAGACACAGTTTTAAATCAATAGACCATTATAGAATTATTAAGAGAACAACATCGAGACACTGGTGTAAATCATTAGACCACTATAGAATTATTAAGAGAACCACATCGAGACACAGTTTTAAATCACTAGACCACTATAAAATAATTAAGAGAACAACATCGAGACACAGGTTTAAATCACTAGACCATTATAAAATTATTAAGAGAACAACATCGAGACACAGGTTTAATCACTAGAAAACTATAGAATTATTAGGAGAACAACATCGAGACACAGGTTTAAATCAACAGACCACTATAAAATTATTAAGAGTACCACATCGAGACACAGGTTTAAATCACTAGACCCCTATAGAATTATTAAGAGAACAACATCGACACACAGGTTCAAATCACTAGACCACTATAGAATTATTAAGAGAACAACATCGAGACACAGGTTTAAATCACTAGACCACTATAGAATTATTAAGAGAACAACATCGAGACACAGGTTTAATGACTAGACCACTATAAAATTATTAAGAGAACCACATCAAGACACAGTTTTAAATCACTAGACCACTATAAAATTATTAGGAGAACAACATCGAGAAACAGGTTTAAATCACTAGACCATTATAGAATTATTAAGAGAACATCATCGAGACACAGTTTTAAATCACTAGACCACTATAAAATTATTAAGAGAACAACATCGAGACACAGTTTTAAATCACTAGACCACTATAAAATTATTAAGAGTACCACATCGAGACACAGGTTTAAATCACTAGACCATTAAAAAATTATTAAGAGAACAACATCGAGACACAGGTTTAATCACTAAACCACTATAGAATTATTAAGAGAACAACATCGAGACACAGGTTTAAATCACCAGACCACTATAAAATTATTAAGAGAATCACATCGAGACACAGTTTTAAATCACTAGACCACTATCAAATTATTAAAAGAACAACATCGAGACACAGGTTTAAATCACTAGACCACTATAGAATTACTAAGAGAACAACATCGAGACACAGTTTTAAATCACTAGACCATTATAGAATTATTAAGAGAACCACATCGAGACACAGTTTTAAATCACTAGACCACTATAGAATTATTAAGAGAACAACATCGAGACACAGTTTTAAATCACTTGACCATTATAGAATTATTAAGAGAACGAAATCGAGACACAGTTATAATCACTAGACCACTATAGAATTATTAAAAGAACAACATCGAGACACAGTTTTAAATCACTTGACCATTATAGAATTATTAAGAGAACCACATCGAGACACAGTTTTGAATCACTAGACCACTATAAAATTATTAAGAGAACCACATCGAGACACAGTTTTAAATCACTAGACCACTAAAGAATTATTAAGAGAACCACATCGAGACATAGGTTAAAATCAGTAGACCACTATAGAATTATTAAGAGAACCAAATCGAGACAAAGTTTTAAATCACTAGACCACTATAGAATTATTAAGTGAACCACATCGAGACACAGGTTTAAATCACCAGACCACTATAGTATTATTAAGTGACCCACATCGAGACACAGTTTTAAATCACCAGACCACTATAGTATTATTAAGTACCCACATCGAGACAAAGTTTTAAATCACAAGACCACTATAAAATTATTAAGAGATCCACATCGAGACACAGTTTTTAAATCACTAGACCACTATAGAATTATTAAGAGAACCACAACGAGACACAGGTTTAAATCACTAGACCACTATAAAATTATTAAGAGAACCACATCAAGACACAGGTTTAAATCACCAGACCACTATAGAATTATTAAGAGAACCAAATGGAGACACAGTTTTAAATCACTAGACCACTATAGAATTATTAAGAGAACAACATCGAGACACAGTTTTAAATCACTTGACCATTATAGAATTATTAAGAGAACCACATCGAGACACAGTTTTAAATCACTAGACCACTATAGAACTATTAAGAGATCCACATCAAGACACAGGTTTAAATCAATAGACCACTATCGAATTATTAAGAGAACCACATCAAGACAAAGTTTTAAATCACTAGACCACTATAGAATTATTAAGAGAACAACTTCGAGACAAAGTTTTAAATCACTAGACCACTATAGAATTATTAAGAGAATCACAACAAGACACAGGTTTAAATCACCAGACCACTATAGTATTATTAAGTGACCCACATCGAGACACAGTTTTAAATCACTAGAACACTAAAGAATTCTTAAGAGAACCACATCGAGACACAGGTTAAAATCATTAGACCACTATAGAATTATTAAGAGAACCACATCGAGACACAGTTTTGAATCACCAGACCACTATTGAATTATTAAGAGAACCACATCGAGACACAGTTTTAAATAACCAGACCACTATAGTATTATTAAGTACCGACATCGAGACACAGTTTTAAATCACTAGACCACTATAGAATTATTAAGAGAACAACATCGAGACACAGGTTTAAATCACCAGACCACTATAGAATTATTAAGAGAACAACATCGAGACACAGGTTTAAATCACTAGACCACTATAGAATTATTAAAAGAACAACATCGACACACAGGTTTAATCACTAGACCACTATAGAATTATTAAGAGATCCACATCGAGACACAGTTTTAAATCACTAGACCACTATAGAATTATTAAGAGAACAACATCGAGACAAAGTTTTAAATCACTAGACCACTATAGAATTATTAAGAGAATCACAACAAGACACAGGTTTAAATCACCAGACCACTATAGTATTATTAAGTGACCCACATCGAGACACAGTTTTAAATCACTAGAACACTAAAGAATTATTAAGGGAACCACATCGAGACACAGTTATAAATCACCAGACCACCATAGTATTATTAAGTACCCACATCGAGACAAAGTTTTAAATCACAAGACCACTATAGAATTATTAAGAGATCCACATCGAGACACAGTTTTAAATCACCAGACGACTATAGAATTATTAAGAGAACCACAACGAGACACAGGTTTAAATCACTAGACAACAATAGAATTATTAAGAGAACCACATCGAGACACAGTTTTAAATCACTAGTCCACTATAGAATTATTAAGTGAACCACATCAAGACACAGGTTTAAATCACCAGACCACTATAGAATTATTAAGAGAACCACATCAAGACACAGGTTTAAATCACCAGACCACTATAGAATTATTAAGAAAACCAAATCGAGACACAGTTTTAAATCACTAGACCACTATAGAATTATTAAAAGAACAACATCAAGACACAGTTTTAAATCACTTGACCATTATAGAATTATTAAGAGAACCACATCGAGACACGGTTTTCAATCACTAGACCACTATAGAATTATTAAGAGAACAACATCGAGACAAAGTTTTAAATAACCAGACCACTATAGTATTATTAAGTACCCACATCGAGACACAGTTTTAAATCACTAAACCACTATAGAATTATTAAGAGAACCACATCGAGACACAGGTTTTAATCACTAGACCACTATAGAAGTATTAAGTGACCCACATCGAGACACAGTTTTAAATCACCAGACCACAATAAAATTATTAAGAGAACCACATCAAGACACTAGTTTAAATCACCAGACCACTATAGAATTATTAAGTGAACCACATCGAGACACAGGTTTAAATCACCAGACGACTATAGAATTATTAAGAAAACCAAATCGAGACACAGTTTTAAACCATTAAACCACTAAAGAATTATTAAGAGAACCACATCGAGACACAGGTTTAAATCACTAGACCACTATAAAATTATTAAGAGAACCACATCGAGACAGAGTTTTAAAATTACTAGACCACTATAGAATTATTAAGAGAACCACATCGAGACACAGGTTTGAAGCATTAGACAACTATAGAATTATTAAGAGAACCACATTGAGAAACGGGTTTAAATCACTAGACCACTATAAAATTATTAAAAGAACCACATCGAGACACTGGTTGAAATCACCAGACCACTATAAAATTATTAAGAGAACAACATCGAGACACGGGTTTTAATCACCATACCACTAAAGAATTATTAAGAGAACCACATCGAGAAACGGGTTTAAATCACTAGACCACTATAGAATTATTAAGAGAACCACATCGAGACACAGGTTTAAATCACTAGACCAATATAGAATTATTAAGGGAACCACATCGAGACACAGGTTTAAATCACCAGACCACTATAAAATTATTAAGAGAACCACAAAGAGAAACAGTTTTAAATCACCAGACCACTATAGAATTATTAAGAGTACCACATCGAGACACAGGTTTAAATCACCAGACGACTATAGAATTATTAAGAAAAACCAAATCGAGACACAGTTTTAAACCATTAGACCACTAAAGAATTATTAAGAGAACCACATCGAGAAACAGGTTTAAATCACCAGACGACTACAGAATTATTAAGAAACCACATCGAGACACAGTTTTAAAATTTCTAGACCACTATATAATTTTAAGAGAAGCACATCGAGACAGAGTTTTAAATCACTAGACAACTATAGAATTATTAAGAGAACCACATCGAGACACAGGTTTAAATCACTAGAAAACTATAGAATTATTAAGAGAACCACATCGAGAAACGGGTTTAAATCTCTAGACCACTATAGAATTATTAAAAGAACCACATCGAGACACTGGTTGAAATCACCAGACCACTATAGAATTATTAAGAGGACAACATCGAGACACGGGTTTTAATCACCATACCACTAAATAATTATTAAGAGAACCACATCGAAACACATGTTTAAATCACCAGACCACTGTAGAATTATTAGAGAACCACATCGAGATACAGCTTTAAATCACTAGACCACTATAGAATATTAAGAGAACAACATCGAGACACAGTTTTAAATCACTAGACCACTAAAGAATTATTAAGAGAACCACATCGAGACACAGTTTTAAATCACTAGACCACTATAGAATTATTAAGAGAACACAAACAGACACAGTTTTATATTACTAGACAACTATAGAATTATTAAGAGAACCACATCGAGACACAGTTTAAATCACTAGACCACTATAAAATTATTAAGAGAACCACATCGAGACACAGGTTTAAATCACTAGACACTATAGAATTATTAAGAGAACAACATCGAGACACAGGTTTAAATCACTAGACCACTATAAAATTATTAAGAGAACCACATCGAGACACAGTTTTAAATCAATAGACCACTATAAAATTATTAGGAGAACAACATCGAGACACAGGTTTTAAATCACTAGACCATTATAGAATTATTAAGAGAACAACAACGAAACACGAGTTTAAATCACTAGACCACTATAAAATTATTAAGAGAACAACATCGAGACACAGGTTTAAATCACTAGACCATTATAGAATTATTTAGAGAACAACATCGAGACACTGGTGTAAATCATTAGACCACTATAGAATTATTAAGGTAACCACATCGAGACACAGTTTTAAATCACTAGACCACTATAAAATAATTAAGAGAACAACATCGAGACACAGGTTTAAATCACTAGACCATTATAAAATTATTAAGAGAACAACATCGAGACACAGGTTTAATCACTAGACCACTATAGAATTATTAGGAGAACAACATCGAGACACAGGTTTAAATCACCAGACCACTATAAAATTATTAAGAGTACATCGAGACACAGGTTTAAATCACTAGACCACTATAGAATTATTAAGAGAAAAACATCGACACACAGGTTTAAATCACTAGACCACTATAGAATTATTAAGAGAACAACATCGAGACACAGGTTTAAATCACTAGACCACTATAGAATTATTAAGAGAACAACACCGAGACACATGTTTAAATCACTAGACCACTATAAAATTATTAAGAGAACCA
The DNA here is from genome assembly GCA_029721355.1 of Tegillarca granosa. Classification (NCBI taxonomy): domain Eukaryota; kingdom Metazoa; phylum Mollusca; class Bivalvia; order Arcoida; family Arcidae; genus Tegillarca; species Tegillarca granosa. The sequence continues at coordinate 17,642,742 of CM056610.1, read as the reverse complement.
CATCGAAACACAGTTTTAAATCACTAGACCACTATAAAATTATTAGGAGAACAACATCGAGAAACAGGTTTTAAATCACAAGATCATTATAGAATTATTAAGAGAACAACAACGAGACACAGGTTTAAATCACTAGACCACTATAAAATTATTAAGAGAACAACATCGAGACACAGGTTTAAATCACTAGACCATTATAGAATTATTAAGAGAACAACATCGAGACACAGTTTTAAATCACTAGACAACTATAAAATTATTAAGAGAACAACATCGAGAGACAGTTTTAAATCACTAGACCACTATAAAATTATTAAGAGAACAACATCGAGACACAGGTTTAAATCACTAGACCATTAAAAAATTATTAAGAGAACAACATCGAGACACAGGTTTAATCACTAAACCACTATAGAATTATTAAAAGAACAACATCGAGACACAGGTTTAAATCACCAGACCACTATAGAATTATTAAGAGAACCACATCGAGACACAGTTTTAAATCACTAGACCACTATCAAATTATTAAAAGAACAACATCGAGACACAGTTTTAAATCACTAGACCATTATAGAATTATTAAGAGAACCACATCGAGACACAGTTTTAAATCACTAGACCACTATAGAATTATTAAGAGAACAACATCGAGACACAGTTTTAAATCACTTGACCATTATAGAATTATTAAGAGAACCAAATCGAGACACAGTTTTAAATCACTAGACCACTATAGAATTATTAAGAGAACAACATCGAGACACAGTTTTAAATCACTTGAACATTATAGAATTATTAAGAGAACCACATCGAGACACAGTTTTAAATCACTAGACCACTATAGAATTATTAAGAGAACCACATCGAGACACAGTTTTAAATCACTAGACCACTAAAGAATTATTAAGAGAACCACATCGAGACACAGGTTTAAATCACCAGACCACTATAGTATTATTAAGTGACTCACATCGAGACACAGTTTTAAATCACCAGACCACTATAGTATTATTAAGTACCCACATCGAGACAAAGTTTTAAATCACAAGACCACTATAAAATTATTAAGAGATCCACATCGAGACACAGTTTTAAATCACTAGACCACTATAGAATTATTAAGAGAACCACAACGAGACACAGGTTTAAATCACTAGACCACTATAAAATTATTAAGAGAACCACATCAAGACACAGGTTTAAATCACCAGACCACTATAGAATTATTAAGAGAACCAAATGGAGACACAGTTTTAAATCACTAGACCACTATAGAATTATTAAGAGAACAACATCGAGACACAGTTTTAAATCACTTGACCATTATAGAATTATTAAGAGAACCACATCGAGACACAGTTTTAAATCACTAGACCACTATAGAACTATTAAGAGAACCACATCAAGACACAGGTTTAAATCAATAGACCACTATCGAATTATTAAGAGAACCACATCAAGACACAGTTTTAAATCACTAGACCACTATAGAATTATTAAGAGAACAACATCGAGACAAAGTTTTAAATCACTAGACCACTATAGAATTATTAAGAGAATCACAACAAGACACAGGTTTAAATCACCAGACCACTATAGTATTATTAAGTGACCCACATCGAGACACAGTTTTAAATCACTAGAACACTAAAGAATTCTTAAGAGAACCACATCGAGACACAGGTTAAAATCACTAGACCACTATAGAATTATTAAGAGAACCACATCGAGACACAGTTTTGAATCACCAGACCACTATTGAATTATTAAGAGAACCACATCGAGACACAGTTTTAAATAACCAGACCACTATAGTATTATTAAGTACCGACATCGAGGCACAGTTTTTAAACACTAGACCACTATAGAATTATTAAGAGAACAACATCGAGACACAGGTTTAAATCACCAGACCACTATAGAATTATTAAGAAAATAACATCGAGACACAGGTTTAAATCACTAGACCACTATAGAATTATTAAAAGAACAACATCGACACACAGGTTTAATCACTAGACCACTATAGAATTATTAAGAGATCCACATCGAGACACAGTTTTAAATCACTAGACCACTATAGAATTATTAAGAGAACAACATCGAGACAAAGTTTTAAATCACTAGACCACTATAGAATTATTAAGAGAATCACAACAAGACACAGGTTTAAATCACCAGACCACTATAGTATTATTAAGTGACCCACATCGAGACACAGTTTTAAATCACTAGAACACTAAAGAATTATTAAGGGAACCACATCGAGACACAGTTATAAATCACCAGACCACCATAGTATTATTAAGTACCCACATCGAGACAACGTTTTAAATCACAAGACCACTATAGAATTATTAAGAGATCCACATCGAGACACAGTTTTAAATCACCAGACGACTATAGAATTATTAAGAGAACCACAACGAGACACAGGTTTAAATCACTAGACAACAATAGAATTATTAAGAGAACCACATCGAGACACAGTTTTAAATCACTAGTCCACTATAGAATTATTAAGTGAACCACATCAAGACACAGGTTTAAATCACCAGACCACTATAGAATTATTAAGAGAACCACATCAAGACACAGGTTTAAATCACCAGACCACTATAGAATTATTAAGAGAACCAAATCGAGACACAGTTTTAAATCACTAGACCACTATAGAATTATTAAAAGAACAACATCGAGACACAGTTTTAAATCACTTGACCATTATAGAATTATTAAGAGAACCACATCGAGACACGGTTTTCAATCACTAGACCACTATAGAATTATTAAGAGAACAACATCGAGAAAAAGTTTTAAATAACCAGACCACTATAGTATTATTAAGTACCCACATCGAGACACAGTTTTAAATCACTAAACCACTATAGAATTATTAAGAGAACCACATCGAGACACAGGTTTTAATCACTAGACCACTATAGAATTATTAAGTGACCCACATCGAGACACAGTTTTAAATCACCAGACCACAATAAAATTATTAAGAGAACCACATCAAGACACGGGTTTAAATCACCAGACCACTATAGAATTATTAAGTGAACCACATCGAGACACAGGTTTAAATCACCAGACGACTATAGAATTATTAAGAAAACCAAATCGAGACACAGTTTTAAACCATTAGACCACTAAAGAATTATTAAGAGAACCACATCGAGACACAGGTTTAAATCACTAGACCACTATAATATTATTAAGAGAACCACATCGAGACAGAGTTTTAAAATTACTAGACCACTATAGAATTATTAAGAGAACCACATCGAGACACAGGTTTGAAGCATTAGACAACTATAGAATTATTAAGAGAACCACATTGAGAAACGGGTTTAAATCACTAGACCACTATAAAATTATTAAAAGAACCACATCGAGACACTGGTTGAAATCACCAGACCACTATAAAATTATTAAGAGAACAACATCGAGACACGGGTTTTAATCACCATACCACTAAAGAATTATTAAGAGAACCACATCGAGAAACGGGTTTAAATCACTAGACCACTATAGAATTATTAAGAGAACCACATCGAGACACAGGTTTAAATCACTAGACCAATATAGAATTATTAAGGGAACCACATCGAGACACAGGTTTAAATCACCAGACCACTATAAAATTATTAAGAGAACCACAAAGAGAAACAGTTTTAAATCACCAGACCACTATAGAATTATTAAGAGTACCACATCGAGACACAGGTTTAAATCACCAGACGACTATAGAATTATTAAGAAAAACCAAATCGAGACACAGTTTTTAAACCATTAGACCACTAAAGAATTATTAAGAGAACCACATCGAGAAACAGGTTTAAATCACCAGACGACTACAGAATTATTAAGAAAACCACATCGAGACACAGTTTTAAAATTACTAGACCACTATATAATTTTTAAGTGAAGCACATCGAGACACAGTTTTAAATCACTAGTCCACTATAGAATTATTAAGTGAACCACATCAAGACACAGGTTTAAATCACCAGACCACTATAGAATTATTAAGAGAACCACATCAAGACACAGGTTTAAATCGCCAGACCACTATAGAATTATTAAGAGAACCACATCGAGAAACGGGTTTAAATCTCTAGACCACTATAGAATTATTAAAAGAACCACATCGAGACACTGGTTGAAATCACCAGACCACTATAGAATTATTAAGAGGACAACATCGAGACACGGGTTTTAATCACCATACCACTAAATAATTATTAAGAGAACCACATCGAAACACATGTTTAAATCACCAGACCACTGTAGAATTATTAAGAGAACCACATCGAGATACAGCTTTAAATCACTAGACCACTATAGAATTATTAAGAGAACAACAACGAGACACAGTTTTAAATCACTAGACCACTAAAGAATTATTAAGAGAACCACATCGAGACACAGTTTTAAATCACTAGACCACTATAGAATTATTAAGAGAACCACAAACAGACACAGTTTTATATTACTAGACAACTATAGAATTATTAAGAGAACCACATCGAGACACAGGTTTAAATCACTAGACCACTATAAAATTATTAAGAGAACCACATCGAGACACAGGTTTAAATAACTAGACCACTATAGAATTATTAAGAGAACAACATCGAGAAACAGGTTTAAATCACTAGACCACTATAAAATTATTAAGAGAACCACATCGAGACACAGTTTTAAATCAATAGACCACTATAAAATTATTAGGAGAACAACATCGAGACACAGGTTTTAAATCACTAGACCATTATAGAATTATTAAGAGAACAACAACGAAACACGAGTTTAAATCACTAGACCACTATAAAATTATTAAGAGAACAACATCGAGACACAGGTTTAAATCACTAGACCATTATAGAATTATTAAGAGAACAACATCGAGACACTGGTGTAAATCATTAGACCACTATAGAATTATTAAGGTAACCACATCGAGACACAGTTTTAAATCACTAGACCACTATAAAATAATTAAGAGAACAACATCGAGACACAGGTTTAAAACACTAGACCATTATAAAATTATTAAGAGAACAACATCGAGACACAGGTTTAATCACTAGACCACTATAGAATTATTAGGAGAACAACATCGAGACACAGGTTTAAATCACCAGACCACTATAAAATTATTAAGAGTACATCGAGACACAGGTTTAAATCACTAGACCACTATAGAATTATTAAGAGAACAACATCGACACACAGGTTTAAATCACTAGACCACTATAGAATTATTAAGAGAACAACATCGAGACACAGGTTTAAATCACTAGACCACTATAGAATTATTAAGAGAACAACATCGAGACACAGGTTTAAATCACTAGACCACTATAAAATTATTAAGAGAACCACATCGAAACACAGTTTTAAATCACTAGACCACTATAAAATTATTAGGAGAACAACATCGAGAAACAGGTTTTAAATCACAAGATCATTATAGAATTATTAAGAGAACAACAACGAGACACAGGTTTAAATCACTAGACCACTATAAAATTATTAAGAGAACAACATCGAGACACAGGTTTAAATCACTAGACCATTATAGAATTATTAAGAGAACAACATCGAGACACAGTTTTAAATCACTAGACAACTATAAAATTATTAAGAGAACAACATCGAGACACAGTTTTAAATCACTAGACCACTATAAAATTATTAAGAGAACAACATCGAGACACAGGTTTAAATCACTAGACCATTAAAAAATTATTAAGAGAACAACATCGAGAAACAGGTTTAATCACTAAACCACTATAGAATTATTAAGAGAACAACATCGAGACACAGGTTTAAATCACCAGACCACTATAGAATTATTAAGAAAACCACATCGAGACACAGTTTTAAATCACTAGACCACTATCAAATTATTAAAAGAACAACATCGAGACACAGTTTTAAATCACTAGACCATTATAGAATTATTAAGAGAACCACATCGAGACACAGTTTTAAATCACTAGACCACTATAGAATTATTAAGAGAACAACATCGAGACACAGTTTTAAATCACTTGACCATTATAGAATTATTAAGAGAACCAAATCGAGACACAGTTTTAAATCACTAGACCACTATAGAATTATTAAGAGAACCACATCGAGACACAGTTTTAAATCACTTGAACATTATAGAATTATTAAGAGAACCACATCGAGACACAGTTTTAAATCACTAGACCACTATAGAATTATTAAGAGAACCACATCGAGACACAGTTTTAAATCACTAGACCACTAAAGAATTATTAAGAGAACCACATCGAGACACAGGTTAAAATCAGTAGACCACTCTAGAATTATTAAGAGAACCAAATCGAAACAAAGTTTTAAATCACTAGACCACTGTAGAATTATTAAGTGAACCACATCGAGACACAGGTTTAAATCACCAGACCACTATAGTATTATTAAGTGACCCACATCGAGACACAGTTTTAAATCACTAGACCACTAAAGAATTATTAAGAGAACCACATCGAGACACAGGTTAAAATCACTAGACCACTATAGAATTATTAAGAGAACCACATCGAGACACAGTTTTAAATCACCAGACCACTATTGAATTATTAAGAGAACCACATCGAGACACAGTTTTAAATCACCAGACCACTATAGTATTATTAAGTACCCACATCGAGACAAAGTTTTAAATCACAAGACCACTATAGAATTATTAAGAGATCCACATCGAGACACAGTTTTAAATCACTAGACCACTATAGAATTATTAAGAGAACCACAACGAGACACAGGTTTAAATCACTAGACCACAATAGAATTATTAAGAGAACCACTTCGAGACACAGTTTTAAATCACTAGACCACTATAGAATTATTAAGTGAACCACATCGAGACACAGGTTTAAATCACCAGACCACTATAGAATTATTAAGAGAACAACATCGAGACACAGGTTTAAATCACTAGACCACTATAGAATTATTAAGAGAACAACATCGACACACAGGTTTAAATCACTAGACCACTATAGAATTATTAAGAGAACAACATCGACACACAGGTTTAAATCACTAGACCACTATAGAATTATTAAGAGAACCACATCAAGACACAGGTTTAAATCACCAGACCACTATAGAATTATTAAGAGATCCACATCGAGACACAGGTTTAAATCACTAAACCACTATAGAATTATTAAGAGAACCATATCGAGACACAAGTTTAAATCACTAGACCACTATAGAATTATTAAGGGAACCACATCGGGACACAGGTTTAATTCACCAGACCACTATAAAATTTTTAAGACAACCACATCAAGACACAGGTTTAAATCACCAGACCACTATAGAATTATTAAGGGAACCACATCGAGAAACAGGTTTAAATCACCAGACGACTATAGAATTATTAAGAAAACCAAATCGAGACACAGTTTTAAACCATTAGACCACTAAAGAATTATTAAGAGAACCACATCGAGACACAGTTTTAAATCAATAGACCATTATAGAATTATTAAGAAAACAACATCGAGACACAGGTTTAATCACTAGAAAACTATAGAATTATTAGGAGAACAACATCGAGACACAGGTTTAAATCAACAGACCACTATAAAATTATTAAGAGTACCACATCGAGACACAGGTTTAAATCACTAGACACCTATAGAATTATTAAAAGAACAACATCGACACACAGGTTCAAATCACTAGACCACTATAGAATTATTAAGAGAACAACATCGAGACACAGGTTTAAATCACTAGACCACTATAGAATTATTAAGAGAACAACATCGAGACACAGGTTCAAATCACTAGACCACTATAGAATTATTAAGAGAACAACATCGAGACACAGTTTTAAATCACTAGACCACTATAAAATTATTAAGAGTACCACATCGAGACACAGGTTTAAATCACTAGACCATTAAAAAATTATTAAGAGAACAACATCGAGACACAGGTTTAATCACTAAACCACTATAGAATTATTAAGAGAACAACATCGAGACACAGGTTTAAATCACCAGACCACTATAAAATTATTAAGAGAACCACATCGAGACACAGTTTTAAATCACTAGACCACTATCAAATTATTAAAAGAACAACATCGAGACACAGGTTTAAATCACTAGACCACTATAGAATTACTAAGAGAACAACATCGAGACACAGTTTTAAATCACTAGACCATTATAGAATTATTAGGAGAACCACATCGAGACACAGTTTTAAATCACTAGACCACTATAGAATTATGAAGAGAACAACATCGAGACACAGTTTTAAATCACTTGACCATTATAGAATTATTAAGAGAACGAAATCGAGACACAGTTATAATCACTAGACCACTATAGAATTATTAAGAGAACAACATCGAGACACAGTTTTAAATCACTTGACCATTATAGAATTATTAAGAGAACCACATCGAGACACAGTTTTAAATCACTAGACCACTATAGAATTATTAAGAGAACCACATCGAGACACAGTTTTAAATCACTAGACCACTAAAGAATTATTAAGAGAACCACATCGAGACATAGGTTAAAATCAGTAGACCACTATAGAATTATTAAGAGAACCAAATCGAGACAAAGTTTTAAATCACTAGACCACTATAGAATTATTAAGTGAACCACATCGAGACACAGGTTTAAATCACCAGACCACTATAGTATTATTAAGTGACCCACATCGAGACACAGTTTTAAATCACTAGACCACTAAAGAATTATTGAGAGAACCACATCGAGACACAGGTTAAAATCACTAGACCACTATAGAATTATTAAGAGAACCACATCGAGACACAGTTTTAAATCACCAGACCACTATTGAATTATTAAGAGAACCACATCGAGACACAGTTTTAAATCACCAGACCACTATAGTATTATTAAGTACCCACATCGAGACAAAGTTTTAAATCACAAGACCACTATAAAATTATTAAGAGATCCACATCGAGACACAGTTTTAAATCACTAGACCACTATAGAATTATTAAGAGAACCACAACGAGACACAGGTTTAAATCACTAGACCACAATAGAATTATTAAGAGAACCACTTCGAGACACAGTTTTAAATCACTAGACCACTATAGAATTATTAAGTGAACCACATCGAGACACAGGTTTAAATCACCAGACCACTATAGAATTATTAAGAGAACAACATCGAGACACAGGTTTAAATCACTAGACCACTATAGAATTATTCAGAGAACAACATCGACACACAGGTTTAAATCACTAGACCACTATAGAATTATTAAGAGAACCACATCAAGACACAGGTTTAAATCACCAGACCACTATAGAATTATTAAGAGATCCACATCGAGACACAGGTTTAAATCACTAAACCACTATAGAATTATTAAGAGAACCACATCAAGACACAGGTTTAAATCACCAGACCACTATAGAATTATTAAGAGAACCATATCGAGACACAGGTTTAAATCACTAGACCACTATAGAATTATTAAGGGAACCACATCGGGACACAGGTTTAAATCACCAGACCACTATAAAATTATTAAGACAACCACATCAAGACACAGGTTTAAATCACCAGACCACTATAGAATTATTAAGGGAACCACATCGAGAAACAGGTTTAAATCACCAGACGACTATAGAATTATTAAGAAAACCAAATCGAGACACAGTTTTAAACCATTAGACCACTAAAGAATTATTAAGAGAACCACATCGAGACACAGGTTTAAATCACTAGACCACTATAGAATTATTAGGAGAACAACATCGAGACACAGGTTTAAATCACCAGACCACTATAAAATTATTAAGAGAACAACATCGAGACACAGTTTTAAATCACTAGACCACTATCAAATTATTAAGAGAACAACATCGAGACACAGGTTTAAATCACTAGACCACTATAGAATTATTAAGAGAACAACATCGAGACACAGTTTTAAATCACCAGACCATTATAGAATTATTAAGAGAACAACATCGAGACACAGTTTTAAATCACTAGACCACTATAGAATTATTAAGAGAACAACATCGAGACACAGCTTTAAATCACTTGACCATTATGGAATTATTAAGAGAACCAAATCGAGACACAGTTTTAAATCACTAGACCACTATAGAATTATTAAGAGAACAACATCGAGACACAGTTTTAAATCACTTGACCATTATAGAATTATTAAAAGAACAACATTGAGACACAGATTTAAATCACTAGACCACTATAGAATTATTAAGAGAACAACATCGAGACACAGGTTTAAATCACTAGACCACTATAGAATTATTAAGAGAACAACATCGAGACACAGGTTTAAATCACTAGACCACTATAGAATTATTAAGAGAACCACAAAGAGACACAGTTTTAAATCACTAGACCACTATAGAATGATTAAGAGAACCACAACGAGACACAGGTTTAAATCACTTGACCATTATAGAATGATTAAGAGATCCACATCGAGACACAGTTTTAAATCACTAGACCACTATAGAATTATTAGGAGATCCACATCGAGACACAGTTTTAAATCACTAGACCACTATAGATTTATTAGGAGATCCACATCGAGACACAGTTTTAAATCACTAGACCACTATAGAATTATTAAGAGAACAACATCGAGACACAGGTTTAAATCACCAGACCACTATAGAATTATTAACAGAACCACATCGAGACACGGGTTTAAATCACTAGACCATAATAGAATTATTAAGAGAACAACATCGAGACACAGTTTTAAATCACTTGACCACTATAGAATTATTAAGAGAACAACATCGAGACACGGGTTTAAAATCACTAGACCACTATAGAATTATTAAGAGAACCACATCGAGACACGGGTTTAAATCACTCGACCACTATAGAATTATTAAGAGAACAACATCGAGACACGGGTTTAAATCACTAGACCAATATAGAATTATTAAGAGAACCACATCGAGACACAGGTTTAAATCACTAGACCACTATAGAATTATTAAGAGAACAACATCGAGACACAGGTTTAAATCACTAGACCATTATAGAATTATTAAGAGAACCACATCGAGACACGGGTTTAAATCACTAGACCACTATAGAATTATTAAAAGAACCACATCGAGACACAGGTTTAAATCACCAGACCACTATAGAATTATAAAGAGAGAACCACATCGAGACACAGGTTTAAATCACCAGACCACTATAGAATTATAAAGAGAGAACCACATCGAGACACAGTTTTAAATGTCTGGACCACCGAGACAAAATCTATTCATTGCTGAGACTAAGGACACTCGACATATCTGAAACTTATAAATCTGTCCGAATATAAGTTCCATTGATATTGGTATTTAACTGGTGTTGTTATAATGCAGGATTATTAAGTGGTTAAATGTTTTAAGATGATCAAAATAAAAATAATTTATAAAGGCAGCCCCTGTTTGCTTGTTGCAATGTTGTTTAACGTCGCATCAATAATTTTCCAGCTAGTCGAGACAAGAATAAAGTCTGTTTATAAATAAATAGATAAATAAATACTGGAAGAATTATAGGAAACAACAGTTAACAACAACAAAGCGAAAGCAAAATAAGATTAAGAAAACTGAATATAGTGAGTTGAAATAAATAAATAAATAAATAAATAAATAAATAAATAAATAAAATTTAGTTCGATCTCTTTCATTTTGTCCGTATTTCTCTTACCCTAACACACTTTATGCCTGATGGCTGTATGTAAGATCAGACTTATGTATATCTATATCGGGATTTTTATACCAAATGTTGGAAGGGTCACCGCCTCGTTTTCTATCTATATCACGAACAGTAATAAAATGGTAAAACAGATCAAATATATCAGCAATGTCATCGTGTATTTGTAAGATTTTTTTTGCCCACTGATCATTTGTGGTTTCCTGTACTGAAAAAAAAAAGAAATATAATAATGTCGTTTTTCTCTCTCTTTCTCCATAAATTGTATATCTATAACCGCAGATAAATAGACTACAACTGTCAGGTCATGCCGAAAGTATTATATACATCAGATCAGTCCTATGGTAACTCCCAGTGATAAATGACAACCAGTCAAGACGTCTCTACCCACGTGACTCGTCAAAGAAACCATGTGACATGTCCATTAATAGGATAATAAAGTCACAACATTTCTACAAATATTTTTATATTTCAAATTGTAAAAATAGAAAAGTGGAATTTTTAAAAATAGATTACCTGTAATTTAAAGGAAAATTGCTAGTTTTGTGAAATTGTGAAGTTTGTGATAATTTGTTGCTAATTCTGTCAATAAGATATGGTTTTATTACACTCCATGATGTGTGTCATATTGTAAATCCGGTGTAACATCATCAAGTGGTGTTTTGTAGTGCGTAAGTGGTTAGGGATAATATATTGTGATATACGAAGTAATTAGAAATGATGCATTTGTCAGTAGATATATGTACATCATATAAGAACATTGCCATTCTGAATGTTTAAAATATTTCAAAAAGTGGATGTTTAGTGGATGTTTATAACGGGAAGTTAAAAATTAATCAATTCATACAACAAACGAAAAAACTGTATGATATACGGGAAAAAAACATTAGATTAAGTTTGACAACATTAGAATCAAAATAAATTTTGGAACATTGTCAAAAGATGAAAGGGATGGATTCGATACAAGTAACTTGGAGAAATAACGCATAAAGACTGGAAGATATTGTGAATAAATGAGGAAATAAACAAAATTATATTGTTGCGTTTGAGGAAATTGGAATTAAAAGGTAAAAGATTAAACAAAAATATATTTATTTTTCATATATAACCAAAGATATACTATTAGTTGTATGCGTTACGCTGTAGAACGAAAACGTAGAAATGGCGATCACAAACTTCTATTTACAACAAGTCCAACTATAAATTCGACCATGTTTCCAGTGGAAAATCATAGCAACGAAACTGTTGTGTCTCGTGAATTCCTCGAAAAATTAGAACTCGAAGTATTTTTACAAAGACATATTCCTGTAACAGTATATTTGATTATGTTATCGTTAATCGGGACAGTCGGGAATATTCACGCCATACTTGTTTATTCGCTGCGATATAACCCTTCAAATTATCGGACATTTGTAGTTTGGCTTGGTTTTATTGACTTGGCGGCATGTTGTATGAGCATCCCATTTGAGGTTTATGATATTCGAAATGGATTTACTTTTGAATCGGACGTTACTTGCAAATTTTTCCGCTTTTTAAATCATTTGGTAAGTTCCGGTTCCGGTTTTCTTCTTGGAGTTATCGCAATAGAGAGGTTTCGAAAAGTATGTAGACCATTTTCAAGGCAACTGAATGAAAAGGAATCCAAGATGGCTTGTGTGATTACGGTGGTTGTTTCATCGCTGTTATCACTACCATCGTTTATTTTGTATGGCCCAACGATGAAAGAAACGCCATATCCAGACGTGATGGGTTCTGACTGTACCGTTCTGAGCTCAGTATAAGAAAAGTATATTCTTCAAACTTTACAATGGCGTTTTAATTGTCCTTGTGACGTCGGTGTTCATTATATGTATAGTTGTTTACATTATGGTCGGACAAGTTCTTTACAAAAGTTCGAAATTTAGGAACAGTGCACAGGTTGTAGGGATGAAAAAGTGTGGAAGTGCCAGCAGCAGCAGTAACCTTAGAAATGGCGTCAGCATGAACGTAGAACCAAGCGTTGCGCGAGAAGAGGAGTCAAGCACCAATGAAACGAACTCCAAACTGTCACGTTCCGTGTCAGTTGATGATAGTACTGTGAAAAAGAGAAAGAAATTTGATCGAATGAAGAGAATCACAATGATGTTTTTGGTTGCTACTGCTGTATCATATATTGGCTACCTACCAAATCTTATTCTTGGGTATATGAAAGCATTCAATGGAAAAGTGTATGATGAGGCATCGGATGTCCTCGGACCTTTCAATTCTATTTTACTTCGCGGATATTTTATTAACAATGCAACTAATCCGGTTGTTTATTGTTTTCTAGATGATAGGTTCCGAAGGGAGTGCAAAAATCTGTACCATAAATTTCACCAAGTTCTGTGTGATAAATTTGCTTGTGGTAAAAAGTAGTTAAAATACGAATCAAAAACTAATGTCATCAATTCCAAGAATTGTTATTTCCCTTTAACAATTGATACATATTAATTTTCCATTGCATTTTTATTTTTATTATTATTATTTTTTTTTTGAATTGTAAATAAAATAACATTTGTATACACATATTAACGTTTCTTTTTATGAATTTATTCAGAATTTGAATGTTTTGGATTAAGTTATAATATATATAATAATTATTATTATTATTATTATTATTATTATTATTATTATTATTATTATTATTATTATTATTATTATTATTGCAATTATTATTATTATTATTATTATTATTATTATTATTATTATTATTATTATTATTATTATGTATTTTTAGGTGGGGTGGTGTTTCAGTAAACAGACTGGGTATTATACTAGTATTATCGTATCATCCTCTTGTCAGTTTTTAGGCCCTGGTATCTGAGTAGTCTAAATGTTTGTCAGCTTAAGGATCACAGTCTCTCATCGCTTTAATCCGAATCCCAATCGGATAACTGTCATGTGCTACTTTTGAATTTTTATGAAATAATACATTCAAAAATAGAACATGACAGATCCTCTGAGAATTTTTTTTTTTTTTTTTTTTTTTTTTTTTTTTTTGATTTGCTTGCCGAAGGTCGGTTATATTCTCTGGGTACTCTGATTTCCTCCACCATCTGTTAATTAAAAGCCTCGAAATAATGAATTTGAACTGGGGAAAACGACCTTATGACTGCTCTCCACTCGCTTCTAAATCTATCAGTTGGGTTCCTCTTGCAAGCCATGCTAAGGCGTATAAAATAAACAACCAGTTAGAAATATGCGCAAAATTTATAAAAAAAAAAAAAATATACAGTTTGAAAGTAATGTTTTGTGCGAATCATTAATTTCAAAATCTTTTCGTTGCGGATTATTGAAGTTTGACAATAACTTAATTCCGTACATTGTGTACCATTCAACAATGATAACAAGATGATAACAATATAACTGTTTTCAGCTTTTCCACGAAATTTTATTTAAATCTGTATATATATTATAAATTTTGTACTGATATTCTTCCTATTTCCGTGTATTGATTGTAAAAGATTCCCAATATTTAATAGCTC
>CM056610.1:17494973-17622473 GCA_029721355.1 Tegillarca granosa | reverse complement strand
GTGATCTGTAATATAAACACAAGCTTCATACCACTGGGCCACCAATTGCAAAGTGCCCGACCTTTGCTGGACTGGAGTTAAATAATGATAATTTATACATCTCATAGCCTAGAGTACATTTGACTTATATCGAGGCGACCAGTTCAAGGCTGGTATGGGAAATACCAGTGCACAGAGAAACCAAACGACTTTCAGCAGACCTGAAAATTTTTCTAACATAAAGATCATCCAAAACTGGACTCAAAAAAACTATGAGTTTCTGAGTAGAAAATATACAAAACAAAAAGTTCAAACAAGTCAGATTTTTTTTTTTTTTTTTTTTTTTTTTTTTTTTTTTTTTTTTTTTTTTTTTTGTTTTCTACATGGCATTCACTAGCGCTTTCATCTTTTCACAATCTCCCCCCCCCCCACCCCGCCCTAAAAGTTAGATGTCAAAGGGAAATTTAATGATATAAATTTCTTTATCCATAAAGTTTTTCAGTTTACTTAACGTTGTTCGGTGGCTTTCTCCACGAACTCCTGTTTCCTCTGCAATTTTCAAATGATCGTCAAACAGCAAACGAGCACATGAAGTGTAAGAGTTGTCTCTCTTTTGAAACACAGTTTAACCTTTGTCTTACATCTTCAGGTACTATTTTTAATTTTCGCATCGGTCCAAGATACATTTAGCAGTTTATGTCTGCATAATAACTGAAATCTATAAAACAGATATGATAGTAACTCGTTATTTCCTACTGCCAAGTATTATTTTCAGTTTCTAGGTCTGAGATGCCAGTAAATGAGTAGATTTATAAAGCCCGAGATGGATCACAGCGAGTCCTCACTGCCAGGGTTCCGAATCCTACTCGGACAGAACTTGATCTGAAAATTTTTCATTTTCAGTTCACTCGTCGAAGGTCTTTTATTAATCACACACACACACACACACACACACACACACACACACACACACACATATATATTATATATATATATATATATATATATATATATATATATATATATATATATATATATATATATATATATATAATTTTAAGAGTAAATTAAGAGTATAGTAATCTTTCTGAGTGGAAAATATACTAAACAAAAAGTTCAAACAAGTCAGATTTTTTTTTTTTTTTTTTTTTTTTTTTTTTTTTTTTTTTTTTTTTTTTTGAAAAAAAAGTTATGTACATGTGTATTCACTGGCGCTTTCATCTTTTCACAATCTTTAGATGAATAATGATGTTTAAAACTTGACTTAGGCAATATTAACTATGACGTCAAAATGCTATTTAAAATGATCGTTTTAAAGGTTTAAAGGGAGATAATAAGTAATTAACAGTGTCTCTTAAACTTTGCAATTAAATATGTCTCTTTAAACAGCCGTGTGCTAACGTCTGAATTTTCATTTTGCAAAATGGGAATACTGAAGAGTTTCCATTACTACAAATATCTATATGTTCACTTATTAAAGGAATTTGCCAAAACCTAGGCTCCTGAATTTGCTGTCTGTGAACTCGAACGCGTTCAGACAATACATTACCAGTTTGGCCAATATAGATTTCTTCACCTGTTAAATTAAAACAGTGGATTATATTTTTACTTTTGCACATCATATTCGCATTAGTAAAAATTTCAGTTCAGTTTTTGTCGCGAATATTGTGTCCTGACTGTAAAAAGGTACACGTCTTGCACCGAATGTCATTGCGCTTGTATACCTCAAAACGCTCTTGGTTTTGAGAAACGTTTTTTTTTTTTTTTTTTTTTTTTTTTTTGTTTTTTGTTTTTTTTCAGAAATGAGTTCTTTAAGTTTTTCACTCTCTTGAATAATTGGTAAATTACAGCGTGCTATATTGAAAAATATTACTATTTTGTGCGGAGTGTGAGTAAGTACGAAGGATATAATCTGTATTCTCCCGTCGTTCTTTTTTTTCACGCAGAGACTGAACTGAAATTTGCTTTGCTCGATCAATCCCTTTTTAATTAAATTTGAAGGATATTTTTGATTTACTAAAAAAAAAACTATATTGTTGAAACCGTTCTTCCCTAGTTTTTGGACCGATAACAACAGTGCAAATTTTACGTGCCAAGCAGTATGGCAAGTTCCTTTTAGTGTGAGCAGGGTGACAAGAGTTGAAGTTTAGGTATTGGTGTGTATCTGTTTCTTTGTAGTAGATATCGGTCCACGTCGATTCTAAATAACCATGGTATCAAGAAATAGCAGGTTAGAAGAATCGATTTCTTTTGTAAATTTGATTGCTTGGTGGAGGCTATTCAGAATATTGTGGAATTCTTGGAGAAGATTTTCTGGTGTAGTTTAGGCAATAGTTTATGGAGGAAAAATTGTGTTTACGTCGTTTTTAAGTTTCCTTAATTATATTACTTAAATTAGGGAAAATGCCCACCGAGAAGAACCATTTCTTCGACAAGAGAACGGACACTAGCGGGATCTTTCTGCGGTTGATGGTGCTTTAGATACCATCGATAACCAAGACAAGTGTAATCTCAGTACTTTTGTGGAAAAAGTTATAATCTTAATTATCCTTACTGATATAACAAATTAAATTTTTAAAATAACTAAACTGCTATTTAAAACTTTTTTTTAAAATTGCCTAGTGTTGTTTTGGCATTCAACATAAGATATACACATTTGTAATTATTACCGACACCAAATCAAACAATATGATAATACATACATGTATATGATCACTAGCATTATAATTGCGAAACATGCTTATAATAAACAATCTTTCAATACATTGTCCACACCAAGGTTATATTGAATGTTTAATGAGAGAGAGAGAGAGAGAGAGAGAGAGAGAGAGTACAATCTTATCTTTTATTTCCAGTTTGTAATGCGAAAACTTCGCTGGTTCCATCCATTTATCAATTTCAGTATCTTTATCAATAAGTGTTTTCCAGGCAATAAAAACAACACTATAGAATCACGTTTTTTTAAATTTATTTACCAGCTGAATAAAAACTAGTTCCGCCAAACTTAAACATTTTATCAAGAATTTATTATGCTGTTCCATATGTCTTCACTATGAATCAGTCAGTACGAATCCAAGTTGTTTTGAGAGCTAGGACATATGAATTAAAATGAATCATTTTATCATGATATCTCATTTTATCCCATCAACTAGGCTATTCTAAACGAAATAATAAAATAGTCTGTTTTAAAACTTTTTGGCTAGGGTTGGGAAATGAATAAGTGATTAAAGTGAGTTATTTAAAAGGTTTTTTTTCAATACAGATATTCTTTCAATGGGAGTTAAGTTACGTTTTCTCCATGTCTCAAGTAGAAGGTGAACTTTTGATATTTAAAACTTAATAATAATTAACAATCAAGCAATTAAACATAATAAGTAATAATATCTCATATATATAAAAAATGATGTCCACTAATGATAAATGTACAAAAATGAAGATAATGACGCTGAAATCATATTATATATGACAAACCGGAAACTGGTTAACTTACAAACTATCTACATCCGGGTTTTAAACATGAGATAATACGATTTTATAATATATATTCTCACGAGTAACCAGAGACTGATAGTAATAGACTTAGTTTTCTATAAACTTTGAATACGAAATATTCTACCGAAGTTGCTTAATAAATGTGACACTTGGATTATACGAGGACCCGTTACAGAAGATGGAAAGTGCCAATTTTACAACGCAAACGGCTAAAATGACGAATGTTACAACTTTTTATTCAATTGAAGAAATTAATTATGAGCTTTTCATACAAATGAAGATTCCTGCAATCATTTATTTAACATTTATAAGTTTTATTGGAATTTTAGGAAATTTCCATGCTATCGTGGTGTATTATTTGTCGTACAAACCGTCAAACCACAGAACACTTATTATTGCATTAGCTTTAGTAGATTTAGCAGGTTGTTTATTTTGCGTGCCTTTCGAAATATTTGAGTTAAGATATGAATATGTTTTTACATTCGATCCAGCGTGCAAGATTTTTCGATTCCTCAATCACGTGACTGCTACAGCGTCTGGATTCCTGTTAGGTGTTATAGCCGTGGAACGTCACCGGAAGGTCTGCAGACCAACCGGATGTCAGATATCTAAGAAATCCGCGAAGGTTATCTGTATAGTGACAGTTATTGCTTCTGTCCTGCTGTCTATCCCATCATTTATCGTATATGGTCCAACATTTGTTAAAGTGTCTGAGAGACCGGATCTTGATCTATACGGACACGACTGTACAGTTCTGGGTAGTTATGAGGACAGCGTGTTGGTGAAAGTGTTCATTTCATTGCTTCTACTTTTAACAACAGTTGTTTTTGTGATGTGTTTCGTTATTTACGTCATGGTTGGAAAGGTTATTTATAGACAAGTTCAATTTAGGAAGAAATCTCAAATGAAGAAAGCAGACGTTCAACTTGTCACGTGCTCCTTAAACGGAAGCGGAAAAGATAGACTTGGCTGTAGTAGCGAAACACTAGATTCAAATTTGACCCAGGAAGAAGATTCAAGTGAAACAGACAGCAGTAACCATAAAATAAATTCAAAAATTTCTGTTAGTTCAACATTCAAATCTAAAACAAAGAAAACTAAAACACCAAAGACAGCGTTCAGCCGTTCTAAAAAGATCACCCTTATGTTTTTGGTTGCTACGGCGATTTCTTATTTGAGTTATATACCAAACATTATGCTGGTTCTTATGAAGGCTTTCAATAAGCCACTTTCAACGAGAGCGGAGATGGATCTGGGATTCTTTAGTTTAATTCTGATGAGATCATATTTTATCAGTAACATTACTAACCCTATTGTTTATTGTTTTGTAGATGATCGATTCAGACAGGAATGTTTTAAGTTATACAGGAAACTTTATGCGCGATTTCGGAAGCGGAATTTTATCGTGTAATCATTAAGTGACGCATTTTGAATGAAAACATATTGAACTCGTATGAATCTCTCTCTCTCTCTCTCTCTCTCTCTCTCTCTCTCTCTCTCTCTCTCTCTCTCTCTCTCTCGTCATGTTTCTATTTATTGGCATTGTGTTTTTGGTTGTTCCATGTGCAGAATTTTGAATTTTTACACACACACACACACACACACACACACACACACACACACACACACACACAAAATTGTTTAAAATGCTGCAAGTGCTAAATTTTGAATATTTCTTTTTTACAAAAACAAAATTCTGCATACGACAATTGCGTTGATTGTAAAGTGCATGGTTTTCTTTTTCTATCGTGTATGTTTGTGACAATTACTACGATATGCTGTTTTTGTAACAGATTTGTTTTATATGGCGACACAGAGGTGACACCAAAAATATTTTGTATGAGCACTTTACATAAAAATATTTTAGACTTCATCTCACGGCCGCACTATTTTAATCATCTTAAATACGGGTTTTACTATTTCGATGAACAAAAGTAGCGATTTTAAAATTTCAAGAAATTGACCCAAAAATTAGAAAACATGAAAGGATTGAAGTGTCGTTTTAACTTTAGAAATGTTAGTTTTTCACAGATGTGTCACCAATTTTAAAAGCAGAAGTCAACATTTTTACTGTATTTTAGAGTCTTTCCATTTTTTCGCTTCAAATATTTTTGATGTCGAAATGTTCAGACAATGCCCGGTAATTACCATTTATAATATAACTGTAGTCTGGCGTTTTTGTTTCCTGTATTCTGTTAATCTAGTTATAAAAATGTTCGAAACGAATTTAAACAGTTCATTTTTCATGAAGTGGTGACAAAATATTTAAAAACACTCCGTATGAGGTAATATATAGAAAACTAACCCATATGTCATGTGTAGAATTTGAAGTTTTTACCAAAGACATATTCAAAGTTCTGTACATTATATTTTTGAACAATTCTTTTAGTAAAAATTCAAAAATCTTGTTGTTTTGAAAATTGAAATATTTTATTTTTTTTTGTTATTTTTTCAAAATAAAAATTTTACCATTTTCTTCTTTTTGTTTTATAAATCAATGTTTATGTATCGAATGGCATAAAAGAAATTTGGTAAAACTGGAATGAATTCGTAATGGTGTCTTACGCCCCAGTCAAGATTCTTTCACTTATATCGAGACAGTCAGTTCTGGGATGGTGAAGGAAACCAGATGCCCAGAGAAAACCACCGCACCGACCCTGGGCAACCAATCTGATTAACCTTTTCACATTATGATCTGTCTAAGCGGAATTCGAACCTGGGTGGTGAGAGACGCTGTTATCCTCAAGTGTGCGCTTCAGACCACTCGGCAACCGAGTCTTCTTGGTATATGAATACATTTTTGTAAACCGTGCCTGCCTGGATTGCCGGTATGAGCCCGGAGAAAGCCGTGTATTGAATCGGAAAATTAAAGTTATAAAAATAACTTTTTTTTGTTATTTTGGGAAAGTCTTCGTAATGAAAACAAATGAAAAGACAAATCTAGGGCATCTGTGACACGTTCACCGAAATCTAAATATGTGTGGCTTATGATAATTCATAAAAATGAAGTATTTTTCAATTTTGTATGAAAAAAGTAAGATATCGGATTCGAACTCAAATAATCTCACTTTGTAAGCAACAGTGTTACCACTAGACCACCCAGCTAACTCTTCTGATTAATATAGACATAATTTAGGGTTTTTTAAGCATGCTTTGTTAAAAATTCCAATAAAATATCTAAAAACATAACAAATATACAAAATAAATAAATAAATAAGAAAGAAAAACCTATTAAGCAAAGAGAGATAAAAATCTGAAAGGCGTTACTTTTTCTCCGAAAAAATTCAGTATCTTAGAAGTAACAACTTAATAGGTTGGTAGCGATTCTGGTGGGTTGTACGCGACATCTAAAGACATAGCGTTGTTTACGAGCCGTCAGGCGAGTAAACAATGCGATATCAAACTTGTTGCACGTCTACAAGTAAGGGATATCGCATTCTTTACGCATAAGCCGTCAGGCGAGTAAACAATGCGATATCAAACTTCAGTGTTGCACGTCTACAAGAATACAATAGTTTATTCGGATTAGGTGAATGTTGTTCATGTTGTTGGTTTGACCTGTATTAATGACCCAGTCTTCAGTTATATGTTACTTTGTTAAATTAATGCACCAAATTAAACAAAATAAGCACGTGCGTGGTCAAAATTTACATTTTAGTTTGAATTTTCTAACATTATCCCCTTAATGAAATTTTCGGAATTAGTATGTGGGCCTTTCTATTTCATCAGTCATTTGTCATCTGTTTGAGACAGAAAGGTCGAACGGTGATTCATGGACAATTGGTGTTTTAGTTTTAGGAATACTAGTACTTTCAATTGAACTATAAGGCAGAAATAGTTTTAGGAAAACTGGTAATTTCAATTGAACTATAAGGCAGAAATAGTTTTAGGAAAACTGGTAATTTCAATTGAACTATAAGGCAGAAATAGTTTTAGGAATACTAGTACTTTCAATTGAACTATAAGGCAGAAATAGTTTTAGGAATACTAGTACTTTCAATTGAACTATAAGGCAGAAATAGTTTAAGGAACACTAGTACTTTCAATTAAACTATAAGGCAGAAATAGTTTTAGGAATACTAGTACTTTCAATTAAACTATAAGGCAGAAATAGTTTTAGGAATACTAGTACTTTCAATTAAACTATAAGGCAGAAATAGTTTTAGGAATACTAGTACTTTCAATTAAACTATAAGGCAGAAATAGCCTTTAGTGTCCTTGTCTGAGGCACTTGGGGTTGCCCCAACTGTTTAACTACATTCCTTACTCTGGCCTATCTATTCCAGGTATTTTCTGTCCATTTCATGTTTCTTTTGTGTTCTGCGGGATTGTGCCATGGAAACAATTTTAATATCCGCAATGTCCATGAATTGAAACATTGCAGGCTTATTTACTGAGCATATCCAGTGTGTGAGAAACCCAAATTACCAAACTGAGTACTATTCATGTTTTGTTCGGCCTTAGTATTAATTTGTTGAATTATTATTTTCTTTAGTTTTATTTTATAAATTATAGTTTGCTTTGCCTTTTACAATTTTTTTTTCATTTTAAACATTTATACTTTTCAATGTTGCATTTAAATCATAAAAAAAAATATTAGAACAACACAAGGGTTATTTTTATTGAAAGAGTTCATCTAATATGAATAGGTCGGTGGTCTAGTGGAAGAGCTCTTGTCTTTTGAATCAGTATTCCTAGGTACGAATTGCAGCAAAGCCATAAATTTTTTTTCAAAAATGTCTGGTGTTATCACTTAATAAATCATAAAACGTGACACACATTTAGATTTAGGTACAGTTCAAAATTAATTGAAATACAAAAGTATATAACCGTGCAATATCATAAATATCAGGGCGTCTAGACGGGGCGGTAATCCGGGGATCGTGCAACAAGAATACAATAGTTTATTCGGATTAGGTGAATGTTTCTTATGGGTTTGACCTGTATAAATGACACAGTCTTCAGTTATATGTAAATTTATTAAATTAATGCACCCAAATAAACAAAATAAGCATGTGCAAGATCAAATTTTACATTTTAGTTTGAAATTTCCAAAATTATCCCCGCAATGAAATTTTCGAAATTTGTGGGCCTTTCTATTTCATCAGTCATTTGTCATCTTTTTGAGACAAAAAGGTCGAACGGTGATTCATGGACAATTGGTGTTTTAGTTTTAGGAATACTAGTACTTTCAATTAAACTATAAGGCAGAAATAGCCTTTAGTGTCCTTGTCTGAGGCACTTGGGGTTGCCCCAACTGTTTAACTACATTCCTTACTCTGGCCCAACTTTTCCAGGTATTTTCTGTCCATTTCATGTTTCTTTTAGTGTTCTGCGGATTGTGCCATGGAAACAATTTTTAATATCCGCAATGTCCATGAATTGAAACATTGCAGGCTTATTTACTGAGCATATCCAGTGTGTGAGAAACTAAGAATACAAAACTGAGTACTATTCATGTTTTGTTCCGCCTTAGTATTAGTTTGTTAAATTAATAAGTTAATATTTTCTTTAGTTTTATTTTATAAATTATAGTTTGCTTTTCCTCTTACATATGCTTTTTCATTTCAAACTTTTTTACTTTTAAATGTTGCATTTAAATTACAAAAAATATTAGAACAACACAAGGGTTATATTTATTGAAAGAGATTTTCTAATATGAATAGGTCGATGGTCTAGTGGTAGCACTCTTGCCTGGTAAATCAGTATTCCTGGGTTCGAATCGCAGCAAAGCTATAAATTTTTCTTAAAAAATGTCTGGTGTAATTTCTAAAACAAATCATTAAACGTGACACACATTTGGATTTAGGTACAGTTCAAAATTAACTGAAATACAAAAGAAAATAACCGTGCGATATCAGAAATATCAGGGCGTCTAGACGGATCCAATAATCGGGGATCTTGCAACAAGAATACAATAGTTTATTCGGATTAGGTGAATGTTGCTCATGGGTTTGACCTGTATAAATGACACAGTCTTCAGTTATATGTAAATTTATTAAATTAATGCACCCAAATAAACAAAATAAGCATGTGCAAGGTTAAAATTTACATTTTAGTTTAAAATTTCCAAAATTGGAAATCAGAAATATCAGGGTGTCTAAACGGGACAGTAATCCGAGGATCGCGCAACAAGATATTTTCCAAGACGTCTTTCATATCCCTTACGTTCTATTAAGTTTTACACGCACAATTCTTATTCTTACCAGCTACAACGCATTTTTAACCAGGTACATTTTTGAGTAGATATCATAACAGAATAATAGGTGACTGTGTTACAAATCTTGAACTTTTATTTAGAATATACACATGTACATATAAGTGACATTGGATACGTCTTTAGAATGACCATTATTTTCAAGCGGTCTGTTTATCTCTTTTTAAAATAACTATAAATTTTAGTTTACAACTTGAAAAAAAATTAACTACAACAGCCCAAGACAATTCGATTAGAACATACATACCAACAACCGTAACCGGTACATGGCAGAAAAAGCATTGATGTAAAAAAAATAAACAATCTGTGAAAAACTTAAACATGTATGAAAAATTAGCACTGACGTCGTGTAGTAAAGACACGATAGCAAAGGATTTTTTGTCAGGACAATCCCAACAGATGGCAACTTTTATAAAAAGTTAAACTGAAACACGAAGCTTATGATATATAGTTGTTATCTTATAAAGATAAAAAAAAGTATGTATATTGTATATAAAATCTACTTCTTAACATTCTTCTGTCATATACCATTTTTGAATTCAATCATAAAATACATTCAAAAATGGTATATAACAATATTTAACGATTAAATTAAAAATGGTATATGACAGTTCCAAAATTCACTGAAAACTTTTATGCCATTAAACTGTACTTCAATTAGTAATACAACGAACAGTATTGGATTACTGATATGAGGTATGTTATAATCAGCTGTTGAATTATTTTGATAATTCAATGCTGCTATAAATGGGAGGAGGAAGTGAAATCCAGATAGTTTATAACCGACATAGAGTCACCTCCACCATGACACAGCCAGAGATAGTTTTTCGTGTCAATGCACATGCCGAGCGGGTTTGTGATTCCATGCTCTTTCAGTGGTAAGAACTGAACAAATTTTCCTCGTTTATCAAGTAAATGAACTTGGTGATTCCAGTCGTCACTAAGTAGAATGTTTCCTAACTTATCACACGCCATTCCCAAACAACGAAATTCTTTCCTCATAGCCCCTATGCCGCCTCTATATGTGAACCTAACTCGACCTCTGTTATCTGTCACAACCAAAAGATTCCCGTTGTCTACTATACAGATATTTCCATCTGCATTTTCCCGAACAAGTGTTGGTTTTTTAACAATTAAACGATTTTGTTCGTCGTATTCGATTGTCTGACTGACTTTTCCTGACATCGTCAGACGGACGACTTTGCCTTGATCATCATTAGACAAACACACCATAACGTCCTTATCAATTGCACAGAGACCATTTGTCTGAAAAGGAGAGAAATTGGCAACAGTTACAAAATCTCTATTTCCGGTTAACCTTTTGACGTCATTTCCGCCAGAAACAGTAACGAGTAGTTCTCCTATTGCTGTCAATGTCATGTCATAGAGCTGGTATCCGACATCGATTTCTCTGAGTGTTTCTCCTCTCATTGTTAACAGCGTTACACTCTTAGATCCATAGTAGAAACTATTAGCTATCCAACTCTGCTGATCAGCGGAACAGGCTACGAGGGAGGCACTTTTCCCTGGTTTAAAGGAAGAAACAACAAACCCATCGCCTACGGCGCCTGATTCTACATATTTAGGAATAGTGTTATGTGAGCTCTGTGGGGCACCTGGGTTATCCATGTAATCAAATGAATCGTGACGAGTATGGAGATGGTCACCCTCTTGATCGCTGTAATCAAAAGAACCTCCATAGGAACCACGTAGTTTATGTGCACTTTCTCTTTCAACGTGATCAAACGTTTTGGCATGTGTGTGTTTTAAAGATGGTGGACGAGCATTATTTGTCAAAGGCTTTGCTGGAGCGGACTCGGGTTGCTCTTGAATATCACTATCAAATGAAGCATCTTGTGTTTCGCTCGAAGAATTCGATCTGTCATCACTTCTTTGTTTCGTCTTTGTTGCTCTTTTGTTGGAAATAGTTCGGTATGCCAAATGATCGTTTTCAGTTTCTATATTACCGAACAACTGCCTTAAATCCGACGCATCACAAATTGGCGACTGTATAAATTTAGTAGAACATGTTGTCATGTCCTCCTCTGACGGTGTCTCGTGTTCTATTTTCTGCAATTTTTCACCGGCGTCTGACACATACTTGATCAAAGATGCATCCGGCCTCATTTTCAGTTTTTCTTTCCAAATTTTTACGTTTGATTCTAGTTCTTCCATTAGTTTTTGCACCGTTTGTATTTTGTCCTTCAATGCATCATTCTTATCATCGTATGCGATCTTTATCTGTTTGACGTAGTCTTCGCTTATACTTCTCACCATGGCAACCAACGTTTCCTCTTTGTTCTTGATATTTGCAATATCATTTTTCATACCATTCTGGGAAACCTTCTGTTTTTTCTTAATGGATTCAGTTGAAAATGACAAGGCAACAAGCTTTTGTTCCGCAAATTCTACATGGTCTGTCAGCTGTTTCTTCTTCTCGTTCAGAAAAATGTTTGACACTCTAACTGTTTGATGAGAAGAATGATGTTCATCTATGCACCTCTGGCACACAGATTTGGAACACGTTATACAATACTTTTGTAAAAGATCTTTCGTGTGTATTCGACAGTGAATCACATTTTCATTATCATCGACTGAAGAAGATTTTATCTTAGTTATATCTGTTATTTGGTGGTTTCGGGTGGCTGATATCCTCCTATGTAACGACCGACATGCGTCACACATACCCTGATCACAATCAAGACATTTCCATTTAGCAGTAGTTGTCTTATCACATAGCTCGCAATACATCTTGTCACCCTTACGTAGATGTCTTGACGAATGAATAATTTAAAATCTGTGACTTTTCTGACGTAACTTAGAAGTACAAACTTGAGCTAAGTATCAGTATGTCATCAGGTGCCTGTAATTACATAAAGACAAGTAAAATAAAAATAAAATTATAAACAAACAGTGAGTTAACATTTAATGCGGTATCAGCAATTTTTCAGCGTTTCGAAGCTAGCAAACATTTCCTAAGTTTTAAAACATGCCAGTTTAAAAAGTTTATCAGCCCTCTGACCACAAATAGGTATTTTATGTAGAATTAATAAAAAAGAAAGGATATGTTGGGTATTTTGTCTCGTCCACCATTTTTAATAGTAACAACTTTGATATAAGTCAAATTCCATGACTCAACTTAATGCTACCGTTGGCGGTGAAAAAAAAGAAACGGGGTTTCCCTTCACAATGAGACAAAAAATCGTTTCAAAAAGAAAGGGATGTAAAGCCATGTGGTTCAGATAGAGTGAAATTAATATTTTAACATTATATGAAAATCGATAAAAAATTGTTTACTTAATGATTGTCAATATTTAAATACCTCCGTAGGAGAAAAACATTTCTAAGGCCTTTTAATATCGCAAGCAGTTCCGAGTTTAGCGGAAAACAAGCAAACTACCGCTCCATTAACATAATCCTGACACCTAATGAACCAGCCGATACCCTGTCATATATAAATTACAGGCGCGGCGCGGAAGCAGCATCTTAAATTTTAAAGTTTTATGTATGACCCAGCTGGGGTTCGAACCCACAACATCCCGCTCTTAAAACAGACGTTATACCACTTAGCTACCAAGACGGTCGGTCAAAGAAATTGGGGAAAATATTAACAGAACTGAAAAGCCAATGAGTTGGAAATAAAATCAAAATTATTCAAATTAGGTCACGTAAAAAATCACCATTTTCTGTGATAAAGTGTAATGCTATTATGGTTAGTGAAATGCTTTATCGCCAAATAAAGTTTAATACTTTTCAGTCATTCAATTTATTTTTGGAGGCTTGTTCTGTTTACCTGTATTTCATATCCTGAACATACATGTGTGATGGGTGGCCCGTGATGATATACGGGTCAGATATATATGAAAGGCCTGTATGAACCCGTATATGCCGGTGTTAACGATATTTTATAAATGCTGTCTTAGTTTTAAATCATATTATTCAGCCAATCCAAACACACAAGGAAAAAAATAATAAAGAAAAATTCAAAGTATTTGGTTTTTTATGTTCATCTTCTCAGTTTACACGAATACAATGAGATACCTTAATTATATATGTACACTATTATACACAGGTGGTGGGATAAGCGGGGGGGGGGGGGGGGGGCAGTATACAAGTAACGGGTAGGCACATCATTGACATTTACAAGCATTACACCCGTGACCATGCGAAGGTAAGGGTGTGGCAATCTCAAGATGATTCTCATTATATTGCATTGTATTTACATTAGATATTAAAGCACTTGAACTTCCTGCTTTTTAAACAAGACCCGTACATAATTCTAAGGGTCTAAAAAGATATGAATCCATACATACTGAGATTTTGGAGACGATATGGGACTTAAGGCAATTTATAATACTTACATTTGTAAATTAGAACATTGCAGTCCACCATCTTCAATTTTTAAATTTTCACGTTTGATAAACAAGTAGACAAAAAACACTCCCACAAAATGACAAGTTTACCTTGTGACCTTCACAACTCAATAATGTAGAAAGGTAAAAATATTTACAATATTTAAACTAGATACTACAATACCTGCGTAAAAATACCTGTATCGTCAGGTGTAATAAAATATGCAAAAAACCTATCACGTATACGATGTGTATAGGTCAATATCCTGAAACTGATTCAATGTTATGATTTTAAAATACAATAAACGGGCAATATTGTTGAAAATCTATGTAACCATTACAATGTTGATAAACGTAGTAGGTTCTAATAACACTGTCATATGTTACTTACTGTTAAATCCATTTTAATACTTATTGGGGGAACGTCATTCAACATGTTTCGATTGCATTTTTTTCCCCATTTCATTTCAATTCGTTGATTACCAACACGATGACTCTCGCTTACTAGAGTTATCCGAGTTAAGCTACGTAACTTAAGTTACAACGTAAAATTTTCATAAGACATACGTATCGATATAGGGAGAGTTCATTATAAAAAATGATTTGAAAATTAACCAACATTAAAATTTTAGTCTATACTCTGCCAAGTGAATCTAAAAACGTGTATCAGTTGGGTGTTTAAATTTTTAAATGTTATTTTAAATTATAAAATTTGTATAAATTTTACTATTACATTTTAATTCACTGGTACAAAATATAAAAAATAACAGGTAGAGACTAAACCCAAGGCAAACCAAAGTTAATTTTTTTTTTTTTAATTATTTAATATTGACGATGGAATTCTATTTTTCTTTGTGCAAGTCCTGCACATAATTCTGTAATGGAGTTTAAATATAACCTTTGATGCCGAAATACCTCACCCATCACTCTAAATAACTTAATATCTTTTATTAAGTGTTCAACATAAACTTTTCTAGAGCGTAGTTTTCTATTGAATTTTTTACGTTTTGTAAGTCTCTAGCACTCAGATTACGTAGTGATGTTTGATTGTATGGGGTGATAACTGGAAAACAACTTGGATAAATACCGTCACCTAAAAGACGAAAGTTTTGGGGAAACGAAAGATCCCGTCCAATTTTTGGCATTGAATTGAAAGCCCCACAGTCATTTTCATGCCCACAGAAATCAGAATGAACATAAACGATATTCCTTTCGTTGTCGATTACAACATGAGTGTGGATGCAGTGGTATTTTCTGTGACCAGAGTAATATGTTGATTTTCCTTCGGAATAAGGATTTCATGGGAGGTGCCGTCGATGGCTCCTAAAATTCTTGGCATTTCAGGTCAGTTCCCACATGTGCCATTCCACTTTCAGTGCGTAAAATTCCCACAGAATCATCCAGGTATTTTCTAAAATCTTTCCCACAGAAGTAATGCTAATATCAAACATTAATGAAATAACCGAATAAGTCGGTAATGCACTTTATATTGCGATGAAGTTGTATCATTAAATAAAATTCTGTATTAATTGAAAATATTGTGTATTTGGAATTTTTTCACTTCACGTCGTTAAAATGGAATGGAATCTTGCTTTTAATTAAAAAATATGGGCCAAACACGTTGTTCATTATCTTTATATCTTTCTTTGATAATGAACTCTCCCTATATCAATACGTATGTCTAATGTAAAAGTTAGTTACGTAGCTTAACTCGGACAACTCTTATATGCGTCATGTGCTACTTTATAAAATAAAACATTCAAAAATTCGCACATGACAATTGTTTCAATCCCATTGAAGTAGATCATAGCGTGAGAGATAATTGACGGTTCCTTTATGGAAGGTCGGCGGTTTTACCGGATACTCTGGTTTCCTCCACCATCTTAGGATTGTTGCTTCGATATAAATAAAACAATCTTGACTTGGGACATAAAACTGTCATGTGCTACTTTTGAATTGTATTATTTTATAAAAATTCAAAAGTAGAACATGACAAAACTGTACTGCAAATCTATCCGCGAATACTCGTGCTAGCTTTTACACAAAAATTCACTCAAATCATACAATTTACATTATTTATTCGAAAAAGGAAGAAATTATACGACAGTACGGTTGTATCCTCAAACTAGGTGGTAAATTTCCAGCATGGTTAACATCAATACATGTCCTTAAAATTACATGACAAATGTCACAAATCTGAATGTATCCGGTGTCGTATTTTAATTGGAAGAAACTCCGTTTTCAAGATTACGAAATGTATTATTTTGGTCAGTTTTTTATCATATTAAAAGATCTTTGACCCATATTTTAACTTGTCAAAACAAAGCGCATTTGAGAAATGAGAAAGAGAACTTCATATTTACACAACTTATCTATATTTGTATTGTCTGGTATTATAACATAGATATGTCTACACAGTATTAAATTGTTTCCGGTTTGTAAACGTATTTTTCTCAGTTAACTAATTACAACAAGGCGTAAAAGTACAATAACTAATAAACAATTAAAACTTAATTCATCAGTTTAGTAACTATTATTGTGGAAGAGTTGTCTCACCTTGGAATTTTTAATTTAGATGTGACCCTTGGCGGTGTAATGTCGTACAATGTGAATGTGATGACTGGGGAAGTGGTATGCTTGTCTGCGGCATACTGACTTGGTGAGCTAGCACCTTACCAAAACGGTCGCTCTGTGTGCACGCGTTAGGCTATTTTACAGTCGTAGATCTCATGCATTCACGAACTTTTTCACAAATGAATCCTCAGAGATAAATAAACTTGCTCTGATCGATAATATCTGAAAAATTGCTGGTGTGGCGTTAAACTACATTACAACCAATGACCATTACTTGTAATCAATTTTATAAGAAAAAAACCAACAACTATGTTTTGTGTAAATCTGTTTGCTTCCAAGTATCAAGTATTTCTTGGATCCTTCCTGCCTATCCCGATCTTGTGAAGTCTTAAACCTACAAGGCCTAAGGCCCCTTTCCTTCTATGTTTGATACCTACATATTAGAACCCTAATATGAGAAAGTTTGTTAGTTTGCTTGCAAAATATCTGCCGTCTCCCTCCCCCCTGTCTTTGGGTTTTCTCCACCATTCAGATCTAAATATACATCACTGAATAAATGAAGGGTGTAGTACACATGTACTAGATAACACAATTTTTTCATTTGAAGTCAAATGTTAATCATTTTTAAAAGAAAATACAAAAACATTCAATCATATGAAACAATATTTCCCAGTTTATTACAATTATGGTCAACAAGATTCAAATGTTTCCATAGCAACATCACATTAATTATATATGCATACATAAAGTGTATGCATCTTGAAAAAATTACATCATAAAATTGTTTCACTATTCACAGTTAAAAATAAAATCAAAACTTTATTAAAATGAATTCTCACAAAAAAGAAGAGCATTACTGCACAAGATATAATTCATTACTTCAGGAAGACATATCCAACTTGGAGAAAAAAATCTGTTCATCAATAATTATATCAATTTTAATGTGTGAGGGAACAATTATTGTTCTTCTGTTCTATGACTCAACAGGTCACAAATGCAGATAATTTTTATCTTTCTGATACACAAACTGAAAAGTTAAAATAATCACATAAGGATATTAAAAAGTTATCTCCCTAGCCAAAGAGACAAGAGAGATAACTCATATCATAGAAACCCGGTAACAAGAGATACATATTACAGGTACTGGTAACAAGAGAGATAACTCATATAAAAGATACTGGTAAGTTATCTCCCTTTACAGAGCACATATTATAACAACTTGTTAAGTAGTAACTGAATCAGTTAAAATACTGAACCTTGTAAAGTAGATAATTAACTACTGCTAGTCATCTAAAAATCAATCTTACAATCAAAATCAGAGCAAGTACAGCAATTATATTACAGCAAACTTGAGTAAAATAATTTAAACAAAAGTGTAGAGCATCTAATTTTGTCAATTTAATGTCAAAAGCACATTCAACTCAGATTTCTTTTTCTTGAAGGAAAACTGAAAAGTAAAAACCTTAACTTTGTGTTTTACAGACATGGAATGATGGCTAGATTTTCTTAAATGTCTGCTTATTTTTTCAGATAATTATAAACTTTTAGTAGATGTTTTCATTATAAATGTTTTGTATATCAATCATATTTTGATTGACAACAGTGTCCACCACTGAGCCTCATTAAAACAGCCTGGAAATAACAACTTTTAGTGATCTTAAAATAATTTCAAAATACAGTATTATACAAATATCGACAAGATAAAAATACAACTATCCAATGACAAAGGAAATTTTCACTTATATTTCTAATAATTTGTATAGAAATGTGGTTTTTGTCCAAATTTTCATATCATTTTCTTTCTTACAGTTACAGTTGAATGATAAGATTTATTTTTGGGGCATTTCCATCATATGGTGGGTAAAAATTTTAAAACAATTGATAATGTAGACTTAAATGTATTTTATCTATGAACTTACTTTTCTCTTATGAACAGATTGGTCCCATACATTATGGCTGTTTAAGCTCTATTTTCAAAATAAAATTCTAAACAATACATTTGTTAGACAAAGTGCATTAAAATATATGAAAGTGCAACTATACATGAACTTACAAAGCATATATCTTGTTACAGAAAAGCTTTTGGAAAACATTTTATATAAATAAAAATTATATCATGCATTGACATAATACCAAAACATGCTCAAAATGGAGACAAGTGACATATTACATGATCACCATGTGACAAAATCAATGTGACCATCATAGAAAAATCATCTCAAATTGGCTCAGATTAAAAGGAGGCATATCACATGATCACCATGTGACAAGGCCAATGTGACCATCATATGGCAAATGTACATTAAGCAAAGAACAAAGTGAAGTTAAAAGATTATTGTTACTTTGGCAACCATGTATAAATAAAAACACTGATATCAAATAATAAAATAAATATTTATACAGGGATAAAATAGGTATACCTGATGGATAATTATAAATAATAATTAAAGTTTTGTATATATCTATAATGATTAAAATTTAAATAATTATATCACACAGTTTTATAGTTTAATTCTTTACATTTATTAATTTCAAACATCTATCAATAATTTGAAAAAAAAGTAGTCAAAAAAATTTTTAAAAAAGGATTTAAAACAATTACTTTACTTACTTCTTAATGCTTTTAATTAGTAGTAGAACTTTAAGAATTTCAAGTTCTCAGTTTGTTTTATTTGACAATTCAAAAACATTTTAATCCAATATTTATAAAAGTCTCCAGGTTATCCAAAATATTTGAGAAACAATAGAGAAAATTTTATTATTGTAATTACTCACTCGCCATTTTACAGACTTTCACAACTGCAGTAAAAACATTTTGTTTTTTATTTTTGCCTCATTGTAAACTATGTTACCAGTAAATAAATTTTAAGGAAGCTTCATTCATCATCACTTGTTTAACTCCCCTCCCCCAAAAGCCTTAGACTTCAACTTATGGGATACAAGAATAGCAAATTCTTCTAGTTCTTACTTCCTTACACAACATTAGTTCAACAACAAACTTGAGGTATTGATTTGCTCTTTAATATACAAACACAGGTAAATATATGTATATTACAATGAACTCTCTTTACAATGGCACTCTTTATTACAGCATATTCATTTAACGGCAAAAAATTGTTGGGAACAAATCTATAGTTTCATTATACTTTTTGATAGCATATATTTGGTTATTGGCTCCAGCTATAAAATGTTGGGAACAAAGGTACAAAATTAACACTTTTTTTCTGTTGGATATAAGAGCACTGCCAAGAGACTGCGGGATAACACAAATGTCTTCAGTCACATTTTAAATTCATTACAACAGCACATGCTTTACAACAGCAAACATGATGATCACAGATATGGAGTGGAGTAGAGTGGAGTGGAGTAATGGTGTTTTATACCTGATCACAAGTATGGCCGTTGTAAAGAGAGATGACTGTACATAAGCATATTGTTTTTTGGATTTGGTTTCAATTTAATCTCAGTATGTTGATTTTGATTACAACAGACCGGAAAGGAAAAACAATTGCAGAAATGTGGTCGAATATGCTAAAAATTAAATGTATCTCTATAGCATCAACGTTAACTATGGTCTGATGTGTTAGAAAATAGAAACAGATTTAATGCATAGAAAGGAAAAAAATACACATATGCTTTATCTTTGACTTATAATGCTATAACAGTAACATATAACAAATAGAAACACTATCAAACAAGAAATGTCATAAGATGATACTAACATGACATGGGGAAAGTGATGGTGTGTTTGCAGGTCCAAAGTTCATGCTAACTTCCTATTAATTTTATACTTTCACAACATTACTTTAAATAATGAGAATTTTAATTCCTTTGTATGTAGTATAAAATTGAGTACAATATGATAAATACTTGTTCTTACTGTACAAGTTAAAAAAAAAAAAAAAAAAAAAAAATTCTGTGTAAATGTATTCAAAACAAAAACTTGATCACACTTTACCTGTACATTTATTTTATTCCACTTCTTTTTTTATAATTAAAAAAAAAACACCATACATTTCATCAACATGTTATCTGATCTAGCAAAATGATCAGAATTGATTTTCATTTAATTTGTTTCTTTTTTCTTCTCTGTGTAGGTGCGGAAAAGGGGAGAGGATAGCGGTAAATTGCAAGCTTTTTTATAATGAGTTTAACAAACTAAGTTGAAAAAATTACATAAAGATCGACTTCTAGGTTATCATTAAAAAAAACATTAAATGCAACAATGATTTGAAAAACATTTAGTAAAATAAAAACTAATTATTCTGTATGAGTTAAATCATATACATGCTTTTAAATTTTAAAATCAAATCAAATATTCCCAAACTTACAATCAGATACCGGTAAGCTATATTTTTGTCATAAAAGAACCACTCCAAAAACTGAAGTATCAGGGATAAAGACTACTGAAAAAAATAAGCAATTACTGCACATAGCGTAGACCATCTGGTTATTTTTGCCATATTTCTAGCAATTGTTTTTTTTAAACTTTGATAAAACAAGGACTTTATTTAAAATTATGTCGCAACAAAACTATTTATTTTGTTCCATGTTTGGTCAAAACAAAACAATGAAATCATTTTTGTTTAATGAGACTTTTATATAGCTGAAAATTTAAAACTTTCATTCTATTTTTGCATATTTTTGCAAAATAATAAAATGCAAAAACAAAAATTATTTAAATTCGTTGTTAAGTATCGGTATTCAAATTTGCATGAATTGGCAACAGAACACAAACCATATTAAACACAAATAAAATGCCATGGCCAAATAAGAAATTAGCTACAGCAAACATTTACAATACATAGCAAAAATGAATAATTTACTTTCACAAACAAAACAAAGATGTCCATTTAAAAATAACTGCTAACATTGCCATGGCTTCTGTATGACCTTACAAAAAAAAAAAAAAAGAACAAAAAAAAAAAATAGTTCTTGATTTTAAAATTTTGACTTTTGATTTTATGAGAGTAACAATATCGAGCAGAATTCTATCTAGCTTCAATATCATATGTCAATGTTATCTATAAGGGAACTTACTAAATATAACAATTTCAACTGAAAATTTGCAGGTCTCACGCTGACATGCTTACATGAATTTCAAATTGTGGCCCAAGGTTTTCAGAAACTATTAAACCTGGAGAGTTTGTACCTCTGGAGGTCCAGGGTCAAATTGACGAGCTTTAAATGTGTTTTACTGAATGATACATAAACATCTGTAAGACTCAATGAGTTCATATTATATATGAGGAAAACTGATTCTGTAAACTTTTGAAAATCATAATGACATTTCATTTCAACTTTAATCAGAATTTGTAATTTTATTTAGCTGTAGTTGATTTTTTCTAATTATTGACATATTTAAAAATAAAACATATTTCTATGGCAATACATAATAACATATAAGTTACGTTTTAATAAACAGCTGAAAACCTGCATGAATACAGTCACCGGTTAAATATATTCAAAACATGTCAAGAATATGCATGTGACTGAAAAAAAGCAGAATAGAATAGAATAAAATAACTAACATCAGAATCATAATCAACAGACCAGAAATTGTCATATCTTTACAAATTTTTATATGCATTCATTCACAAAGTTAACTAAAATGCAAAAAAAAAAATAAATAATAATAATAATTTACATGCATTTATATTGAGTGTCATTCCACAAATAAAAATAAAATTATGCAAATAACTTTAAATGATAACTCTCACAAAAAAAAAAAAAAAAAAAAAAAAAAAAATTAATTACTTAAAAATAAAGATGCAAAAATTTCCTGCCTTGCACTTTACCAAATATTTCAATCTATATATAAACAGTTGAAGAGTTAGTTTCCTTAACCATTCATAATAAGGAAATAAAGAAGAACAAACAAAAAAATCAAGCTTATTTAGTTTCTTTTTTAATGGATAAAATGTCTGTACTAACAAAATGATTTTAAAATGTGTATATCATTTAACACATACATGAAATAATCATGTATCCCACATGTTGAAAACATAACAACCAAATACTAGTATCTGAAGATTGTAAAATAAATGTTTAGCAGTCGGCCGCACACAACCAAATTTATTAACAAGAGGCCCATGGGCCTTAACGCTCACCTGAAGATATTTCCAATATTGTTTGCAAAGTGCAATAGACAATATATTAAGTACAGAAACTTTAAAAGATAATTAATAATTTTAGTATTTCTATGTTGATATGACCTTGAGCTTTGAACATATAACCTTAAACCATATATCAAAATGATTGTTGTCGCAATACCTTCAATATTCTAATTAACATGCCTATACAAAAAGTTAATAGTTTTCAAGATAATTAGCAATTTAAGTCTTATTTTGCAGCTGTGACCTTTAACTTTCAACATATGACTATGAACCATATATCAAAATGATCGTTGTCGCAATACCTACAATATTCTAATATACATGCCTATACGAAAAGTTAATAGTTTTCAAGATAATTAGCAATTTAAGTCTTATTTTGCAGCTGTGAACTTGAACTTTCAACATATGACCTTGAACCATATATCAAAATGATCTTTGTCGCAATACCTTCAATATTCTAATAAACATGCCTATGCAAAAAGTTAAAAGTTTTCAAGATAATTAGCAATTTAAGACTTATTTTGCAGCTGTGACCTTGAACTTTCAACATATGACTATGAACCATATATCAAAATGATCGTTGTCGCAATACCTACAATATTCTAATAAACATGCCTATACAAAAAGTTAATAGTTTTCAAGATAATTAGCAATTTAAGTCTTATTTTGCAGCTGTGACCTTGAACCAATATCAAAATGATCTTTGTCTCAATACCTTCAATATTCTAATATACATGCCTATACAAAAAGTTAATAGTTTTCAAGATAATTAGCAATTTAAGTCTTCTTCTGAAGCTGTAACCTTGACCTTTCAACATACGACCTTGAACCATATATCAAAATGATCTTTGTCTCAATACCTTCAATATTCTAATATACATGCCTATACAAAAAGTTCTGAAGCTGTAACCTTGACCTTTCAACATACGACCTTGAACCATATATCAAAATGATCGTTGTCGCAATACCTGCAATATTCTAATATACATGCCTATACAAAAAGTTAATAGTTTTCAAGATAATTAGCAATTTAAGTCTTCTTTTGCAGCTGTGACCTTGACCTTTCAACATACGACCTTGAACCATATATCAAAATGACCGTTGTCGCAATACCTGCAATATTCTAATAAACATGCCTATACAAAAAATTAAAAGTTTTCAAGATAATTAGCAATTTAAGTCTTATTTTGCAGCTGTGACCTTGAACTTTCAACATATGACTATGAACCATATATCAAAATGATTGTTGTCGCAATACCTACAATATTCTAATAAACATGCCTATACAAAAAGTTAATAGTTTTCAAGATAATTAGCAATTTAAGTCTTATTTTGCAGCTGTGACCTTGAACTTTCAACATATGACCTTGAACCATATATCAAAATGATCTTTGTCGCAATACCCACAATATTCTTATATACATACCTAATACAAAAAGTAAATAGTTTTGAAGGAAATTAGCAATTTAAGTCTTCTTTTGAAGCTGTGACCTTGACCTTTCAACATATGACCTTGAACCATATATCAAAATGATCGTTGTCGCAATACCTACAATATTCTAATATACATGCCTATACAAAAAGTTAATAGTTTTCAAGATAATTAGCAATATAAGTCTTCTTCTGCAGCTGTGACCTTGACCTTTGAACATATGACCTTGAACCATATATCAAAATGATTGCCATGTCAATACCCACAATATTCTAATATACATGCCTATACAAAAAGTTAATAGTTTTCAAGACAATTAGCAATTTAAGTCTTCTTTTACAGCTGTGACCTTGACCTTTGAACATATGACCTTGAATCATATATCAAAATGATCGTCATGTCAATACCTACAATATTCTAATATACATGCCTATACAAAAAGTTAATAGTTTTCAAGAAATAGTGACAAATATATAATTTTTAGCAATTTCCCCACTCAGTGCCTTACAATTTCTCCATTTTGAGCCCCATGGCTACCATTTGTGCAAATCTGAATATAGATGACCTAAGGATGTTATAAATGAAATAACTAAGGTATATCTCTTGTAGATTCAGAGGAGAAGATTTTTAAAGTTTTTCACTATTTCCCCCCTTGTGGGGCCCCAAGGGGACATAACTCCTTCATTTGTGCAAATCTGAAAGGGCTTTACCCAGGCATGATGGTTACCAAGTTTCACTAAATTTGGCCCTTTGGTTTTGGAGGAGAAGATTAAAATGTAAAAAGTTTACGCACGACGGACGACGCACGACGGACGAAGATGGATAGCAATAGCTCATCTGAGCTTTCAGCTCAGGTGAGCTAAAAATCTAAATGCTAAAACACAATCTAAATAAATGCCAGTCAAACTGACATGATGAATTTAATCAAGGAAAGTCATAAAAAAAATTTGGTAAATTTGTATTACTATTGGTATCTTTGATTTTATAGATAAATGCAAAATATATAATTACAATTAAACTGAGTTAATTCAGGCTGGGCTGAATGCCAATATTTCAACTAAATTCAGTCAGAACCGTGATTACTTAAAACAAACAATTAACTTTGCTTTGTTTTTTTGTTTTTTTTTTTTTTTTTGATTTTTCTATCATGCCTAATAAATTAAATGGGCATAAAACTATAATCAATATAGTACAGCTATTCAGAGAAAATATATTTTACTTTGTTCATTGGTCTAAATTCATCAATAGTGCTGGTGAAACTTTTTTTCTGCAATAGAAAATAAGCTTATACACATTATAACATAAAACTGTGACAAAATAAGTGATCGATGACTCTGGGTGTTTATCACCACAAAGTTTTTTTTTTTATAAAACCCTGTATGCTATATGTACAAAGATCTGCGTTATATATACATTTTTTTTCTTTATATGTACACATGTATATGTATAAAAACATGTAGCACCAAGATCATACATTAAAAAAAAAAAAACAATACCTTCTGAAAAAGACATTAAAAATTCTATAAAATTACAACACACAGACAACTATATCCAACAAAATATCACTTAAATGACAAAATAAACAAAATTCTGTTTTTTTTTTTCTTTCGTAGACTCAAAAATGCAAAATACAACAAAACCCATCCATAATGCTGTTTATGGCCTCCCCCCCCCCCCCCCCTTCTTCCCGTCTGACTGTGAAAATTTTTGACAGATTATTTTTCAAATTTTAACATTTCAATGCCCATTAATATATATACATATATGGGACAGTTATATTCACTTTTAAATTAAATAAAGCTTTTGACCATTAAAATTACTCCACACTGGTTATTCCCTCTGTGTATAAATCATCAAATACATTGCATTTAAGGAAGTCTTCAACATACTGCAAAAATGAAAAAGTGGAACCTGTACAAGACAATCTTCAAATCAAGTATTCAGGTTAACTGGAAATTTTTATATTAATTTCTCATAAAGCTTTAAAAAGATGATTTACAATCAATTCACAAAATAAAAATGTGTAACTAGCTAAAACCACCCCCACCCACCCTGAATTTACATTTCTTTGATTTTTTTTCCTAGTCTTTTATTAGCTTTTATTGTAGATGTACATTACCTTAAAACAAGTGAGGTTGTCGAGTCAACCTTTTCTTGAAATAAAAACAACCTGTGTAGTAATATCAGATGTTTGCAGTATCAGTATATAATTACTGACTAAAAGTATTTATTTTTTTTAATATAATTATTTGTTTATTTAAGGTTGAAAACTTTTTAAAAAATTCTAAAAAGACACATAAAGCAATATATTTATAAGTACTGAAAAATTCTAAAAGAAAAAAAAATTCTAAAAGACTATTAGAGTCATCATTCATGAATACCTTGATTTTACTTTTTATTTGTGTTAGAGTTGTCCCCCTTTGGTCACTTTATACCACATCAACAGGAAAAATTATTTTTATCAAGTAAGCTTTCACATTTCAAGATTTTCAGTAATTTGATTTAAATAAAAATGAAAATCTGCTTTTGCTAAATTAGTTTTTAAAACTTAATTTTCTTGTAAATTTATATTTTTTGACATCAAATGGAATCAAACCCCCCCCCCATTTTTGTTAACAATAAACACTGGGATATCATAAACTTGGAATTTTGAAGTATTTGTAACAACTTGGTGAGACAATCTAAATATAACAAGTTCATATTATTGTATAACATGTTTTGTTTTAAGCTACACTACTAGTGATTATCTTCATTTCCAGTGGGACTTGTAACTTATTTTCCTCAAGCATTTACCTTGAAATCAGTAGGTTATATCTTAAAAGTTGATATTTCAAATCAATCATTCGAAAATTATACAAAATCCTCAAAAATTACAAAATTACTCTTAAAAGTTCTAGAAAGATAGAGTTTGAATTGAAATAAAAATCAGCATTTATCGAGAAATAACTCCAAAATATTTTGAAGATTTTTGTTCAATAAAAGACTATATCCTCCAAAATGAATAGAAAAACTTTTGATCAGATAGTGCAATTATAATGTAGAGAGTAAAACCTCATTAATTTCCCTCCTCAAATACCACCATGTTTTTGTTTTCTTTTTTAATTCTCTTCTAATTTATTGCAAAATACCAGTATACAATCATATACATGGACTGAACAGATGTTGTTACTGAATTAAGCCTCAACTGTTGGTAAAGTTCTAGTTTTTCATATGATACTAAAATAAATTAAATATGTCGCTTTTTGAGAAACAATAGATCACATTAAATAGAGGGACATTAGTTCAGTTGTAGACTTGACATATATATCGTAACAAAAGAAATAATGAAACAAATATAATTTATGACTTTAAAATGGAGTTCACCAGCTTACCATGTGAAAAATTTGCTGTAATGCTTGCATGGAACAAATTTGGAATGCATAATTCTATTTTTCTCCAATATAAATGTTATTCTTGATATTGACAACAAACTTAAGAAAAAAATCTTTAAATAAATATACTAAAACTGCCTCTTGAAAGCCAAATACACGAACACCCACACCAAACATAACCATTTGACCTCGACCTTAAACCTTTACAAATAAGAGTAAAATGTGTTAAATCATTTTAATGTTGATAAAAATGTATGCAAAGTTTGATCTTAATCCATCCAAGAAGTTAGGAAGCGCACATAGTTTTACATAGACAGACATACAAGACAGAAATTTATTCTTGTATTACTCCAAACTAAGTTTGTTTGGGATATCAATAGTTTATGGGGGTATAACATAAATGAAAGTTCCATAAAAAATTGAAAGGGTTTCAAATGGTAAACTGCTGGAAGCCATTTACTGATTAAAGAAGCATTCAATCATTTGATCTTACAATAACGAAGATCATTAATTTTGACCTGCATTTAAAAAAAAACCCTACATTTCACATATTTTTATAAACTTGCACAGAATTATGAATATCACTGACGATTTTGAAAATTGATGAATTCAAAAATATTTTTTACACATGTATAATTTTTACAATTTACACATGTAAAATTTATATAACTTCTATTTGACGATATTTCTTTCGTAAATTTGACACTGGGTCTTTGAATAAAAGTGGATCCATGCGTATCTGTGACCGAATTAATGGCATATATCCGAACAAATGCACAAAACTGTCCACACATGCCTGTCTTTGTGAAAAATGGTATGTATCTAAGAGTCCTGAACCTTTCTCTCCGCCAAGCATGGATTCTCTGTAAATTTTACGATGAGTGACTTTGATTGGTGGGAGTTTGGTCACATGACTGACTAGGAAGTTCATGAGGATATCCTCACAGTTATGTGATTGGTCCACGATTTGTCTAGTAGCACTATTTAAATAGTTTGTGTATAGAAAATTATAATACCTGAAAATAAAAAGTATTAAATCATAAAATTTTTCACATTTATATATATATATATATACAGTAAAACCTGTCTACAAAGGCCACTTGACGGACTGGCTAAAAGTGGCCTTTGTTGACAGGTGACCTTTGTAGACAGGGTCGATATTCTGAGGACCAGTTATGTCCCTTAATTTGCATTTGACTTATAACTTTTCCAATTTGACAGTTATAAAATGGATGTACAAAGCACCAATATTAATGTATTGTTAAAACAATGGACAATTGTTTTTAATTTAATATTTTAGGGATTTTTTAAATGCAAGAAAAATTATAAGCTTTGTGTCATTTATTGATTACATAATTTCTATGCATTAATATATTTTTTTCAATATATTTCTGACATATCCAGTTAATCAGGTGAGCTTCAAAAAGCCCTGCATTGGCATTTGTACCATTCTTACACTACCTAAACCCCTAGCCTAATAATCAACATCTCCCATTTCTAGAAAATGTCCTGGCAACTTTCAGTTTTAGAAGGGTTGCCAATATGGGGGATTTTTTGTTTTAGAAATAAAAAAATCTGGACAACTTTCATTTCAAAAATAATTATGACTGACAAGAAAAATACTTGTATGTAAGAAACAAGGCACTAATAAAAAATTTTAAAAAATTAATTTTACCGGTAATACATGTCCAGGTAACCTAACCCCTTTGTGAGCCCCATTCAGAGGTGATAAAAAATCAATACTTCACCTTGAATAGCCGGACTTTTTGACAGTGTTTAAATCTTTACATGTAACAGGTTATCGTTAATTTAGGGCTTTAATGTGGATAATTGATGAACAAACCTTCAGAGGATTTTATGATCAGCTTCTAATTAATGGATTAATGATTGTCAAGTGTTAAT
The DNA here is from genome assembly GCA_029721355.1 of Tegillarca granosa. Classification (NCBI taxonomy): domain Eukaryota; kingdom Metazoa; phylum Mollusca; class Bivalvia; order Arcoida; family Arcidae; genus Tegillarca; species Tegillarca granosa. The sequence continues at coordinate 17,593,038 of CM056610.1, read as the reverse complement.
TTTATAAAAGTGAGTAGAAATCGGCGAAAATGTCTACTGTCCTGACTTCTTCCCAACTTAATTGCCGATTTACAAGTTTTCCATAGAACAGAATTGATAGAATTATTTTTAAAAGTTTTGATCATAATGTTATGAGTTTTACAATTTTTTCAAGTGATTTTATGGCCCCTTCCCTCAAAAATGTTCCCGAGAATATGGGATTAGTGACCGTTGTACACGGGTAATTTTTCCGATTAGGCGGCCGCTAGGGTGACCAACTGACCGCGTCAGACAGGTGACCGCTCTACAGAGGTTCATTATATAGTAAAAACGTTAGGGACTGTTTCAGATTGACCGTTATTGACAGGTGACCGCTCTACACAGGTGACCGCTACCACAGGTTATACTGTATATATATATGTCTATATAAACCACTTTAAATTTGTGTAAGAACATAAAAGTGTTCACTGTAATAAGTCTTCAATTCAAGATGGCAATAATGCTCAAATTCTAAATTTTTACTTAAAATAACGGTGTTCCAAGCAAAATGTCATAAGAGAAGAGACACTGGCATCAGTTAACTGAACTTCTGATGAAAAATTTGCATAATTCAACATCACAAACATAGTGATTCTGAAAATAATTTCAATTGGTCTTTAATGTCAGCAGGCAATAATGCTCAAATCCCTAATAATTCAGCTATTGGGAGCATGCACCAACAATTTCAACATGGAGCATGTGAAATGAATGAGACGGCCAGCTGACAGCAAAAACTGTTGAAGGCTTTGCTAGTGAGCTCAAAATCAATTACTTTAAAGTACATCTGACAGCTTCACAGTTTTAAATTACTGGCTTTAGAGTCAGCAACTCTTCAACTTTCAAAATTCTATACCTATGATAAACTGCAACTCCAGATAAGATCATGGAATAATCGTTAGTCCATTTAGAGGAATAACTCCATCTACTCTTGACTTCATCCCAGTAATGACCACGAGCAGCATAGCCCACAATCCTCTCTGGAAATTCCTTCCATACACTGAAGGCGAAATCAATCTTAAGTAAATAGAAGAAAATGTTTATCAGACACTGAATTTAAGCAATCTGCAAGGGAAGAATGTCATCCCCTAATAATTCAAGTTTTCATCTTTTTCGCTAAGAAAATAAATGATTAATAAAATCCTTAAAAAATGGCTAAAACTTTAAATTATTATTTAATATTCCTTTAACAATGGCTTAGTTTTTTAAATATCAAGTAAATTTAAAGTCATCAATTCTGACCTTGATTCAAATATAGACGTATGCATGCCTGTCAAAGGCTTAACTGGGATCAAAAGTGGCCTAATATCTAATGTCAAAGACTCTTATTTATTCCAAAATACCTTATCAAAATTTGAATAAAAACACAATTGTAACCTTCATATTTATACTATTTCAATCCATCACATTTGTATTTCAAAATATTATTAAACAACACTAATTTTCCCAATTGTATGGGGCCCCAAACACAAAATCAAAAATGCATTTGATGGCCTTGACCTGTAGTCTTAATCTGTGATAGTAATTTTTGACAGAGCAAACCTTTCCTAATTAACAGATATAAGGAAGAATAACTCTTGGATTGGAGCTAAAACACAAACAAACTAACTTCATCAGTTGTAAGTAAGGCATCCTCCTCTAAACCAAACACAGCATCTGTATCTATCTCTGGATAGGGAAAAAATCTAGATCCTATACTCTGTAAGAAAGAAAATACACATAGTCAAATACTAAGTAAGGACTTTATAAACCATACACCTACTGTTCAAATGAGTTTTTTTTTTTTTAGATTTAGATGGATATTCCACAAACACAGTTTAAATTAGCAAACAACAAAATTGTCTTAATACTGTATAGCAGTTATTTTTGCTGATGCAATTTGTTGTATTTTTGCAATATTACAGTTTTAAAATTCTCCCCCTCCCCATTAAAAAAAAAAAAAAAAATCATGAAAATATTCTTGTACCAGTTGACCATGACTGAGTTGTTTTAAATTAGCAAAATAAATACCCTAAAATTTTTACTAAAATGACCTAATCTTGTCAAAATTGGCAAAATTTAGCCCTGCTAAAATAACCAACTTTACGGTAGTTCAACTTATTCTTGTTTTGCTAAGAATTTGGTTTTTCAGTAGTTTCAACATATTTTCTTATATTGCATATATTTTACTGTATAAAACTGAAATTGTCTCAGCAATATAACTCCTGGATAAAACAAACTAGAAGAGTATCCTCTCAGGCTACCCTACTTCTAATGTATCCTCAAAAATACAAATAATCAACATAAGGCATTATTTCATAAGTATGAAACAAAATGTGATTTACAAGACATTTAATTGAACAATATGAATCCTCAGTGACCAAATACCTCTCACAATCTTTGCTCAAATCCCACTTGGGCATTTCTTCGTGTCAGAAAGTGCAATTTTATTCTAAGATGGCTTTCCTACGGTACTTAGTGTCAACAATCATTTTAGAAATGATCATGCACTGATATAATTGGAAGCATCTCGATTGAAGTGTAAAAAAAAACATCACTTCACTCATTTTCACCAATATTACATTATGACATTTAGTTACCAAATTGTGGAAGTAACACCTGTGACAGTTAATCAGCAACCACCTGTGGCATTGTGGCACAGATACAATAAAAGGCAACTGAAGAGTTATCTGTTACTGTGTATTATCAGATAGAGTAACAAATTCAGGGGTTGCTCTGCCACTCGCCAATTTTGCCAAAAGTTGAGTTTTTTTTTTAATTTTTGCCGCCAAAATATCAGATTCAGGCTAAAATTTTTTGCTCAAAAATTTTCATCAATTTCATCATGAGCTTTTAGTTTCTGAGGTTCACTGGAACTGTAACATAACAAATTGCTCCCAATTTTACTGTTCTACTAATTTTTGGCTCCTATTTTTCAAGAGCCAGAGATTACCCTGATATTTAGGTCTAGAATTATTTTGTATCCAAGTTTTACTTCTATTGGTTAAGTTATGATAAATGTTCAGATTGTAATGATATATATTAGTCTTTAAGGACTGCCCATACAAATAACAAAAACTATACTTATACTTTTATTCTTAAACATATAGTATGCTTACTGAGTCATCTATACTGTTCTTTATATTTACCATTCATTTAAAAAGGGAACTCCTAAAATAACAAGTCACTCTATCTTCTACCCCAATAAGTAAAAATAATTACATAAATATATATACCTGTATATTTCTAGTTTTAACTGATATAGGTACACCTAAATTAGCTGGCCATCTATTTGGTGGGGGCGGTGCTATATCACAATGCCATACAATAAATATCTGTCAAAAGAAAAAAAATTGTTACAATTTACTGTACATTAGCCCCAGTTTCACAATCATTCCCTAACTAAGAATTTCCCTAACTTAAATCTGGCAAATGTGAAACCTTAATAATTTGATTAATTGTTTAGCTTTTCAGAAATATAAGGCGTCGCTTTGAAGATCACTTCAAGCTTGTTACATTTGTATTTTGTTTTATCAAAAAAGTTTATTTGAAACTCCAAAAGAGATTGTCAAAATTTGCTAAATTTAAGAAAATCTTAGTTAAGGAATGATTGTGAAATCAGAGCCTTTTTTTTCTTTTCCTTTTATTATTATTATTAATTTTTTTTTTTTTTTTTTTTTTTTTTTTCTTGTTTTTTTTCTTTTGTTTTTTTACTTTTATTTTTTTCGCATATGGAAAATTTGGCAAATAAGAGAAAAAATTAGCAAGGTAATTTTTGAGCATCTTAATATTGGTGGAATATAAGAATATCAGCCAAAATTAAAACTAAAATGGTTTTAGATAGACAGACAATCCTAGGTCAGCGAAACAGCCAGAGCAAATTGCTGTATGTAACAGATAAGGTATGTTTTGTCATAAAAAAAGGAAATTTTCAGCTTATTGTTTGCTACAGTAAAACCTATTTACAAAGACCATCATCAAGACCAAAAAATATATATGGATGGTTTTTATATGCCATTCACAGAGAATATTATGGATTTACAAGTAAAACAAGTGTCTACATAATATAAAATCACACCTTGTACAAACTGAGAAAAAAAATCAACCAAATTGAAAAAAATTCATGTGTCACAATACAGAAAATACATAATTTCATGTTACAACTATAGGATAAAATCAGTTACCATGGAGATCAGACTGAAATATACACTAATGTAAATACAGACAAGACAGAATCAACAATAAATAAGACACATAGGATTAGATTAAACCATAAATAAGAACACTAGAATATAAACTTTTATATATGTATAATTGTATCAAATTTAATGAACCAATTGATGTATAATAATTATTGTATATTTTCATGTACTAAAAGATGGTCATCAGATGTATAAATGTATCATAATCTCATGTACTATAGATGATTTACAGGCTTAACACATAATTTTGACAATCAATTACAGTACGGCTATCAAATACAAGACAGAGTCTATATTTTCAGCTACGATGAAACACCTTAATAACATCTCAATGTGTAACACTGGTTTTAAGATCACCTCTTTATTACATTTAATATTTCATAAACATGTAGTTCTATATATTTTTTACCACCTTGTATTCCATATAATACCACAAGAGAATCAAACTTCATTAAGTTTACTGACAGCCACATAAATTTCTTAGCTTCAGGCATGAAAAATCTATCCTCAAGGGAGTTAACTCTTAAACAACTCGGGATAAAACATTTCAAATTTATGAATTTTCTAAAAGAAACTTGATGAAGCTGTATCTTTATCTCAATTTTGAGTTAGAAATATAAAAAATATTAAATTTAATAAATTTGTTCAAATATTTAAAACCAAACAATGAATATAATTTCCTCAGAAATTGCCAATGCAGTCAATAATTAAGATCACATAAACTGAATTGTGAATTAATGAAAGCTGCTACAAGCTTAATAACGTTTTCCATCCTAGTCAATAGTCACAAATTTCTTAACAAATATTCTTGTTGATGATATCATTCGACTGTGACCTTTTTGAAAACGGTTTTATGCATCTAAAGTGGGATCATGATTTTTTTTTAAAACAAAATTATCCAAACACAAACTTTTACAAAACTTGTGTTTTTTTTATCTACTTTGTACAGTAAAACCTGTGTATAAAGCCTTTATAAACAAGCAGACTAATTGAATTTAACATATTTGTTTGTAACATCTGAATCTGAAGGACATTTAAACAGTAGTTTTAATGAAAAGGTGGTCACTTATTGTGTTATTAGTTTATTGAATAGGATCCTCTCTCTACTGACCAAAAACAAGCCATCAAAACAATAACCACAAATAACACTGCTTCTAGTCAACCTCTGAAATTCTTTTTAATTTTAATCAAATGTAAATAAGTCAAATTTTAGACCTTTTATGTTTATTTTTTATGTTTATTTTTATGTTTATTTTTTACTTGGTATTACCAGTAATTACACTTTACTGATATAAAAACTCAAAATTAACAATCTTCTGCACTTTGAAAAAAAAAAAAATCCCTCTCTTTAACAAATTTAAGACACTTGTTAAATTCACTTTAAATTTGATTAGTTATGCCTCAATTACATAATACTTACTTTATTTACATAAGAAGATTTGGCAACAGTGCGGATAAGTCTAAACAGAGGTGCTGAAGACAATGTAACAGGCGTGGTGGCGTAAATAATGGCTGTAAATTTATCTTTCAATGACACGCCTAGGGATCTGTGGAAGAATGGATAATTTTGTAAAACATCCGAGAATTCTGGTAGCAAAGTAAGAGCACCGGGAACTGTGTTCCAAAGAGGCGACGTCCTGGATAAATGCCTATCCACACGATCTTTCAAAATCTGAAATTGGAGAAATATATAAACACATGAAAACTTAAAATTGTAAACAATCAGATATTGCAATATCACATTATTTTTGTGATAATTTTTAATATTATTATTACTAATTTTTTTCTTTCTAATTTTATCTTTTCCTAACATTCAATATTCCAATTATTTTGTGAAGAGTTTTTTTTTTATATATATATAACCTTCTATAACGTCTATATAAAGCCAACTGCCCTTTAAGACCATTGTTTTAATGTTCTTTTTCTTCAAATTTCTATCAAAAAGAACCTCTCTATAAAGTCCACCTGTCTATCTTTATTTCTTAGAATGGTAACAGATCACAGTGTCTTTCACCTCCAAAGTATGAATCCAGCTTTGGCAATTCCTAGTGTGAGAAAGTTTGTCAGTTCACTTGCCAAAAGGTCAATGATTTTCTCTGGGCATTCCAGTTTCCTTAACCATTCCAAAACTGGCCATCTCAATATAAGTGGGAGAATCTTGACTAGGGCATAAAATACCATTAATCCATCCAAATCAATCCAATCCATGATTAGGATTGTCATTACATAAAGTTTAACTCAAAAACATGCCTCTGTTATTAGAGCAAATATAATTTTGTTATTAATGAAAGCTTTGCAACTACCCAGATCACGAAACTCTTGAACCTTCAATACTGCTAGGATCAGTCAAAGGGAATGCACACAAGTTTAATTTCGAATACTGCTGACCTAACAAGAAACCTTTAAGACAGGCTTGACTGTCATTTAGTATTAAAGGTGGTGTAAATTTCAATGAAGAGAGTTACAGAGACAGAGAAAAAATGTATACATATATATGTGTTTACAATATTGTCTGTATAGATTTTTTACATTGTATTTTAGTGGTTTTTTGTGCAAGTTGATGGCTTAGACAATTTCAGTAGCACCTACAATCTTGTGTATATTGTTTTTTAAATGACAGAAGGAGATATAGTCTGTTTAAAACTTGATTGATTGATAACCCCTTAACACATGATTGCCATTGTAATGAAATTAATAGATGTCTGCGTAAATGTGTGTTCTGTTTCTTAAGTAAAGCCAGATTGATTAAATGTATATAAATGTGGGAGAAGAGTTAAATGATCCGTTTTACAATCCGGTCAAGATTTTTTTCACTTATAGAGGCAGTCAGGAAACTGGAGTGCTGGTACTTCAAATCACATAGGGATTGTATTCAGCTTTTTAGACTACTGTGCTAATAAGGAACCTAGTAGAGTGATTTGGACCACTCTTCAGATTTGGCTCTTGATTAGCAGTTTAATTGTGCCACTTTCGTTCCCGAGATCAGCATTAGACCAATTGGCCACCAAGGTTCATGATCAAATGCAGTTTTTTAAGCAAGATTTATTGCTTTAGTTCAAAAAGAGATGTCACTTATTACAATTGAAGTTATAGCAATACATCATACCATGATCTTATTGTCAATTAATTTGTTTACATTGTAAACTGGCATCTCAGGTGACACATTACATCATATGTACAAAAGATTCCACCATATGTTTTGTTTTTTATAATGTAAAATACCCATAGTGGCAACTTTTTCCTGTGTGTAGAAATATACAATGGTACATGCATGTAATCACAGATACACATACCGGTAGCAATTTTCAGTTACAACCAGACTCAAGTAAGTGAAAAATACCAAACTTTTGTAAAGGAAAGTAAATTTTCTGTGAAAATTAAACAACATTCACTATCACAAACACAGAGACATAAACAGTAAATATATTTTAAACTTCACTCTATCAATTTTAAGGACTTTCCACTCATTCAATCAGTACATTTACTTTTAATGGTTGAACCCACTGTGACTTAATATGAGTCATTTCCTTAATGCCAAATGGTGGTGAAAATGTTTTTACTGCAAAAAAATTCAGACAAATTACTTAAATGTTTTTTTAACTAAAAAAATTTCAATCATTTCTTTCTCTATCTTTTATATAAATAATCACTAATAGGTGTTAATAGATTTATTTTAAGGTATGAAATACTTATAGATATAAACAGATGCATTTCACATCTGCTCGCATTTCAAAATAATTAGTTTTAAGCAGTAACATAAAGGTTTCTATAAACATTTAAAATTCCTGTTTGGTTTATTTTTGGCTTTACACTGACAGAATGGGAAAGCAGAAATAGTCCTCAACATATGATTAAGGATCATTTGGTGTTATTAAGTACAATACATTAATAAACTGACAGTAATATAGTTTCATAAAAGAAAAAAGATCCATCAGAAAAACAACACTACATTCAGAGCTAAGATTTGTAACAAGTAAACTAGCTTCTACTGGTCATCATTCCATGGACAATGACAAGACAAAAATGTTAGGACATTGTGGATATAAAAAATTAAATATATGCAAATCAATAAAACAATTTTAGATCATATCTAACTATATATGACAACTACACCTGCCCCCTTAAATTCCTCAAATCTGAACCCAAATTAAACAAATGTAAAAATTATCAAGGGCCTTATATAACTCTGCAAAAAAAAAAAAAAAAAAAAAAAAAAAAAAAAAAAAAAAAAAAAAAAAAAAAAAAACAAGAGGCCCAAGATGGCCCTAATTTGCTCACCTGAGTTTAAATGTAACTGGTATGTCTTGATAATACCTGGTTAAGTCATAACATAGAAGTGGTTTCAGATAACATTATTGTTTTGGTTTTTAGCTATATAGGTCACTGTGACCTACTTTTGGTAGCCAAAGTGACCAGAAACACAAATGAGAATGGCAATGGTTTAAAGGTGCTATTGACTAATATGAATGAAATGTGACCAGAAGTGTCTGAGATGAAGTCTTTTGATGGATGTATGGATGGATGGCAGAGTTCCTATCCATAACAAAAGCTCACATGAGCAATTTTCAGATCCGGATTTAAGACTTGACAGATTTGGCACATTAAAATATTTTTAAAAAATTGTAAAATTCAACTGCAAATTATTTTTAAAAAATTGATTAATTAATTTAAATAATGTCACATAACAATGATTTTGTAAAACAAAACAAAAAAATTCAAGGTTTTAGCTAAATCTACATATCAGTATCACACGTATTTCAAAAATAATAATTCACTAAAAAGTAAAAAATCATAAAATTTCTTCCATGCACCATTGTAAGTCATAAAAATTCGGTAAAAAAAAGGAAAGAAAGAAAAAAAAAGTAGCTCCACTGGGATTTGAACCCCGACCCTTGGGTTGTAGTATCACATGTATTTCAAAAAAAAAAAAAAAAAAATTACACTAAAAAGTAAAAATTCATAAAATCTCTTCCATGCACCATTGTAAGTTAAAAAAATCAGAAAATAAAAAAAAAATAAAAAAATTAAAAAAGAAAAAAAAAAGTGGCCCCAGTGGGATTTCAACCCTCAACCCTTGGTTTGCTAGAATTGAAAATGAAAAAGGCCAAAAAAAGCGAATTGTATTTTACAGAATTTCATGAAAATTGTCAAACATATGTTTCTTCACATAAGAAAATGATGTTTGGAAAAAGAGTTCACCTAAATTTATTCATTATTGTAATTTTTGTAAAAAAGTACTATTTACAATATACAAAAAATAAACGCAAAAACTCGTAACCTAATTTTTCACCAAAATTATTGAAATTCACAAACTTGGTATATAAGATGCCGTAGATGCCAAATATCACATCAGATTTTATCTCAGTGAAATGGTTTTGGAGAAGAAGATTTTTTTAGGTTTTTAACTATGTAGGTCATTGTGACCTGCATTTGGTAGCTATGGCAACCAAAAAACACAAATCTGAAAGGTAATGTTCTACAGATGCTTTTGACCAAGTTTGAACAAAATGTGACCAGAAGTTTCTGAGAAGAAGTCGTTTGAAGCAATTGTTGACGGACGAGACGGACGACGGAGGGTCTGCCTCTATTGATACCACTGTGCTCAGGTGAGCTAAAAAAGATTAGCTACAAAAGGTACCAATATCATGATAAAAAACATTGAAAGTAGTAGTCAACCCATAAAAAATTACCATTGGGATATTAGATATTACTCTGTAAATAAAAGGTTGTGGTCCCTGGTGACAAGGATACTGTATTCAGACATATAATGTACACTTGTCTGTTCATCATGATTATATAATACCCAGTAATACAGCTCTACTTTTAATAGGTAGTGAACAGATGGACAGATTAATTCACTTCATTATTACTTGTCCTCAATATGTTTTTTTTTTAATTCATTTATTTTTTTTAATTATTATTATAATTATTATTATTATTATTATTTATTTATTTATTTATTTATTTTATTTTTTTTTTATAATTATTATTTTTTTTGTTTTTGTTTTTCTGTTACAATGACATCTTATGACTGTTCTGGCTGTTGCCAAGTGCGCAATTCTCATTTAAGTTATAAATGTACCTCTAACAGGCTGGCACAAAAGATAAAAGAGAGATTGATTCAAATTAGTTCGTTAAGTAAAAGAAATTATAACCAATTTAAAATAAATTGATTTAAAAAGTCATTACCTCATTATGCTTTTTCCCTATTTTCATAATCAAAAGTGCAAGCACACTGTAAACCCATTTTAGACGTAATTATTGGTAACTGTATCTGTCTTAAAGAGTTTGAAGTCATTCGAATGTTCAATTTCCTGTTATATAAGAGCTGTATGCTCAGTATATGTAATAGTACATATGAACCTGACTATATATACTTGTACTTGCAATTCAAATTTAAAAAAAACCCAGATGTGCCAACTGGCCTTAAGCTCACCTTAAGGCCAGTTGGCACATCTGGTTTTTTTTTTTAACTTGAATTTCAAGTACAAGTATATATATACAATGTAATTTATAATTACATTAATGAAAAGAGTTATGATGAAATTCCAAAGGGACCTAATATCCATATATTCCTTCTTTGTCATGAAGGGCAAATAACTCTTGGTAAACCTCTGTAAACCGAAACTTGTCAAAACTGAATTTTTTCCCCAGTTTAGACAACCATCTGTTTTTGCAGGTTATTTTGTATATGTATATAATATTAGTAAAATTTTACCAAAATAAATGGATATCACATCCTTAAACTCTTTACATTTTTACAATTTTATCTTGCTAAAGTTCAAGTGTTGTTAAAAGGATAAGGAAATTTATATGGCATATGTGAAAGTTCAAATAATTTACAGACAAATGTAAAGAGAGTAGAGAAGGTCAATTCCAAATATATTATATAAAGGTAAGTTTTCCTCTTAAAATCTAAAAGTTCTTATTTTCCCCATCTCAATTTACACTAGGACTGTACAACTGTTAATGAAAGAAAGTGATTTTAAAACATTTCTAGGAAGATATTTTTAGAGGGAAAGGTTACAAAATGAAATCATAATCACTTTTAATATTGGAAAACCGATCAAGGGTCTATAGCAAACAGACAAAGAAATCTTGGTTAAATTTTAAATTACGGTACCTCTGGCACTTAGGGAGAAAATGCCAATGAATTTTCAAAGTTGACGTTAACCACAGTATTCTATATCATGATCTTTTGATCAGGAACTATTCTTGAAATTATATAAGTACATTATTTAGGTCCATGGAATAAATATTTCTGTTTTACAATACAGATATTTAACAGTATATCCACTAGTTGGTTTATTGTACTGTTCAGATACCAATACATATCTTTTTCTTATCTATTGATTAGGCATTAGTAACACGAGTCTATTCTATTTGTTGGTAAATATCAATTAAGTCTGAGTGTTTGTAGTCACAGTAGCTCAAAGTAAATATATATAAAATCGTAATAAATCAGTGTTGTGTGATGTATCAACAATCTGATAGGTTTTTGACTAGGTATATATATTGTATAGAAAATAACAGATTATAGGAGATTGCTTCCATTATCATCAGCAGTATTACTAATATACATTGTTCATTGTCTAAATGAGACTGGGCAGCGAGGGCTTAAAGGCAAAAATACTACAAATCTGGCTCAAACAAATTACAGATCAGTTGTATGAATACTGTAAGTGGTACTTAAAAACCCCAGCTAAAGGGAGTGTTCTTAAACAGAGAACAATAACTAGTTTTGATCAATCTTAAGCTTGAATAATGTCACTTTTTAAAGCAGTTGCCTATTTGTTTACAGGCAAACATCTTCACAAAGTTGACCAATCAAAAAAGCATACCACTTCCCTTAAAAGTCAAATTATCTTTGAAGCCATTGAACAAATTGAACTCTCTTCTTCTAAAGCTGAGCACCTGAAGAGGGAGCAGTATCTCAATTTTGTAAGTCTTGTGTATGACCAAGATGGTGCTGAAACTCACAACCAAACTCCAGGCAGATGCTATACCTCAAGCCAATTTAAATGGTAAAATATAAATCTAAAGCATTTAAAAAATATATAAGAAGATAAAATACATACCTCTAGTGTTGTAGACATAATTTTTTCTACAGATGAAAAATAAGTCTCCCACAAAAACTGTGTGTGTTGTCTCATAGCTAGGATTTCTGGAATAGAGACACCTCTCACAATGGAAGGTACCTAGAAATAAACAAAAAATACTTAAAAATTAAAATCTGTTTAGAGGTAAATTAGCAGATATTTGAATGTCAAAGAATTCATTTCATTTTTTGTCTACCTCAATTTATATAATCAAATGCCTTAATACAGAAGAACCTGTCTCAATCACTATTTTCCTTACCAAAGTAAGGGTCTTGGTGGCCAAGTGGTCTAAAGCATGCGCTTATGGATCAAAGCGCCTCTCACTGCCTGGGTTCGAGTCCCACTCTGGACAGATTCTATTGTGAGAAAGTTTGTCAGTTTGCTTGCTGAAGGTCGGTGGTTTTCTCCGGGCACTCTGGTTTCCTCTGGCGTCCCATAACTGACCGCTTTGAAATTAGTAAAAAGTTTGACTAGGGCATAAAACACCATTACTCCGCTCCACTTTACTCCTTACCAAATAGTGTATGGATAATTTGAACAATCTGGTATTCAGTTTTTACATGGAAATTAATCACATTATAGGTATATCTTAAGAAATTGAACCTTTTTAGAGTTACATTTTATTTCACTCTAGGTTCTATTTTCATCAGTTTCCATCAACTACTAAAGATTTGACTAACCACATTTAAGAATAACAAGTTTAAATGATTTTGAACCAGATGATTTGCGGTATGATAATTTTTGTCTATTGGGAATTTTTCAGATCTTTCTTATACTTATTTTTAATCGTTTTGTTAGCAAATGAAGGTTTTGTAAAATATACTTTTATATATAATTTTTTTTATGTCTGTAGGGATCAAGTTTATTAAATTTTGGCAAGTCTAGACTATTTCCAATTAAATAAGAAAAATTTGTATATGAATCAGACTTGCTTCTGGGGCCTGTGAGACATTTCCAGATATATCAATCAAGTCTCCAATAACATACTAGTTGTCAGGGGAACAACATAATTTGCTTACACATCAGTATTCCATCTAAAAACTTTAAAAAAATTTAAAAACCCAAACTTTTGAATATAACTGGTCACATTTACAGCTTGTGTCATCATTTATGCTAATCATATAGTACAGACAGTCGAAGATGAATCACAATAACTTGACATTTTAAAAATTAGACCAGGAGTCAAAGTTCACTATATTTAGTTTCATAAGTTGCAAGTGCACTAAACAGTTTACATACACTACATAATTATATAGATAATCTTATGTATTAATCATGTGCCTGCATAAATAATGTCAATTTTAAGAGGAGAGTATTATGTCAACAGTTAAGATATCATCAAGATAATTTCCTAATGAACCTTTTAATTATGTCCCTAATGACTCGTTAATACTTAAGTTCAGTTCAGTATAGTTTCATAAAATTTGACCGTAAACAATCAATTTCTTTGATCCATATAAAGTCAATGTTTCAAGTATTCAATGGTCTATTAGTACAGTATTCTGGATAATTAACCTTTCACAATTAATAATTAATTAAAAACTGAAATTTATAATAAAATTCCAACAAACATGTTTTTTATATCAAAGTTATAGCCAAATTTTTGCATGTGTAATGAACAGTTATTTCTCCCTAACACTTTATGACTAACATGGGTTTTACATAATCAGAGTAATGTAAAATCACAAATGTTCAATATGATAGCCAATTTGGATAGTTTCTTGGGTTAAAAAAAAACACACAAAACTTAAAACCACATACCAGTAATTTTCTTCCAACAATTTTTTTACAAAAAAAAAAAAACACTGTCCACCACCTCAGACTCATGATCCAAGCTCTGTATTAACCTATTACAGTTTCAGAGTATCAGTTAATGTTTAAATAAATGTGGGCAATGGATAGCAGGTGTTATTGGAGCAAAAACACCAGAAAACACCAGAAAACTTCAAAAGGTTACAGTGGTAAGAAATGGTAAGTTAATTCTTACAAAAGTATTCTTACTTATGATTTTGCTATTTTCTGAATTTATGATCACATCCAAATGAAGTTTACCACCGTATAACACCATTGCCTCTATCACACAATTGCCTGTACCACATACTTGTCTCTATCATATGACTGTCTATATTACATGATTCCCTGTGCCATGCAATTGTCCCGTTCAAATGTTTGCATTTATTATAAGATAGTCATGATTGTTTTAGCAAAACACTGCTTACATTGGATATGGAATTGCAAAAGTATTGCTGTTTTCCAGTTTGGACAATTTTTTTCATAAGTTTTTAAACAAATAATGTTTTGATGAATTTTGCATCAACATGAAGGGGTAACTGATCATGAGATATTTTTCAAGAACAACAATGTATCTCATAATTCAAAATAAATGAGAAACTGAAGATTTAATCATTATATGCCTGAATAAGACCAAGAACAATAATGTAACCATGGTAACCTAACAACACTCAAAATCCAAAGAAACACAAAACAAGCAATAAAATATTATGAGTACAATTACTACTGTAGATTCTATCAAAACTTTATGGAGCATACAGAACACAAACAAATAAAAATCATATATCTCCAACAGAATCCATAGCAATATTTTATTTTCAATCATTCCTAATATTGAAAGTAACCATGGTAACTCATTTAACTATTCATAAGTTACTGTACCAACTTAATGAATAGTTGGTTTTTATCATATATTAACAAAGTTTTATGATTAATTTACAAACTTTTACACTTTTTTATTAAATCTTTGTTACGTTATTGATCACAGACATCTAGAGTCGAGTCTCAAGAGTCTCCAGTGTTTTATTCCCCACTAAAGATTATATGATGAATATCAAGACAGTCAGTAATTCTGGGATGTTACAAGAAACTTAATATCTAAAGAAAACCACAAGCTTCATCAAACAAATTTTTCAAAACTTTCTCACACAAAAATCTGCATACCTTGGCAGTTAGAAGTCACAAATCAATTTTTTTAACTTCATTCCCATCATGAGAATCTGCATGTCTGAAATGTTGGCAGTTAGAAGTCACAGTAACCTGTAACCGATGGCACTTGATCTGCATACCTTGGCAGTTAAAAGTCACAGTTACCTGTAACCGATGGCACTTGATCTGCATACCTTGGCAGTTAGAAGTCACAGTAACCTGTAACCGATGACACTTGATCTGCATACCATGGCAGTTAGAAGTCACAGTAACCTGTAACCGATGACACTTGATCTGCATACCTTGGCAGTTAGAAGTCACAGTAACCTGTAACCGATGACACTTGATCTACATACCTTGGCAGTTAGAAGTCACAGTAACCTGTATACGGTGACACTTGATCTACATACCTTGGCAGTTAAAAGTCAAAGTAACCTGTAACCGATGACACTTGATCTGCATACCTTGGCAGTTAGAAGTCACAGTAACCTGTTTACGGTGACACTTGATCTACATACCTTGGCAGTTAGAAGTCACAGTAACCTATGGCACTTGATCTACATACCTTGGCAGTTAGAAGTCACAGTAACCTGTAACCGATGTCACTTGATCTGCATACCTTGCAGTTAGAAGTCACAGTAACCTGTAACCGATGGCACTTGATCTGCATACCTTGGCAGTTAGAAGTCACAGTAACCTGTATACGGTGTCACTTGATCTGCATACCTTGGCAGTTAGAAGTCACAGTAACCTGTAACCGATGACACTTGATCTGCATACCTTGGCAGTTAGAAGTCACAGTAACCTGTATACGGTGTCACTTGATCTGCATACCTTGGCAGTTAGAAGTCACAGTAACCTGTAACCAATAACACTTGATCTGCATACCTTGGCAGTTAGAAGTCACAGTAACCTATAACCGATGGCACTTGATCTGCATATCTTGGCAGTTAGAAGTCAGAGTAACCTGTAACCGATGGCACTTGATCTGCATACCTTGGCAGTTAGAAGTCACAGTAACCTGTATACGGTGTCACTTGATCTGCATACCTTGGCAGTTAGAAGTCACAGTAACCTGCAACCGATGACACTTGATCTGCATACCTTGGCAGTTAGAAGTCACAGTAACCTGTAACCGATGGCACTTGATCTGCATACCTTGGCAGTTAGAAGTCACAGTAACCTGTAACCGATAACACTTGATCTGCATACCTTGGCAGTTAGAAGTCACAGTAACCTGTAACCGATGGCACTTGATCTGCATACCTTGGCAGTTAGAAGTCACAGTAACCTATGGCACTTGATCTGCATACCTTGGCAGTTAGAAGTCACAGTAACCTGTATACGGTGTCACTTGATCTGCATACCTTGGTAGTTAGAAGTCACAGTAACCTGTAACCGATGGCACTTGATCTGCATACCTTGGCAGTTAGAAGTCACAGTAACCTGTATACGGTGACACTTGATCTGCATACCTTGGCAGTTAGAAGTCACAGTAACCTGTATGCGGTGTCACATGATCTGCATACCTTGGCAGTTAGAAGTCACAGTAACCTGTAACCGATGGCACTTGATCTGCATACCTTGGCAGTTAGAAGTCACAGTAACCTGCAACCTGATGGCACTTGATCTGCATACCTTGGTAGTTAGAAGTCACAGTAACCTGCAACCGATGGATGGCACTTGATCTGCATACCTTGGCAGTTAGAAGTCACAGTAACCTGTATACAGTGACACTTGAGACAAGTCAACCATAGAGATACTATACTCAAAGAACATAAGTGTTTTAACTAAGTACCAACATTATATTACATAAACCTTTGTTAAAGTGTCCTTTATAAGAATGATCACTTTGCCACTTCAAACTTCCATACTCATTACACAAATTATACTACTTGAACACTTTTTCTATTATTCTTCCAGGGGCCTCGGTGGCAGAGTGGTCTGAAGCGCTCACTTAAGGATCACAGCGCCTCTCACGGCCTGGATTCGAATCCCACTTGCGACAGATCCTAGTGTGAGAAAGTTTGTCGGTTCGCTTACCGAAGGTCAGTGGTTTTCTCCAGGCACTCCGGTTTCCTCCACCATCCCAGAACTGACTGCCCTCGAAATAAGTGAAATAATCTTGACTAGGGCGTAAAACACCATTACTCCACTTAACTCCACTCCACTATTATTCTTCCACATTGACTTATTTGCCAAAATAGGGATGGCAGTAGTCTGGGAAAGAGGGTATGGGAGTGATCTAAAAATGACACTAATTGATATATGCAACAAAACAAATACAGTGTGTGCCTTTTTCAGCCCTATGTCTGTTGACCATAAGTTGTAATTTTTAGTATTTAATATGTCCGAAGAACGCTAATCTGTTTACACCCAACTTCCATTTGTCTAATTTAATATTTGTGTTTTCTATGTTGTCTCAAAGTCATTTTATTGCAGGAACTTCTCCACAAGGATGTACACTAAAGACATTGCTATTCTATAACACATTTCAGTTTTATTTTTCCTCTGTATGAGGGATACCACAGTAACAAAGTTGTCTAAAGTCAGTCAGATTATGGATTCAGGAGACCCTGAGTGACCAATGGGTCTAAGGAGTAAGCTCAAAGATGAGGAGACTTTCATTAAACAATTTGTCTGAAGAGCCAGCTTATGGATAATATCTTCAAGTAGATTAGGAAATCCTTGATGACCTGGTAATCTAAAGAGCTTGCTTATGGATAAGTAAACCAAGTAGTCTTAAGTGTTAGCATATAGATGGATAGACCTTTGGTGTCAAAGTTGTTGTAAGGAATATTGTAGTTCAGTAAACCCTTCATTACAAAGCAGTCTAAAGGCTGTAAGCTTTTGTATAAAATATGGTACAAATCTAGCTTTGACAGATTGGACTGACTGTGAGAAAGTCTGTCAGTACACTTGCAAAAGGTCAGCGGTTTTCTCTGGGCACTCTGAATCCCCTGACTGAGAACTATAACCACTTTTAATAAAACAAAACAACTCCAATCAACTCCCCTGCATGATTTGGCATCAAAGACTACAAAAAATTACTATTACATCATCCATACACATATCCTTTTATCATAACATATTTAACCTGGACAGAATATGGTCTACTGAACATTTAATTAAATAATTGGCTTATCTGACACACACACAAGTATAGGTTACAATAAAGTGTTTTTTACCAGATCTCAGAGCTCTACTTCCATCTCTTTGAAGATGGATTTATTTATCTCTATCATGTAATGTTTACCAGTAATTAAAACCAACAAGCCCCTGAATACTATCTGAATCACTTTGTTTCCTACTACAAAGTTTGTAAAATTCAGATAGAAAATTGGTAATGTTCAATCACAGCCTAACTGTGTTTCTAACAGTAAATTATGTAAAATTCTCATGAAAAATTATGCTTAATACTGTTCACTTACCAAAAACCACCATGTTCATTCTTGTTTCAAAAGAAAGGAAAATATTGCTGCTTTGGCCATTGCAATACTGAAAATTGTGTTGATAACATTGGAAGTTAATGTCATTGGCAACATATTACATCATATGCCAAAAAGAATCTGCTATTTTCCTTTTTATTTTAAATATGAAAAGCCTCATAGCAGCACCAGTTTACTCTGCACAGAGCTATTTTTTTTGGTAAATTTGGATAAACATGGTTATGACTGGGCTCCAGTTACAATATGCTAATAATTTTGTTAATTAATAACAAAATTCATGAATTTAGAAGTGTCATAAATTTGAAAAGCACTTGTTACATCTGTATTGTTAGAGTTCTGAGGAAACATTTTATGGTAGATGTACCATAATAGATATTTAATGCTGTGATTTTCTCACACTAGGAATAGCTACATAAGTAGGATTTTAGCCTAGGAAGTGAGAGGTACTGTGATCCGTGAGCACATGCTTCAGACCAATCAGTCATCAAAACCCCTTTAGACCCCTTTATTTGTTGACCCCTTTAGACCCCTTTATTTGTTGACCCATTTGGACCCCTTTATTTGTTAGGTTTTGTACACTTAGTATTTATGTTGTTTTTAGGACACTGTCTGCATACGTACCAGCATTCAGAAGATCACCATATGTGTACCCCATCACAAAGTAGATTACAATCATTTGTACAATCTTGCAGACCACATACACTTGAATTTAGATAAATCTGTGAAATTACTCAGAAAAAAAGTGTCTCGTCAGAAACACTGATGCAACATAAAAATTTTTTAACACCAACCAACCCACCCACCCTTAGGTTGTGTTTTACACTATGATAAAGTTTTTTTTATAGACACTTTTTAACCTGGCCAAAAATAAAACATGGTCCATTGACAATAATTAGATTATCAATCATTCTACATGCATGTTGTATCACATATATATATATATATATTATATTTATCTGATCTTTGGAACTCATGCTCTATTTCCATCTCTTTGAAGATGGCTTTATTTATCCTCAACATGACATGTTCACCTTTAACAACAACCAAACAACACTTGCTTCAAACACTGTGTATTGTTTCATATCACATGATTATAAATTGACCAATAATATCTTAAGAATTTCCCATGAGGTATAACAATATAGAATAAGAGTTTTTCAACAGAGGACCATTTATCAAATATCAACTATGATTTAACTTACAGTTACTTGTACCCAATCCATTTTCTAAGTCTGTAAAAAGACCAGCAAGTCATGTTTATCATACTGATGAAAAATAATATGTCTCTGTGGCCAAGAAGTTAGGGTGCTAGCCTTCGAGTTCAGGATGTGGGTTTGACACCAGTCAACCGAAAGTGAGAAAAGTTTTTTCATTGTAGTAGTTGGCTCGATAGTACAGTATAATGGACTAAGTGTTCTTCAATGTTTAATTATCTACAACACTGTGGAGTCATAAGTGTGCACTAGTATAATGCGAAAAACACTTGCACACTCACACACCACACAAACTTGTGCTAAGAGTAATCCTCAAGATAAATATAAATCCTCTGATCAAGAAAAGCTGAAAAATAATTTATTGTGATATAAAACAGCATTCAACTAACCAATCCTTCAACTACCTGTGTTGGTACATCTGTCAAGTAACTTGCATGAATTGCCATTTCCAGTTACAAGGAATGATCAATTTGATCGGAAACCACCTCAAATGATGTCCCTAATCAACTGATCATTTTGACGTAACTGACAAAAGCAATTGTTCTCCACCGTCAAATTGTGGCAAACACGATCATGTCAGGGTACAAATTCAAAAGATTTTAGACTAGACTCACAGATCCTTCTAATTACCTAAATAAACCTCTTATTCTGACAGATTTATTTATATCAGCTGTCTCTTATAATTTTAGGATTCAAAATATCTGACAGATTTCTCTTAAGAGTTGTTATTAAATAGCCAACTTCCACTCCCATCAATAATGGTCAATATACATACATTATTACATATAAAACCTACACATTCTGACTGGAGGTTTGTTTATAAAATACCACCAGGTTTAAATTATACACATGTTCAGATCTAAAATATTTTTATACATAAATAATGAGTCAGATTTCCTTACTGGATCTCTCTGTATGAGCAGAGGTCAGTCAGTGTAGATTTTTAAGTAAGCTTGATTTTGTTCATTTTATAACCAGAAGATCGAAATTATAGATGGCAAAGAATTGTTCAACTTACAATTGCCACAAATTGTGTGTTTATTCTAACAGATATATGTGTTGTCAAATGGATATCTTTTTTAAATGTTGTCATATTTTCATATTCATAGATATAATGCTGTATTTGAGCAAGCTTAATTAACATCAAACTTACTCAGCTTGTTGTAGATCATTTCATTTTTACTAGTTGTGCCTTCATATCAATTCCAGATTTAATTGCAAATAGATAAATATCCAATAATCAACTGGGTTTATTACAATACATATATTCACACTTAAATTTGCAACTTCTCAATTTTACTTTTTATTATGACAGAAAATCAACAGCTGACAGATTAGTACAAGCACTATCGTTTTCCTCTCAATGACCTGTGCATGCAATATACCCATGCTAAGCAAGAAACAATTAATAATTTTAAAATAACAAATTTTGAAATAGATTTAAATAATGGATAATGTAAATTCAAACTTCCTTTTTTCAATTTTCAAGGTAAACAATTCCCATCTTTCTATGAACTTTATGAAATTTGAGTTTTTTTCATGGCTTTTTCTTCCTACTTCCTCTTCTAGTAAATCTTACAAATGACAAAACTAAAACAAATGATTCTACATGTAGGATCAATGAACATAGCAGGAGCTTCAATCTATGATCCCAGGATAAACGAACTGACTTGACTGTAGCTTAAAGGATCCACAGATAACTAAAGCAATTGCCTCAGTTGTTCAGTGGCCGGACATACATACATACAACTTTAAAATTTGAAATATTGCTTTCTTCACTGGTTTTCAATGTTAAAAGCACAATCTGATACAAATAGAGTTCTCTCTCTCTCTCTCTCTCTCTCTCTCTCTCTCTCTCTCTCTCTCTATCCTACTTATATATAAAGAAAAAGTTAGTTTCTCAGTGTCCAGTGGAATTTAATAAAGATGCACAACCGTTTTGTAAACCATTAGCGCTTTCATCTCATCTTTAGATGACTATTTATTATATATATATATATATATATATATATATATATATATATATTATAGGAAGATAAAAATAATCTAGACTGGGACAAAAAATATTTTAACCTGTCTGCCTTCGTTTATCACAGAATTCTTTTATATACATGTGTTACATGCACCAACTACACTCTCCATAAAAGTATAAACAGTCTCAGTAATATTGTCCATCTCTAATTGTAGATAATTATTAAGAAGAAACATTCTTTGATGTAATTCAATTCATGTTCTGTTAAATAAGAGCATTTTAATGAGCAATTTAATTCCCGTATTTAAAACCTAATAATATATGCACTGATAGTTGGCTGTAGAAATTAAAAGCCTTGTAGAAAATTGTTGATATAGAATTAAAGGGGCATAAAGAATATTAAGAACTACAACTGAAGTAAGAGTTAGTGCTAGTTTTACTCACAGACATTGGACATCAGTGTTTGTGATGTTAAGTCAGTCAAGGTCATTGTAAATAGTGAGGACATATTAAATACATAATCAGTGCTGGTGTTTGAATCAACAACTCTCGACTTTTAGAAGGGTCTTAAGGGTCAAGTAGTCTAAGGGGTCTTGGTGGCCAGGTAGTCTAAATCACATGCTTATGGATCACAGTACCTGACTCTACCTTAAAGTTTGTTTATATCCTGTGAGAAAATTTGTCAGTTCCCTTGCTGAAAGTCGGGTGTTTTCTATGCACACTCCCGTTTTCTCCACCATCCCAAAACTAACCTAATAAATCTTATAAGTTAAAGGATCTTGATTATGGCATAAAACACCATTACTTCACTCCACTTAACTTGTGACTTTAAGACACCCAAATACTGCATGGCTATGCCTGCCTTTATGAAGTATATTTATTGTTGAAAATAAGACTATACACACACACACACACACACACACACTATATATATATATATATATATATAAAAATTACATTACCAATTACTACATGGATGCTGATGATGATAGAATGTGTATCTATATGCACAAATATATATTGAATACTTATATATATATTCTAAATATTTTGATATATTACAACCTTAAGGCATCTGTTTATTTATATAAATAATATAACATGTTGTTAAAAAACCCTTCAGACAGGTGTGAAATTAACACCTAATTACTATATGATATAGTATATAACCAGTATTAGGTATGTACTCTGTATCATATCAGACAGAGATTCTGGCAGTTTGAAAGCTGTTTCTGTTTACTGTTTGCATATTTTGAAATTTTTCAGATTCTCAGACAAAAACCATACAATTTTTTATTCTATTCTTAAACAAATCCATATGTTATGAAGATGTAAAATGTTGATGGTTTGTAAGCTTTATGTTCTAGCTTAAAAAGAAAGCTGTTACTAAATACATACATGTACCTGGAAATTTGATGAAAATTTTGATTGCCTAATAGAGGATGTATGGTATAAACAGGTTTTCTTGTATTCAGTATCTGTGGGTTACTTGGTTTTAATGTTGCTTAATTTCAGTAATTTTAGAGCTCTTTGCAACAAGGGCAAGTTTATCAATCTCAATGACTTGTACTACAGCACAATAAGGGCATTAATTTATAAGTGCTAGCTTACAAAGTCAGCCTATCATAGACATGCATACTACTTCCCTATTTACATTATTCCGACACTGGTTCAAACAGTCAATATTTTGTTATCTACACAAGAAATCAGTATCACAAAATTGAAAGTCTTACATGTATATAAGCCCCTGCTGGGGTTAGAACCAACGACCTCCCATTCTCCAGGCAAGCACCTGTAGGAATTTCAGAAAAAAGTAAGCATTTCTGATGTGGGCAGCTCAGTGCATAGCTACAGTTTTACATATGTACATAAATAATTGACAATTAGTCTGCTCTTGGCCATGTGTTAGTTTTTCTCATAACAAGTGTACATACAGTTGTCAAAAATTAACTCGGTGATAAATGTTTTTATTCTATTTACTGTAAGGTATTGCCATAGTTTTTTTCTTTGAAGTCATCTTTCTACTTTTTTTATACCTCTTTGATTTTAGGGGTCATCAAAAAGTATCAGACAGGGTGTATTTTCCCAGCTTCATCTGTCCTGTTCAAATTTACCACAATCTGATATAACATAACACCTAAAATCTGTTATTTATATATAAAACATTTACAGATTAATTTTCCACTTACAGTATTTACACACTCTATTAAAAGTAACAACTGTTGTTTGTTTTTCACCAGCCAATTTTTTTTTTTCTGTTTCTATGAGAACAAAAATACCAGACAAAAAAAAAAAGACAAACAAATCCCCCCCCCCCTCCCCTCAAAGAAATATTAAAAACTTCCTTTTTTAGCAAAGAAGGTGTGCAGAATGTAAAATATTTATCGATACCATTTATTTACAAATTCCTGATTGTTCCATTTATTGTTCCCCTTTGTTGGAATTCTTTTGTTTGGGAGGTTTTAAAGGAAATGATGTGGACTCTAAATTGGCATGCTGTTGGATACTTTAAAAAACAAAGATATAATACAAAAACATGGCCAGTTTATTACTCATATTTCAGCAGATCAGCAAGAAACAAATCAGTATACAGGTTTATGTGACTTTACCCATCTCTCATCACAATAAAGATTCCTACTAAATCTGTTGCTAATGAGTCAGATTCACCATTAATCAGGAATAATGTTGCCAAGAAGCCAGATACCTCAACATTTCTTGTAAATCAAAAAATTCTGTTGCCAATGAGACATTTTGTAAACATTCCCAATAAATGACAAAATCTGTTGTTGCAAATGACAGACTTGTAAACATTGCAACCAAGCAGTCACATTTGTCAACATCTTCAATAAATGACACAATCTGCTGTTTTAATAATATCATTAAAAGTCCAAAATGTTATTTTTGTTTTCAATAATGTTTGGTCAACATTTTTTTATGGTAGAGCTACCGTAATTTTTTGTTTTATATTTGAAAGTTTTTCCTCAAAATGGTATAAAAAACTCAAAACTGACACTACCTGCAACATAACTCAGTTTCAATATTTCTCTATCTAAACCTAAAATAACTCGACTGATTGGATGAATAATGTTTTACTTTATATCAGTAATTTTTCAGCTATCCCTGACAACTCACTCAGATCTCACTGATTTATATAAACGTAATTTCTTGTAGTGTATGATTGTGTGTTCTAATATTCTATGTGCTCACTCAGTCCATTTTACTAGTACTGAGCCAACCTGAAAAAGCCTCCTCCGCTAGCGACAATAACCGTTCTGCATATAATTGAACAGACTCTCCATCTTAGTATTGGCCTACAACAAGAAGAAACCTTTCTAATACTCTAGGTGACCTAGGTTAAACCCATGACAGTGAGACACTTTAAATGTGAACGCTAACACCTTAACCACTTGGCCATCGCAGCCTGGGAATAACTGACAGACTGATTAACAACTTCTAGTCTTTCAACATGCCAGCTAATTTAATCATTTTCTAAACTGCATCAATCAATCATAACATGTGTGTATAATTTGATAGCTGAATTTGAGTACGAATATCAACTGTTAGGATATAAATAAGAATATTTGAACAAAATTCCTCTGAAAGCTAGATAATCGGCCCCATACATGTAGTCCAAAAACATTTTTCAATAATGATAGTAGAAATTTCTCAATTTTTATCATTCAGTTACTACAGATGTTAAGAATTTATCGTATTTGGTTTAGCATGGTGTTTAGTGCATTTCTAAACAGGTGATAATTATAGATATGATAATTACTGTGATGTGATAACTGTAAACTGAGGATTCAGTGTACTTTAAGGTTAAAAAGTCTCACTTATGTAGAGATCTGGAAAAAATTATTTCCATTTAATGTCTTTTCAAATTACCTTTTTACATTAAAGTACAAATATATTTTGATTTTTTCACTACAGATTATATAATCGTCAAAAATTTTAAAACACATGTAGCTAAATTCTACATTTCTAAATTTCCAATTTGGGTTTATATGGTGAAACTGTCAAAAGCATAGGCCCAAACCAGGTTTTTAAAACTTTACAGATCCCAGCTTTTTTTTTTTCAAAGCAATCAAAATAAGTCTTACCCTTCCTTCTTATGTTAACAATTCCTGTTGCATGTACATGGCTTAAAGGTAGCAACAGTAGCTTAATTACAGCACTTAAGTTCATCAGAAATGGCAATAATTGCAACCTGAGATTATATAATCATGAACATCATCCAAAAAAAAAAGTAACACATTAGGCTAAATTTCTTCATTTTTTTTACATTTCTAAATTTAAACTTATACACTAAAACTTCCAATACATGGGCCCCAACCCAGTTTTACAAGCAATCCAAGCAAGCCATACCATACCTCATTATGATAACAAAAACATTTTTTGTCGGTTAACTGTTTAGCAAAAGCTAAAGAAAACTCAGCTGACTTGGCAATGATGATTAACAGCTTATCCTGAATCTGACAATACATCACTGTTTGTATAGAAAAACTTACCTGGAAAAGTAGTCTCTCATCTGCCCATAATACTGCCTTTCTCCAATCAATCACCTCGGAAAAAGGTAATTCCCAACCATTACTTAACAAAACTGGAATACACCCTGCCTGCAGGGCTTCTAAAAATCTGGTCAAAATAGAAAAAAGGTAAACAATCATTCAATTTAATCTGAAAGCAAAACAGGAAAAAGTTGGCAAAATAAGAGATACTATCAAAATTGCTGACTGAAGAAGAATAATGGTGTTTTTTATGCCACAGTTCACCGATATCTAGATGGTCAGTTATGGTGTAGGTCACTTATACCCCAACAAAATAACACACTGTTGATAAAAAAACTGATGTACCCAAGTGAATGGGATTTGAACCTAGGCTCAGATACAGATACAAAAGCTGATGCTAAGGACGACCAACCCATCAAATCCCTGCTATCGTAAGAAGAAGTAATTGATGCTTGTGTCGCAGTCCTATTATATAAAAAATCTTTAGTCAAAAAATTTTGAATTTTATGCATATAAAACATTTTATTCAAGAACTTTTAACATTTGTTTTTCATCCAAGAAATCCTGAAACGACACCCATTTTAGACAGTACATCTTCAGTATCACAGAGGTCAATTTAAGTTTCCAATTGCATTTTTGTGGAGAAACATGTATCCAACTTTTTGTGGAGTTACCTAACTTTGAGGGGACCTAAAATAATGCTGACAAGTTTTGCCACGTGTGTTAATTATTCATGTTATTTGATAATAACAGTTGTTGTCTCTAAACTAACCAGATATTAAAAGGGAAATTTTAATATATTAATATTTATAAAATACAAAGCATATTTTTATTATCACCATAAAGAAAAAAAATTGATATATTTCATTTTAATATATCAATATTTATGCAATACAAAGCATATTTTTATTGTTATCTTAAAGACAAAATTTGATATTTTTTTCCAAATGTTTTTCAAAGTTAATAAATTATTCATTATTTATTATTTGATGATAACAGTTGTTGTTGCTAAACTAACCAGATGTGAAAAAAAAGGAAATTTTGATACATAAATATTTATACCATACAAAGCATATTTTTATTTTCACCATAAAGAAAAACAAGAGGCTCATGGGCCTTAATGCTCACCTGAGTAAATATCAAAATTGTTTGTAAAGTGCAATAGACAATATATTAAGTACAAAAACATTCCAAGTTTTCTCAAGTTAAGAACTGCCACAACATATAATAAGATATATCTAGTCACATTTCATTTTTAAGTACCTAATAGGCATGTATTATCTGTAGTACAATAAAAAATTTCCAAATCATTAACCCTTTTCAGCATACTTATGCAACCATGTCCTTGACCTTTGAACCTACATATATGACCTTGAAACATAAATCAAAATTAGGTTGTCATATCAATATCTACGATATTCTTATACACATGCATATACAAAAAGTTAATAGCTTTCAACAAAATTAGCAATTTAAGTCTTTTTATACAAATATGGCCTTGACTTTTGAACATATGACCTTGAACCATATATCAAAATGATCTTAATGTTAATACCTTCATTATTCTAATATACGTGCCTATACAAAAAGTTTTGAAGATAATAAGCAATTAAGCTCTCTTATGCTGCTATGACCTTGACCTTGAACCATATACCATAATGACTGCCATGTCAATACTTACAATATTCTAATATACATACCTATACAAAAAGTCAAAAGTTTTCGAGATAATGACCTTGACCTTTGAACATATGACCTTGAACCATGGCTACCATTTGTGCAAATCTGAAACTAGATGACCTAAGGATATTATAAATAAAATTACTAAGGTATACCTCTTGTAAATTCAGAGGAGAAGATTTTTTGAAGTTTTTTCACTATTTCCCCTTTACAGGGCCCTAAGGGGACATAACTCCTTTATTTGTGCAAATCTGAAAGGCCTTCACCTATGCATGATGGTAGCCAAGTTTCAATAAATTTGGCCAAATGGTTTTGGAGGGAAAGATTAAAATGTTAAAGTTTATACACAACTGACGACACACGACAGATGACGAACAACAGACGAAGATGGATAGCAAAAGCTCATCTGAGCTTTCAGCTCAGGTGAGCTAAAAATTGAGATTTTTTAAAATGTTATTTAAATTATTCTTTTACCTAAAAGATCCCAATCTTCTACCTCTTGGCACTAAACAAAATGTAGCATTATACAGCAACTTCTTATAATCATGTCTGCAAAATAAAACAAATAAACATTTAAAGATAAATATTCAAATTGTCACAAAAATCTTATGGCTTGTATAATTGCTTCACAAAGAATGACTCCAAGATCATCATTGTTCAGAGATAAGCAATTTGGTCACTTTCTTAGTTTCAAAAGTTTTGGTCTGCATTACCTAATTTATGTATGTTATGCATATAAATTATAACCATGGTAACACTTACATGGTGTTGAATAGAACAGTGAGTAAAACTAAATAAATTTACCTGGAAGGCATAAAATGAGAAAAAACTGAAAAAAGGAAAAAAAAATCAAATTAAAATTTTTTTTATGCAAAACAAATAAATGAATACAGTTTTGCTTCTATTCATCAAACTGTCATGGTAACCAATTTATCTATCTGAAAAGAAAGGTAAAAGCAGTTGTTTTTCTGCAATACTAACAACAATTTTAACAAAAGCATGAAAATGTGAATATATTTCCCATTTTTGAACCAAAACGTGGCTGTTTATATATAACTGATTTTCAATTTAGCTTAATGCCTACATCATAATTAACATAGAGTAACACCAGTTTTACCTCCAAGATGAAATATTCTAAACATTGAAACCTCATATTGTCTGAACATCAACTTAAAATGTAAAGTCTAGTGTGGATAGCATAAGGAACAAATGAGTGGATCCAAAAAATAAGACAGTATTGGTAGTCCAAAATTTCAAGTTATTTACTATAAAATATCACTTCAGTGGTCTTATGAAACTGAGATTGCATCATTCATTCATTCATGTTGACGTCGTTGTAAGCTTAAGCTTTGGGCTTGTCTTGGCGCTTCTTTATACTTGGATTCTGTTTCTAGAAATTTTACTCTTTTGCAATTGGTTGTGCATTCTTGTACTGGTTGCAAACAGCTAGGGTGAAATTTTGCTAGGTGTCATTTCCATACTTCATTCAAACTATTTTTAAAAGCATTTGGGGATGTTGCATTTACCGTCTCTTCCCGTAAGCTGTTCCAGTCATCTGATACACAGATACTTAACCAGTTTTGTGATTACAAGTCAGACTCTTCTTTTAAATAATTTTTTGTTGTGACCTCTAGTAGATGAGTGCTGAAGTAAATTTGATGTTACAGTGATTGACATTGTCAATATAGCGTCATATATAGTGTCATAATGATGATATTTTTATAATGCTTTCTCCTAATTTAGCAGGCTATCATTGAAATGATGTCATATTATTCAATTTTTCCACTGTGCAAACTCTTGCCCCACACAAAAAGATATTTTCAGGATGAGGTGCAATTAAGTTGTCACCAGGTTTGTTGGGAGAAGGGAACAATTCTGAGTAAGCAGACCACATTTCTTCTGTAGCAATATCTAGCTCAACTAAAAACAAAATGCTTAAAACATACTGTGCTTCAATAAACAAGTATGGCATATATTCAATACATCTTTTTATAAAAATAAGCTGTAAAGATTGAACACTTAAATGACAACTAGCTTACACACAAATTCAAGACTGATTACAATTACAGGTACTTTTTCCAGTTAAGGAATTATGATATCTCTTGAATAATGATGATGTTTATGATAATTCATATGACCACGAATAAATTTCATTTTTAGAGTGTTAAATATACCAATCCTAAATGTACCAAAGTTGTCAGGCTGATATAAAGCATTTCTATTATATGTTCCTTAAAATATACTAAAGGTATTTTACTTCACAATCAGACAAAACATTAGAATACTATGAAATACACCAATCATTTTAAATAAACACGTATTAGATCAATGTTAAGTAAACACGCATTAATAAATTTTACCAATTTTATTCACTACATAATAATCTTTTATGCAAAAGCATAAAAATCCTATGATTATCAGGTGTACCAGTCATAATCAATTAACTTATTATATAATATCACTAGAATTAAACCTTCCGGTACACACCTTATCACAACATGATTAAACTTAAAATATATTCAGTTTTGTAAATAATTGTCTCTTAATGGATTCTGATGGAAAATCAATTTTACCTTGAAAACATTCTTATTGAAAATGAACTTTAAGACGGGCATGTGACTTTCCTGTATTTTTTAGAAAATGGAAGTCAATTTACCAAAAGGCTGGCTGGCTGGATGGATGGCTGAATGGATGGATGGATGGCTGAATGGATGGATGGAGGGATGGATGGCTGAATGGATGGATGGATGGATGGATGGATGGATGGATGGATGAATGGATGGATGGCTAAATGGATGGATGGATGGATGGATGGGCAGATGGAAGGATGGGCAGATGGCTGAATGGATGGATGGATGGATGGCTGAATGGATGGATGGGTGGATGGATGGATGGATGGCTGAATGGATGGATGGATGGATGGATGGATGGATGGATGGCTGAATGGATGGATGGGTGGATAGATGGATGGATGGCTAAATGGATGGATGGATGGATGGCTGAATGGATGGATGGATGGCTGGCTGGCTGGCTGGATGGATGGATGGATGGATGAATGGATGGATATATTGGCATTTTAAATGCCATTTAGGACTATTTTTAACTCCTATAAAGCAGTCACAATTGGAACAGTAGAGAAAACTGGAGTACCTGACATAAATAATCCATCTTAAACAAGCAATTTTACAGAGTACCTGACATAAATAATCCATCTTAACAAGCAATTTTACAGAGTACCTGACATAAATAATCCATCTTAAACAAGCAATTTTACAGAGTACCTGACATAAATAATCCATCTTAAACAAGCAATTTTACAGAGTACCTGACATAAATAATCCATCTTTAACAAGCAATTTTACAGAGTACCTGACATAAATAATCCATCTTAAACAAGCAATTTTACAGAGTACCTGACATAAATAATCCATCTTTAACAAGCAATTTTACAGAGTACCTGACATAAATAATCAATCTTAAACAAGCAATTTTACAAACTTTTTAACTAAAGATTAAGGAATCAACATTTAAGTGGGAAACAAACAAAAGTGGTGTTAAGCACCTTGTGATCTAAAAAGCTGCATGTTCCTCTAGAAATGAGGCCCTGTCCACTTTCTAGATAATCAAAACAAAATGAAAACAGACAATGTTCTGAATAGAAATTTCAGTTTCATAATTTATAGAAAAATGGCTCTTGCAAAAGTTGAATTAAATAAAATCATCTGCTTCTCTAAGGCAACCACTTAACATCAATATAATACATTCTGTACAATACATAAATAACATGTATATAAAATTAACAGAATTCAATATAAAAGTCTTTACCAAAACATTTAATGGGAAAATTAAATCCAATGATACATTGCCATGCTATACAACAATAAATCAATGTATCTGTACATAAATGTATTTTATATTATTTTTTCATTTTTCTCTGTAATTCATAATACAACTGTGCAAAATTTGAAAAGGAATCTTCTTTTTTTTATCGTTCCAAATAAAGTTATCATTTTCTTTTTTTATCGTTCCAAATAAAGTTATCATTTGGGAACTATATGGGAACAGAAAGATGGCCAAACAATACATAACAAGTATCTGACAAAGAATATAAAAACCGAGTAAAAAAGAATTTCAATAATTGGCAACATGTAAATATTTTATATCATTTTTAATTTTCCTCTGTTTATTATGGTACAAAGCAATTGTGCAAAGTTTGAAAAAAATCTTTGAAGTCATAATACACTAGCTGGTATGTAATTTTGTTTTGCAGAAAGCTTCTTTAAACAGATCCTCAATGGCCAAGGCTAAAAACAGTATTATCAGGTACTTAAAATATTACATGTTTACAGCAAAAACATATAAAAAGTACGATAACACATAGGTTTTTGTTGTCAATCAATATATAGCTGTGTTTTAATTCATTTATGGTTTTATTTTGAAAATATTTTAAATGAATTAATTTTATCTTTTAAGCTATGTCAATATTATCAGGGCTATTGAAATGAAAAACCAAATGTGAACTTGTGATATATTCAATATCTCTTAGTTTATTTGTACTTTTATTCAATCAAGTTCCATTTTACAGAAATTATTTAAATTGTTGTTGAAAAACTCATACCACTTGTGACAAAAGTGATCCCAATCAAAAAAATTCCCACCACATATATATAATGCATAGGTGTAAATTATGACATCTTGGTGTAAGTTGATTAATACTGACTGGTTATAAAAGCCCATTTAATATGTAAATCGTTGTATTTTGAGAATTAAAGGTTCAAGTGATCTGTTGACCTTTATATGACCTTGACTGACATAACACATTAACCTAATGACCTTGACTGACGTACACGTTAACTGTTTAATGACCTTGACTGATATTCATGTTAATCTTTTAATGACCTTGACTGATATACATTTAACCTAATGACCTTGACTGACACACATGTTAACTGTTTAATGACCTTGACTGACATACATGTTAACCTTTTAATGACCTTGACTGACATTCATGTTAACCTTTTAATGACCTTGACTGACATTCATGTTAACCTTTTAATGACCTTGACTGATATTCATGTTAACCTTTTAATGACCTTGACTGACATTCATGTTAACCTTTTAATGACCTTGACTGATATTCATGTTAACCTTTTAATGACCTTTACTGACATTCATGTTAACCTTTAATAACCTTGACTGACATTCATGTTAACCTTTAATGACCTTGACTGACATTCATGTTAACCTTTTAATGACCTTTACTGACATTCATGTTAACCTTTTAATGACCTTGACTGACATACATGTAAAATTGTATCAGAATCAAATTCCTTTCTAAGGTATAAATTTCAGCACCTGCATGTATACCTGGTGCCATCTCAATATCAATATTCTGAGAATTTTGGACCAATGATCATTTGACCTTTAAATGACTGAATTTGGTCTAAATATCTCCATACAGACCTATATAAATGAATGTTCAAAGTAAAATCATTAATCCAATTTAAATCTAATCAAGAATAGCATCATACAATCATAAATCTACAATGCTTTATCCTATCTAGAAGCTTTGGAATTGATCTTTCAGTCCATGTGCCAACAAAACTATAACTTCTTTTCTAGAAATTATTTCAGCAGTAGACCTTCAAAGTTCAAGAGAAGTTCACCACAAATCAATTTGACCTATGACAAAAAATACAGTACATGTACTAGCATTATGCCATCATTCCTGTTAGCCTTAGTGACAGAGACCAAAGATCTAAGTTTGACAAACAGTCACAATTCTCATATCACTTATGTTCAAGTCTTGACAGAAGCAGGTTCCTAGTTGTAGATTGCTTGCCCTTAGGTCATGATTTTCTCCCAGAGCTCTGGTTACCGTCAAAATCTCGGATCATTCTCTTACAGGATTTTACAGAAAACAGAAACAAAGCTGCAAATTTTAGCCTTATTCCAGACACTGATACAACAATGGTACTATTATACATGTTTCCATGGAAATGTAGCTAGTCTTAATTTTTCACTTTTATATTTTTAAAAACAAATTGTGCCTGCATGAAACTATTTATTTATCTATTTATTTTTCATTCATTCATTCATTCATTCACTTATTAATTTATTTAATTAATTTATTTATTTATTTATTTATTTATTTATTTATTATTTATTTATTTATATTTGCTATAGATGTAAATGTGTATAATTTATAAGCTTTAGATGTTGCCAATAAGCTACTCTTTTTTACACACATTTAGCAAAAATTTATGGTGGGGGGAAGGATGATAAATCATACACATGTATAATACTAAAATATGTTGAAAAAATTTGTACAATTCTGATATGGCCCCTCACATATTTTCTTACTATGTAAAAGACAGAAAATTAATGTAAAAAATTCACAGCATCTTTAAAATGCCATAAATCAACATTCTAAAGTTACACATGCTGATATCAATAATATAAAAATGCAGATTCAATGTTAGGCAAAATCAAGGTGTTTCTAAAAATTAAAAAGAAATGAAAAATGGAAAAATGAGAATATCCCACTGAGAGCTTCACAACTGTATCTTAAGAATCATCATATCAGAAAAAAGCCAAAGAAAAAATATGTCATACAAATATGCTCCCCCTACTTACACAAGTATTTATTTATTTATTTATTATTTATTGATTTATTATTTGTTCACTTATTTAATTATTTATCTATTTATTTGTTTATTGATTTATTTATTTTTGTAGATACAAGCCAAAGAAAAAATATGTCATACAATTATACTTCCCCTACTTACACAAGTGATTATTTATTTATTTATTATTTTTTCACTTATGTAATTATTTATTTATTATTGTAGATACAAGCCAAAGAAAAAATATGTCATACAATTATACTTCCCCTACTTACACGAGTGATTATTTATTTATTTATTTATCTATTATTTATTTATTTATTTATTTATTTATTTATTTATTTATTTATTTTTGTAGATACAAGCTTTTAAGTCCTCAGTGAGTTGTATCAAAGTCAGAATATAATATTTATTACACAAGAGTAAAGTTATTTTTTACATACCATAAAACCTTCATACTAAGACTACCATACTAAGTACTTATCATCACAAGAGACCTAATATGTACTTTATATAGAGGTGGTCTTTATATAAAAGTTCATTTTGGTTAAAATTTAAACCAAAGGAAACCTTAGACAAGTGATCCTGATGCACAGGTGGTCTTTATATACAGATGAAAACTATTATACATGTAAAATGTTTTACTACAAAAACTGTTGTCTTCAATTTAAGCAAGGTTTATAAATTTCTGTAAAAAAATATTATCTAAGTATAAAGCTAAATGACATTAAAAAAAACTTTTAAAAAGCCCAAAGGTTATGAAATTATTAACATGTGGTATTTTAAATGTTAAAAATAAACTTATATTATCACTATTTAATGAAATTATTCATCAAACACCATCTTCCTTTACAACCAACAAGCACCATAAAACCCAACCCCACTCCAACCCACCCTACATCCTTCATTGGTTTGACTTATGAAATTTGTAACAAGCAGGCACTTTTAGCAAATTGGTATCCCCCACCTTAATCAAAAATAAACATCTATGTATTATTTTATTTTTTATCATATTTGGATTAGAGTTGAATTTACTTCCAGTTTATAAGCCCTTTACTATATTTAAAATTTGGCATTTACCAACAATGACAGTTAACATTTTCAAGTTAACTTCATTTATGTTATCATCTCAACATCTGACATTGAGCATGCTGCTTTACTTACTACTGTGCTAATTGAGGAATAAGGTTCAAGCAGATAAGTACTTTGTACTTTAATAGTGTTTTTTTCTTTTTTAAATATCAAGTTGTGATTCTTACTTAAATAGAGATACAGAGATGTTATATAAAAACTATAAAAAAATTTAAAAATACATCACTATAATTTGTTCAGATAAACTGTACTACAAAATGCCTTTGTAAACATGACCAAATAAGTCAAGTGTCATGATGATTTTTTGATATCACCATTAAGATTTTTAATCTTTTAAAATTAAAACATTAAAATTAAAATTAAAATGAAAACATTCATCCTGGTTGTACAAAACCTTCTTTTCTACTCTGTACAGCAGCCCGGGAGGGGGTTTGAGTTTGGGCCCAGCTGTTAAGATGTTAGTCTTCAAACCCAAGCTATCTGACTGCTGATTCCTTAAAACTGCAAGTGAGAAAGGATTTTCCTTGTTATAGAACTGGTTAGCTCTATATTCCAATACAGGGGCCTTGGTGGCCGAGTGGTCTAAAGTGTGCGCTTACGGATCACAGTACCTCTCACCACCTAGGTTCAAATCCCACTCGGGACAGATCCTAGTGTGAGAAAGTTTGTCAGTTTGCTTGCTGAAGGTCGTCGTTTTCTCTGGGCACTCCGGTTTCCTCCACTATTCCAGAACTGACTGCCTCTAAATAAGTGAAAGATTCTTGACTGGGGCGTAAAACTCCATTACTCCACTCCACTCTATACCAATACATTGTATAATGGACTTTGTGGTCTGCATTATGTTTATCTGTGACATTGCAGGCAAGTGTACTAGCACTCTTGAAATGTTGTCATAAGTGCACTCTAGTAAAATGCAAATCAGAAACATTTTCATACTCATGCACACATCAACTTGTGTTGAGATTAATCCTTGAGATTAATAAAATTTGTCTCATCACGATAAACTAAACAATTGCTAAAGTGGCGTAAAACAACATCCAATCAACCTAGCAACTTGTACAAATGAGCTAATAAATGATTAAGGCTTTGTAATCCAGGCCAATTCAAAATCCAGTAACTTCAAAGGGGGACCTGCATAAGATTTTTTAAAAATCCTTGTAATGTCCTAATTTTGCAGTTTAAATTTGAGATTTTAACCAGTTAAAGTCTTATTTTAATTTTTTCAGACACTTTAAGATCTATCAAATTATTAAGCTTCAATCAAAATAATGGAACTCCTCATCTACAAACACACACACTTCCCTGCCACCCCCCCCCCCCCCCTTCTCCCACACACTACCAACTGGCAACAAATATTTTTTGAAATACTAATTATCTGTTAACATCATATAGGACAAGTCTTATTTTTTTAATCTCTGCTATACTAAAAACTTCTAAATTTAATTCAAAAATAAAAATTCACCCCAAAAAAAAGGAATTCACAAGGTGAAATTTATAGATGTTTAAACTCTGGCTGTCACTAGTCAAAATATTTTTTGTTATGGGCAAAATGCAAATTACAAAACAGGCCATAAAACCAGTGGATATGCAGACCTATTCTGACTGTAATTTTAGAGTAAATATGGTGTCTGACAGGAAAAATACCCTCACCCTTGACAAAAAATATGACCCAACTATGTGATCTCTCATTTCAATCTTTAAAAATAAAATCAGTAGTTGATTGATATTTTTTGCGAAAAACATTTGTCATTTCTAACAGTCTAGAATTTTTGGGAAAATAAAATTTACAAAATTATTTCTAAAAACCCATGTGCCATTCCCTAAACTTAAAAATTTAAGTTCACAAAGTAAAGTCACACTTGTCATGCCTCAGGGTTTTAAATTTTACCTGTGAATGTAAACATTTGAATTTTTAAAGTTATATTTCTGATGTAACTAAACAAATATCTTATCAAAGTGTTATCTTTTTTATATAAAGAAAAATATATCCAAGATAAAATTCTATGTAACTAATTTGATGCAATATGATCCAGGTAACTATTAGATTGGACTTGTTATCATAGTCAAGGGGGCATGTGTTCTAAAGTGCTGACTTGCAGGTTTATAGCCTTAAACAGCCTAGGTTTGAATCACAAACTTTGGAAGATCAAGTTCAATATAATCTGAAGGTTGTTGGTAGATTTCTCTAGGCAGACTCAGGTTTCCCAGAACTGACCACTTCATCATCAGTGAAAAAAATCTCAAATGGACCATAAAACACCACTAACTCTCTCTAACACACACACACACACACACACACACTCTCTCTCTCTCTCTCTCTCTCACAATCAATCAAAAGTCTTTCTCTCTCTCTCTCAATCAAAAGTCTCTATCTCTCTCAATAAAAAGTTTTCTCTCTCTATCTCTCTCTCTCCATGTTAGGATGTCTACAATTGCTTATTACCTGTATAACTTTGTAAAAGTCAATGAGCATTTAATAGGAGTTTTGAATTTTAATCCTAATTAAAGTCTTTGTATCTGTTTGGGGAATGATCATTGAAGACAGCCATTAACCTTTCACAATCAACTTCAATGTCTGGCCAGTACTAAGACAGGAGTTGTGACTGTTCTGTAAGTCATATATCCTTTATAAAGTTGAAAAATGTACAATTGGTCAAAGATGAACCATGGAGAGCCAAGTGATGGTATGTTCGGGGTCAACAATGTAAGGACTTCTTCCAGACTGAACACTGAATGTTCAATCACAAAAGCATCACAAAAACCAAATGTTTTATTAAGTAAAACGTGAAAATCAAAGTACATGTATATGACTGTCAAGTTTCTCACACTTATATGTAATCTGTTGAAGGATGGTGGAGAAAAAATGGAGTACTACCAGAGAAAACCACAATTCTTCAGCATATGACCTGACAAACGTTCTCATACTAAAATATTTCCCCAAGTGGGGATTTGAACCTAGGTGTTGAGATGCACTATGATCAGGAGTCCAGTGTTTTCAACTACTCGGCCATAAATTGGTCTCGTTTGTCTAAGAATAAGAATTTCAAACATCCATGTTTAAAGGGGAACTAAAATGTAAACACATCTTATTTTACACTGTAGTTACTAGGTTTAAAACAAACTTTACTTTAACAACAACTTACATCACATTATAATTAGACATACAACAGTGGACCACCGGGATACTGTACACGTAATTTATTTCTCTATAGTAACCTCTAGTAGACAAATCTGTTACTTCTTTACCCTCCATGTTAACCTCTCAGCTACCATTTTACCCTCCCCGTAACCTCTCGGGCGAGTAAAGACTTATCAGATTACATCAAAACTGTGTGAACTTTATAACATTTATAAAATCTTAACTGGTCTAATTAAGGCCAATTTAACATTAGTAAGGTACAAAGAATTTAGTCAGCTAGTCTCTTATATATCCTGTTACTACCCTGTGTGTGTGTGTGTGTATGTGTGTGTGTGTGTGTGTGTGTGTGTGAGAGAGAGAGAGGGGGGTAGATAGGTACATGGATAGGCCTCAGACATAGAATATTTTATGCTACTAGACACTGAGAGAAAGAGAGAGAGAGAGAGAGAGAGAGAGAGAGAGAGATAAGAGAGAGAGAGAGAGCAGGGGGGGATCAAACATTTAACATAATATTTTACACTCCTCGACACTTTGAAATTTACCTTAGCACCATAAAAAATAATTTGGAAATAATTTTATTCTCATAAATTTATGTTTTCGTATGAATTATGAATTATGATTTTTAATTTGTTGATAAATAAATGAGTAATTACAAAGGCTGATACATAGGCTGACGGCAAAGTTTGTTTAATCTTGATGTAATGACTTTTGTTACAGACACCAAAAACGTAGTGATGTAACATTCTGAACCTCATGAATTATTAATTAATTAATATTAGTAAAAACATTTTAGTGATTATATAAATATAACATCATAAACATTGAATTTCTAAAAGTTGCATTATTCTTTACAAAAGTTCAACTTAAAATTAATTACTATATCAAAAAATAAGTGGCTGGCTATCTTTGGCTGCCATTATTGAAAAAGAAATGATATTAGAGCTCATCTCCCAAAGTGAAAGTTCCATTTTTACAACTGAGGCTAAAGCGATTATTCTTATAATTAGCACAGCTCTTCAATTTCTTTAAACTCTTCTCATTAAAATTTTATTTTATGTTCCAACTCTTTATCTATCTTTTGGGTAATATAAAGTAAAAAATCAATTACACATATGCAATTTCAGATTTTAATAAAATTATCAATATTGTTAGTTGCCTGGCCAAGTCATAATAATAGGGAATACAAAAGCCAATTAGCTGCCAAAGCAGATCGAACTATCTTAAAACGTAACATTTTGTTTAACTCCAAAAAATGACTTAAACCCACTGATATACAATACAATGGGGTGTTCAAGTGGCACAGTGGTTAGCGCTCCCGCCTATCACCAATGCGACCGGGGTTCGATTCCCAGTGTCGTATGTGATAAGGTATGAGGTCACATGCTTGAGCATGTGGGTTTTTCTCCGGTTTTCCTCCTACAATAAGACCTCACGCGCGCTACAAGTCGGGCCAACGAGCTAGATTAATATAAGTTGCACAACTTGTTTCTAAATCGTTGTAAAAGAAATAAAGTTTAAAGTTTAAAGTTTAAATATACAATTATATCAATTATTCAATGGTCTTATATCCCTGAAAGAGCCAAGATCATAGCGTACAATAATCCATTTTAAAGCAGCCCTCTACAGAATTTACAACTTTGTTGAATAAAAAGTAGGTGAGACATAATTACTCCTAAGCATTGTAGAATATTATTGGCCACTGCCATTTTACTCATTGTTTTTAATTTTGAAGGGAGACCAACCTCTTCAACATGTCCCTTGTCAAGGTCAATAATCTAACTTTGCTTCTACTAGGGATATTTTTTCAAACAGCATGATTTATGTAACATCTTTATAGTCATGTAGATGGACACAAAAATTCAAACTTTTTTTGAAAAAAAAAAAATTTGTAATTTAATTGTTTTATTCTATATTCTCCTGTATTTTTTATAACATACCTGCGATACATTATTGATTTATATCAGTTTACTGTCATTTTTATGATTTTAACTTGCAGTAGAACTTGGATGACTCAAAGTCCAAGGGACTTCGGCTAAATCTTTGAGCCATCGGGGGTTTGAGGGATCAAACATCAAGATATGATCAGAGGTTCAGGTTCTCATGATTATTGACAGACAGATAGTCTTAAATTTGTAATACATTTGTACATGTAAATGTATTTAAAGGTCAAATAATAAAATGTCCAAATTAAAATTGCAGTATTCATCTTGAATGATTAAAAATTCATAGATAATGAAACGGTAGAAACGTACCAATTAAAACTGAAAACAATCCGAATCGGCTTTTTTTCCCATAATAGTAAGACAAATTTTGATTAAAAATCCTTTAATGTTGGATTGTTAACAATTAAAAGTACTCATGACAGTGTCACGATTCACTGAACTTCCCTATTTACAGGGGGGTTAGAGTTTAACCTTTGCCGATCCGAGAAGGGGGGTCAATGTACCCTTTGCGGACCGTCGATTGACCTTACCGGCATTTGTGGAGCCCTGGATCTGAGATATGTTGTATGATGTCTTATGTTTATGGGTCTAAAATATGGCACTTTATTTTAATATCAACAAGTGATGATACAAAATAAACTTACTTTTTTCTGAAAAAAAAAAAAAAAAAAAAATACAAAGCACAGTTATCACCAGTCATTTAAATTGTAGAAAATAACAATAATATGTATTATTCGACATACTCCAGTGACATGTAAATTACAGAATCCTATGTGTAAACATCAAGCGTGGACAACTGAGGTGTTTTAGCGATCAAGCACTTCCGCTTATTGTAGTCAGATCAAGAGATTAAAGAACTAATCGAGCACTCTCTTAATAGGTTAATTAATAATCACGAGTAGCACTCAACATTTCAGGTAACTGTCTAGACTAATTGTTTCGTTCCACTCCTATTACTTTTGATGAAATCTGTAATATGGCTTCAGCTTGTGTTTTGTTTACAAAGACCCACGTCACATGTCGTTCTGAAAAATTTATTCGAGCGAAAGAAGTTAAATTTTCAATAACTTTATATGTTTGAAAAATATTTATTGTTTGAGCAGGGGTTTTCGAGTTAACAAAGTTCGAGTCATCGAGGTTTATTTTTACATAGGATATTATAGAATATTGGTCAGAACCGACAGAAGACTTCGAGCTATCCGGGGTATTTGAGGTAGCAATGTTCGAGCAATCGAAGTCTTACTGTATTTAGATTATGATAATACTGTATCCTTACATTTTGTAGCTGCTAATAGTTGAAATAACCCTGATGTAGCTTTTAACACTTATCTCTTATAGTGTTATTCTATAATACGCCAAAAAGGGTTCTGTCGAAGCCGATTTACACAATACAAAATGTTCTGAGATTGTTATTTTGGGTTCAAATATTAAAAAAGCTATTATAAACGCTATGACAATTTCTTTTATCAAATATCTATTAACAAGGGTAAAATATGAAAAGTATATTGAGATTCACACAATATTCAACTGAGTTTAAATAAGTGACAGAATTTGTGAGTGATTCAGTGAGCAAGTGAGTGAGTGAGTTGATGTTCAAAGCCACATCAGCGATTTTGCAACTATTCACGGCTAGAAAATATAAAAGATATCAAAAGTATCAATAAATTTCAAAATAAATGAAAAAATCCCTTTAACTTAGAATTATGAAAATAAAAGTATAAACTAAAAGATTAAAAAAAAATGGGCTATGTCTGACCAATTACCGGTAACAGTTTTTGTTGTGGGCCAAAATTTTATTTTGAAGTCAATGCCATAAGGTCCTCCTCTAGACAAATTAAACATTGCTTATACAAGCAACCTTAAACTCACTATGATTATAGAGGCTTTAAACAGATAAATGTATTTAAACATTCTATCCCCTTTATCAGACCCCCATTATGAAATGTCTAAACATATTATTTATGACAAGCCAAGTCCAATGACCTGAACAATCTGTAAACAAAGAAGGAAACTTGTTAAATTTTTTGAAAAAGTGAGGAACTTTAATAATTTAAACAAATTTTTTCTCTAATATACAGTTCTACAAATTATATAGTGCAATTCAATGTTATTTTTCTATGTGTGAAAAAGATGGATTTTGTGTTAAAATAGTGTCATCAAATATCATATCCGTTAACTGAGAAATATTTCATTTTTGTAATATTTCTATGACAATGTGTTTAAGTGTCCCTCAAAAGACTAGATGTAATAAGTTATCTTTTTTTCTAAGTTGTAAAAAAATATTTTTAAAATATATCTATATTTGTATTCCACTGTGTATCGCAATTATTTAAAAGTAAAATAACGGGAAACAATTTTAATTTTAATCACATTATAGAAAAATATTAAAATAGCTGGGCTTCTATAATGGAAGGTAACACATTAGATTAACAGTACTTGGCGTAAAAATATTTTGATAAAGAATTTCATCAAAAGTAATAGTGTGGAACAAAAAAGTTAGTCAAAACAGTTATCTGA
Source organism: Tegillarca granosa (assembly GCA_029721355.1). Lineage (NCBI taxonomy): Eukaryota > Metazoa > Mollusca > Bivalvia > Arcoida > Arcidae > Tegillarca > Tegillarca granosa. The sequence goes on along the minus strand of CM056610.1, from coordinate 17,549,663 downwards.
AAAGTTGAGTGCTACTCGAAATTATTATTTGACCTAATGAGACAGTGCTTAATATACTCAGTTCTTTAATGCCTTATATAATCTGATTACCACACATGAAAGTGTTTGATCAGTAAAACACCTCAGTCACTCACGCCTGATAATTAAACATGGGATTTGTAAGGGATACCGCATTGTTTGCAAGCCTGACGGCTTGTAAACAATGCGATATCAAACTTGTTGCACGTCAAAAGAATACAACAGTTTAATCGGATTAGGTGAATGTCGCTCATGGGTATGACCTGTATAAATGACACAGTCTTCAGTTATATGTTACTTTGTTAAATTAATGCACCAAAAGAAACAAAATAAGCACGTGCAAGGTCAAAATTTACATTTCAGTTTGAAATTTCCAAAATTATCCCCGCAATGAAATTTTCGGAATTAGTATGTGGGCTTTTTTTATTTCATAAGTCATTTGTCATCTGTTTGAGACAGAAAGGTTGAACGATGAATTATGGACAATTGGTGTTTTAGTTTTAGGAATACTAGTACTTTCAATTGAACTATAAGGCAGAAATATCCCTTAGTTTGCTTGTCTAAGGTACTTGGGGTTGCCCCAACTGTTTAACTACATATTCCTTACTCTGTCCCAACTTGGCCCAGGTATTTTCTATCCATTTCATGTTTCTTTTTGTTCTGCGGGATTGTGCCATGGAAACAATTTTAATATCCGCCATGTCCATGAATCAAAACATTGCAGGCTTATCTACTGAGCATATCCAAGAACACAAAACTGAGTACTATTCATGTTTTGTTTGGCCTTAGTATTAGTTTGTTAAATTATTATTTAGAACAGTTCAAAATTAATTGAAATAGAAAAGAAAATAACCATGCAATATCATAAATATCAGGGCGTCTAGACAGGTTGGTAATCCTGGGATCCTGCAACAATGTAATTTACATGTCACTGGAGTATGTAATGTGTATTATCGTTATTTCCTGCAATTAAAATGACCAGTAAAAACTGTGTTTTGTATTGTTTTTCTCTATTCTTAGCTTCGTTTAATCTTACATGTGCAATTAATATAAAGCAAGTTTATTTTGTATCATTACTTTTAGTCCAAATTTCCTCTGACCCTAACACACATTATGCCTGAAAGCTGTGTGTATGGTCAGAACAATTTCTATATCAATAACCTGTGATTTTTCAATACATTTGTAGCGGTCTGGGTAGCTCAGTTGGTAGAGCACTCGCCTATAGTGCGGGAGGTCCCGGGTTCGATCCCCGGTCCGACCCTGCATTTTTTCTCCCTCCTGTTACACATGTACCAACTGGTGTCAGAAGGGGCACCACTTCATTTCACTTCAGACTGAAAAAATATTAGTGAAACTGTAGCAATATTACCAACCCTGATTGACAGGTGAGTGAATTATCTTCAAAATATTTTAATGTGAGAGTTTTGCGAGGCCAAATAGTCTTGTTTTTAAAATGGAAGACAATGTTGCCCAACATCAACATCGAAGAAACAGATCTGAATCTCAAACCTGCAGCGATGACAACTTGAAATATTTCGGTATTTTGGAAGACAAATCATTGATTTATCGACTGACCTTAGTAACCTTTCTACACTGCAACTAATATTTTTAGCCTGAAGAAAAAAGAGGTGGCACCTCTTCCGACACAAGTTGGTATCAGAAAATCCCCAAGTTTTTTATATTGAAATTGTTCTGATCCTAAACACAGCCATCAGGCACATTTGAAAAGTGGAAATTCGGACTATAACACTTGATGAAATTAATATAAAGTCCCATGTTCTAGTCCTGTAGTTATGCATAAAACATCAAACAACAGATTGCAGGTCAATATTTAAGTTTGAAAACAATATCGATGTTCTTTGATGTATCAATGATAAATAATAATTTTTGTTTTTTTAATTGGGATGTTTCATTTCTATGAATTTTTAATATTTTGTGTTGAATATTGAAATTTGAATTCAGTCATGCATAAAACATCAAATGACAGATTGCAGGTCGAAATTTAAGTTTGAAAATTGTATTGATGTATTGAAGATGAATAACGAATTTTGGTTTTTTGATTGGGATGTTTCATCTCTACGAATTTTTAATATTTCGTGATGAATAATGCAAATTTAATTCAGACATTTCATTATTTTAATTTTTTTAAATACATTTACATGTATTACAAATTTAAAGGTTCTTTGTCCGTTGTTAAGCATAGAAACCTGAACCTCTGATCATATCTCCATGTTTGATCGCTCGAACCCCCTGATGGCTCTGAAAGATTTGGCCAAAGTTCTTGGACTTTGAGCCATCAAAGTTCTACTGTATGTTATTTGAATCATTAACTCATTGTAAAGAATACAAAACTTCCTTTGGTGTGCTCCGTAAGTGGAAGGTCGTGGGTTCGAGCCCTGGCCGGGTCTGACCCAAGACTTGAAAGTGGGTAGTGACTGTTCTTTCGCCAAGCACTCGGCATTACGAAATGAAAGTCACGGTTCTTTCGGATGGGAACTTAAAATAAACGAGGTCCCCTGTCATGGCAGGCATGACATGACAAAGAACCCTACTGTATAATGCCATCAGTGCAACACACAGGCAAAATTTCTGTACTTTCGCCTATAGCTGGCGATGTCTCGATATAAGTGAAATATTCTTGACTGGGACGTTAAACACCATTACTCAACTCCTTTGGTGTGGAAAAAAAGAAATAAAAAATTTATCAGAAAATAAATAGATAATTTGCTGTGTTAATTATCAACCGATTGTAAAAGCATAAATATTCTTGTTTTCCATGATAAAAAAAAAGAAGTATTATCACATAATAAAAAGTTCTTGCTGAGTTAATTATCAATCTCATTCTAAATAAAAAATGTATCCTATCTGTGAACACAGGGTGCAGTAAGAATGATATATAATTCCATTAGGTCTTTTGTTAATAATGTACTATCTAGCTGTTACAGAGATGTGACAGAGGTGAATTTCCCACAGGTAATAACGAGCTGGCAATTAAACAACAGGCTAGTAATAAGAGATCAACTAAGTCAATTACACTAGTGGAACTCCTAGAAAGATACCTAGGTGAGCCATTTGTACAAGATCGAAACATAGATTAAATATTGTAAAATAAATGGTAATGTCATTTACTCTCTACTCAATCAGACTTGATGTCATTTCCATATGGCCATAGCTCATGGTGCAGAGCCTTCACAGATGGAGAAAAAAACTTGATAAAAAAAAAAATTACCAATGTCCATGCACTTGAACAGTTGTCCAACTGACCAACTGATATGTACTAGCTGACCAAGACAACTGACAGTCGCAACACCCGGTGGTTCGTTGATCTGTATGGCCCAACAAGTGATAAATTAAACTATTTGGGAGTTGTATTTCAAAACATCTTGAAAGTACACTTCTTAACTAAGGTTTCACACACAACACTCGAGTGTTGATCATCAACATAACTGTACATGTCCAAAATGATTGCTGTTGTATATTGATAAAACAAAGAATACTTTAAGAAATATTTTCAAATGTTTCAAAATAAAACTGGCATGGATAATTAATAGTGTACAGTGCAAGTGAAAAATTATGGGAACTTGCCTTGCCAGAACTGTGTTTTATTGTGCATTCGAGACCCTTCATTTATATCAAGACATTCAGGTTCTGGTAAAAGATGGTAGGGAAAACTGAAGTACCCATAGCAAACCATAGACTTTCTGCTACTGAATCAGAATCATCTGCTCAAATGAGATTAAAATTTTGATAGTGAGAAGTACTTGCCACAGAGGCCCTAGTCTGACCTGACAGCAGGTATAAATGCTAACGACAAGCCTTGAAATCATGTAAGACAGTTTATCTAATTTGTTTTAACAAAATGTTCATTCATTTATTTTTGATGAGATGATATTTTCCTGAAACATAACAATGAGGAACAATTTTAACTTGAGTCTCTATATACTGAAAAAAAAACAACAACCCAACATTGATAAGTTATAGACAAAAACAACCACTTATCTTAACATAATTTAATCTTATCTCAACTAATGATGTGTTGTCTAATCCCTGATAGGACTAATCCCCGTAGGGCATTATCTATTATTAACCATTGATAAATTCAATAATAAATGGACACCCTATTTATTCTACAAAATCTCCAGCCTATAATTTCTATTGTTTAAAAAGGTCAGTTTTGTTATTGTGACCAGTTACTTGGTCAGTCAAATGAACATTTTACACAGAATGAACTTTTCCAGTTACTTAACCTACCCAGTATTTATGTTACAATTTTATTATATTCAAGTACCAGTAAATGTAACATGTCAGTAATTTAGTGCAGCACATCAAGTTATTGCAGCTGGGAGTTTCCCATTTACTTCTTGAACCTTAAAGTGCACACTAAGACTTGTCAATAGTATAAGACTCACATCAAGGCCTTTAGTCACATTGTAGTCATATTGTTGTAATGAAGCTAAGTGACTAGTTTCTCTAAATGGTTAGGCAGTATTCAATCTAGACAATGTCCTTGGACCATTAGTCCCAAAAATAAATTGATTGAATTGGGTTTTATATTCCATTCAATAATATTTCACTTATATAGAAACATCACCAGCTAAAGGTGAAGTGACAGAATTTTTTACATTTGCAGCCAGTCAAGGCAATCTACAGGGAGGGTTCTCTAGCATACAATGCCTGCTGTGACACCGGCATGTTTTTAAGGTCTCTTTGCTAAAGTACCCCCAAAAATAAGATTAAGGCACAAAATATAATATAATTATTTAAGAGGTTAAAAAATATTATTCTTCTAACTTAAAACTTAAGTTTTCATAAGTGAAATATTCTTGACTGGGACGTTAAACACCATTACTCAACTCAACTCTCAATACCTTAGGGTTCATTCCCACTCTGGTAGATACTGGTTAGAGTTTACCAAAGGTTGGTGTTATTCTCCAGGTGTTTCGGTTTCCTCTGCCATGCCTGTCTTGATATAAGTCAAAAATTCTTGACTGGGGTATAAAACACCATGCTGGTAAATCCAAATCCAATTTAATCTAAATCAAAAATGTGTATTAATTATCAAAACTGCAACAATGAAGGAATTATGTGGAACATTATAAAGTAGTTTCATACATCCCAGTCAAGATTCTTTCTATGATAATGAGATGGTCAGTTATGGAATGGTGGAGTATATTGGAGTACCCATTGAAAACAACTTAACTATGCCAAGTGAGCCAACAAATTATCTTATATCCTGCAATGGTTAAGATTCAAACCTTTTTTGTAATTTTAATTATAGTCCTAATAATGAAAATGGCTGTCTAAAAAAAATACTTTAAAATATTAGAATATACATCGAATTTAATATCAATTTTAAATTTAGACATTAATAAGCATATAATGTTCCATTAATTATTGTCAAGATACAATTTGATACTGTATAGCCCAAGAGGAACAGTAACAGTCACCTTGGTTCACTACATCTACAACTAGACAATGCCAAGCTTGAGTTATAATCTTGGTGCAGTTAAAATGTCTGTATGGACTCACGATTCAATTCATTCTTTTACAGTATAAAACTCCCCCTCATCACGACAAAATAAACATTTAAACTATGTATATAAAGCAGCCTGTGCTTTTTAGGTTTAAAAATGAACTTTTTTTGTTCAATGAAGGTATACAAAAATCACAGAGCACCAACTGTGTATGCAACTGTGAGGCTTACAAGTACTTGAAACCAAGGTGAAATGTTAACTCAGAAATGTCATTATAATATTAAATAAAGCAAGGGCAATATCCTATATATGTAGTGTGTTACAGTATCAGAGGGTAATACTGTTAAAATACGAGTTGTTTAAATTTCAAGGTGTTTTGATAAAAATGCTTGAGAACATGTAGCTGCAGGTAAAGGGTGAGAACTATGAACTTAAAGACTAGTCATTAGTTTGCTTGATGTCATTTTGCATGGCATCGCGCGATATCAGCATTTGAAAGCTATTTTAGCACTATTGGTGACAAGACAATTTTGCTTCTTAATATCAAAGATTAATTTAAGTACAAGCTCATGTTATGTGTGAGATTTATGCAAGTAACTTTAGATTTTTTAACAAGTACACACTTGTAGTGACTTTGAAATGCTAGTACTGTTGCCCAAAATGTTGTGGATGAAGATTAGTTATGCAGTTAATTAACATAAAAAGGGAGGAGAAAGTTGACATTACAGGTTACTCAATCAATGATACTGCTATCAGGGTAACCAGTAAGAGGCATAGATCAAAGAATAAACAATTTCTCCCTTGTGACCAACCCCTGCCATACCCACAACAGTGAGTAAGTTAGAAGACTTAACACATTAACCTCTTGGCCACCATAGGGAGACTTTTTACACATTACAGTGCCACAGACAATAGAATCACAATCTTAAGCTGTTCGTGTTCCCCTTCACACAGTACCATTAAGTTAAAAGACTAACACCTTATCCACTTGGCCACCATAGTGAGATTTTCCACACATTACAGTGCCACAGACTGTGGAATCACCATCTTAATCTGTTCATCTTCTCCTTTACATAGGTGACTACCTCCTGGCCACCATAGTGAGCACTTTCACACATTTTAATGCCCCAGACCATGAAAGCACTGTTTTAATCTGTTCATGTGCTCATTCTCATTTAGTCAGAGACCATGAAATCAACATAAAAATATTTTCATGTTTTTCTTGAAAGAGCAAAAATTGGATTAAACAAATCAAAAGTTGTTCATTGGAATCAAGATATTAACAGAATTAATACAACGAAGAATGTCTTTCGGCTTTTGTACTGATCAAATCTCATTAACAATGCACATGTAATCATTGTAAAATCAAGTCTTAAAAAAACTTCAAAAGAATTCCAGTTAATATATATCTAATGGATTTTAAACATATATTTTAATCTTTCAATTCTGAAATTTTAAACTTTATTTAACACCTTTATCGGTCTGATCGTTTAACAACAATCAGATGTTACATAATCAAAATAAATACACTAGATTTAGTAGATTATAATGTATTTAAAACTGTAAGACAAACCACCCCAAGATCATTTGGCTAATCATAACCCTGTCTGGAATCAGTTGCTCAAAATAACAGTCTGACAGACAGTCCATACCTATTAACATACTTTTTGGGCTGGTCTCAATTTTTACCCCCCAATATTATCTAACATTTTCCAGATTTTAAAGCATTTTAAATTTTATAATGGACCAATTCAAGTTTAATAGTGGGGTAGACCTTAGAGCAGTCCAAAAAAGTTTAAAATAACTAGAAGCTGACTATTAAACAGGAAGTGTCATGCAGGAAGTGTGTCATAATTCTTCCAAAAAGTATGACTTAATTTCCTTGATGGACTATCAAAAGATAAATATAAACTTTATATTGTCTTTAATCTGTTTTTAAAATCAAAAAGTCAAACCCACAAAAAAGGTGACTTGGTGGTCGTGTACACATACGGATTGCAGTGTCTCTCTATACATAGGTTCGAATCTCATTCAGACGAAACCTACAGTTGTTGTATAAATAATTTGTAAGTTTGCTTGCCAAAAGTGGGTAGTTTTTTCTGGGAACTCTGGTTTCTTCCACAATTCCACAGAACTGACCTTCTTCATATAAGTTAAATAAATCTTGACAGGGATGTAAAACACCGTTATTCCAGTTCAATCCATTCAGAACCAGGGCTTCGATTCTTCACTCGTCCACTCGTCCTGACGAGTGAAATGTGTACTTGGACGAGTGATATTGTTACTACCACTCGTCACGGTGCCGAGTTAAATTTATCAGACATATACATCCAGGGGCTTCTTGCAATTAATAAACAATAGATACTATAGTGTTTGTCGGAAAAAAATTGTAATGACATTGGCTGTTCTGTTACAAGTGTCAATCAACAAAATCATTTAAACGTTTGCATCACATGCGCAAACCTATTGTTTCGCCAGAGACATATATTACATAATATATGTCTCTGGTTTCGCATTCGGAATTTACTTAGTGTAATGTAAAATCCAACCGATGTTCCAAGTGTTTATATACTTGACGGTCCGTTAAGTATGTCAAATAAAAGTAAACAAACTGTTTTGTATAACTTTCTAAAGACAAACAAGGATGAAACAGTTGATAAAGAGTTTTCGAAGACACTAATTAGACTACCGCTGATCCTGATGACAAACCAGTTGCAGTTTTCGAAGCACTTCTTAACCTGCGGAAAATCCGAAGTTCGTGAAAACCTAAGAAAAAGTCAGAAAAACATTATTTATTGGTACAAGCTCTGGCTGTACTTAAGAAATTCTTGTTTTCATGTAGTGACTGTGCCGAGTTAAATTTCAAAGTGACGAGTGGTTTTCTTCTTTAACTAGGCACTGTGCCGAGTGGCATTAAAAATTCTATCTAAGGCCTGAGACCAACGTTCTGTGTCTGTTATATATAGACATTTGTCTACAATTATATCAGTATGATAAGAAATTTTGAAAACAGATGAATTTCAAATAATGCCAAGTCCAAGTATTATACAAATTGTTTTTAATCTGTTTATCAGTTAAGTTCAGGTTTTTTAGATCTTGGAACATACTAGTTCTATTGATATAAATGTTGTTTTATGTTACATCAACAATTTTTTTAGCTACTGCTAATTTCTTGATAAGACAATTTGTATCTTATTGATATGAAGGGTTAATCTTAATACAAGTTCATGTGGTATGCGAGTTTAATGCAAGTATTTTTGTTTTCCTTGGTACTACTGCATATATGGTGGAATTCAGAGTGCAAAGACATTTAAATGCAGACCACTTATGTCCATTCAACAAGCACTGAGGTAACTAGTGGACGGAAGCTGACCACACGAAAAACAACACTAGAAAATACCAGAGATTGTGTGATAATTTCTCAAAAACAATTTTTTTTTAAATATAAAGACTGTATCCTTTTTTGTGCTAAAAGTAGTATGTACCATGTACGGAGTATGCAATGTATAGTAATATTTAGCCAATCAAATCTGTGGTCTCAAGTGTTAAAACAAAAAAACCTCTCATCACTTGGGTTAAAATCGCATTTGAGCAGATTCTAAAATGGGAAATTCTGTCAGTTTGCTTGCCAAACTTCTTCATTTTTTTCCAAGCTGTCTGGATTCTTCCACCATAAAAAACTGATCTTTTTTAAAATATAAACAAATAAAATGTCTTGAAGGGGACATAAAATATTTATCAATAATCATTCATTTATCTTATTATCAATCCATCCATAATATTTGTGAGGGATTAAAAAAAACAGGATATTTAAGGCAAAAAAAAACAAAAAAACAAAACCGGATATATCAGTAATATAATTTGTAAATAATAAGCCAAATCTCGAAACATCAAAGTGTTTTTCAGAAGTCAACTTTCTCCTCCCTTATTTAGAGTTATATTACTGCATAACTCTTCGTAATTATACCAGTCTGATACCATGAGAAAAAAATATATAAAATGTCATATTCAAAATACTTAAATACTGTTTTCCTGGCCACTTGAGAACAATTAATTGATGACTCGAGTGGGAAACCAACACATTCTGTATACAATCGGTAAAACGTGTTAGTATATACACATGTATATATATATACAGTAGCTAATGTATATATAGTACAGTAATACTGATGAGAAAACCAAATTGGTATGTGTACATTGTATTTTAGTTAAGTAAATGATTGACTTGTGATGAATGATTGAATACACTTCAGAATGCATTCTATAAACACAAGTTTCTGAACTCAATATGTTCCCATCACAGTCTAGTAACCCACATAGATTTATTGAATGGAGTTTCACAACCATCTTGGTCAAAATAATTTTCACCTTTTGTTATATAGTATAACTAGGCTTTTTAAATATTATAAATATTAACAAAGACACTATGCAAAACCAAGACCTACCAAATTTAGTGTAGGTTCCTAAAGTTTTGGATTTAGTACATGTATAAGAGTAAGAAAACCCAGAACTAAATAGTTTAGTTCCAGTTAAAGGTGTTTTTGGATTCACCCATAGTAAAGGAATAATAAAACTACGGCCTACCAAGTTTGGTTCAGTTCCTGGTGTTTTGGATTCACCAGTAGTATGGTTTCTTTAGTTCCTGGTGTTTTGGATCTAATATAAAAGTAATTCAAACCACAGCTCAATTAAAATGGCACTATAATAGCATTTTTTTTTTTTTTTTGTGGTGTTTTAATACAAATAAAGTTATATTTATATATATATTGACTATTAACTCATCAGATCTGAATACAACTCTGGGTCAAAAGATCCCATAATCAAATGTCTAGACTTCAAAATAAATTGGATTTCTCTGAAGTACACCTATAAACTGTAAAAAAGGTATTTATTCCCCAACAGCTGAACACCATTTCTGTACTCCAAATTTACTGAACTCTCTTGATCCTAAAACAGAATTGTGGTGGAGATGGGTGATACTGTTTTATGTCCCAGCCACATTCTTTCAATTATAATGATGAGTTCAACTCTTAAATGGTATAGGAATGTGTGATCATGAACAGATAAAATACTGACCTCTAGTCAGCTAGCAAGGAACAAACACTGAAATATGCCTGCTAGCAAAGGGACAAAGACTGAAGTATGCCAAAGTGGAATTTGATCCTAGACACAGTTGAGTTGCAAATTGAGTAATGGTGTTTAACGTCCCAGTCAAGAATATTTCACTTATATCCAGATGTCGCCAGATAGACAAAAGTGCAGAAATGTTGCCTGTGTGTTGCGCTCAGATTGCATTATACAGCAGGCAGGGCTTGACATTAACTTTTATACCAACTTGCCCGGTCGGGCAAGTGCAACCGAAAATTCTCTTGTCCGCCTAAATTTTTTACTTGCCCTACAATTATTTTGCTTTTTTGTTTTCATTTATTTCAGGTCTTAAAATTGCTAAGAGAAGACCGAGTTAATCCTGTTTTAATCATTTACAGAAGACTGAATCAATTTTGTTTTATTAAACTGTTAATAAAATCTTCATGATTGATGTTAACTTATCGTTTTGACTTTACTCACTGTAGTTTTAATTCAGAGTGTGATAAAAAAGCTTATGGAGAGTTATACCATCTTTAGTTTTGTAAAGAGATGTTCCTCTTCAGATTTCTTAAAAATGACAACATTGACTTTTGTTTTAATTCGGCCATGTTTGCAGTTTCTATTGGTAGTAGACCTCAGTCGTGATAAAGCCGGATGGGGGACGGTCAAAAGTAGTGCCTATAAAAAAACCAGGGGTCTTTACTTAGACCCTGCACAATTAAATTTGTTAATAGATAGCACTTTGCAATTTTACCAAGGTGAGAGTTCTGGGGTTTGCTAAAGAATTAAACTGAGTTGGATGACCATCGCACTATATTTTCAGCGTAAGGACTTGGACCGCAAAATGCACTTCCTACGCCTGGACCACATTTTGCATGTAAACATTGCCATGTGCTTTTAGTATGATTGACACATTTTCCAAATTTCTGAAAAAATGAATCGGACAAGATATTGATTTCTTTTTTTGGAAAAAGAAAAAAAGAAATATTTGAGGATTCAGGGAAAATATGTATCATTATATGTAGTTCGGGGTTTGTTGATCATCTGATTCTATGAAACGGTCTATTTTGAGGTAAAATTTTACAATTTTCTGTGTAGTTGCCATGGTAACAAAATGTTTGCTACACTTGTTAAAAATTGCATTTGGGTCAAACATTCAGTAAAGAAATAGTGTTTGAATTCTTCTGATTTTAAAAAGTATCAACATTCCTGGTGTTGTTGAAATATGGGTGCATAACACTAAAGGTGGTATGACCAATGGTGGTATGGGCAATTTCGGATGTCATTTCATTACTGAGATCTGTAATCGTTTTCAACAATAGATGAAAACATATTCGGTTCTCTAAATGGATTAAATTGAGTGATATAAATAGAATAAACCAATCTAATATCTCGTTTTATACATGTCACGGTTATTAACAAAAGGTTTCCGATTTAAACTCTAAGAGTCATAGAAAATATACAGAATTATTGTATGCACTTTTAACATCGAAAATCGGGAAAAAAAATCTCTCAGAATTTTATGACAAAACAACAATTTTAATCATCTATGGCTAAAATTTTCACTTGCCCCTTCAGACAAGTTTAATCTAAAGTTTACTTGCCCGACCGTCAGTTTAACTTGCCCTGGGCAAGCGGACAACCATCAATGTCGAACCCTGGCAGGGTTTTTTATCATGCCACACCGTGACACGGGACCTCGTTTATTTAACTTCCCATCCGAATGAACTGTGACTACCCACTTTCAAGTCTTGGGTCAGACACGGTCGGGGTTTGAACCCACGACCTCCCATGATCCTAGACAGTTAGAGGCACAATAAAGGTCTGTGGCTACCAATGTCCTTTAATTCTAAATATGTTTTAAAAATACATTGAAGGGCTTGCTACAATTCTAATGTGATTTTAACCTGGACATTGACACTACTAGTATATATAATTTGAAAGTCAAAATTGAGAAAATTGGTTTATATAATTGTGTTTTGTCTAACATCCTCTTTGTTTCATCTTATCAAAGCAGGTAGGATTTATTTCAAACATCACTCTTAGTTTAAAAGTTAAAGAACTCTTAGTTTCTAAATTATAGGAACTTGAAATTTTACATGTGCCATAAAAACATCTACCGGTATATTATGTAATACAGTGTGAGACATATATATACATACATATATATATATATATATATATATATATATATATATATATATATATATATATATATATATATATATACTGTTATATAGTAAAAGTTGAACATTCCCATTTTCAGTCACGTTGACCACAAAACTGAAATTGTAGTACTAAAAGCAGAGTTTATTGTAATTTATAAGAACGGATTAAGCTAGTCAGCAGGTTTCCTTCCCTTAAAAATAACTTTTGAGTAAAAACTTTAACAAAAAAAAAAAATTGATAAATGTGCAGTTACCTGGGGACATGGGTACTATACTATATGATATATCAGAGTCATCAAATGATTGATTGATTGACTGATTGATTGATTGATTGATTGATTGATTGATTAATCGATTGAGTGGGGACACTTTCTTTAGTACCTGCTACAGTGGTTTTAGTATAACGATAACAATGATGAGTTATTTTTCACAGATTTTACCGTTATTTAGCAAAATGGTTGACTGAAAAACTACTACTACATTGAAAGCCATATTGTTATAAATTTTCTACGATAATCCAGAACAAATGAAAATGTAATTGGACCAAATAATTTCCAAACTTTTATGGACCCATCACAGTTACATAATAAAAAGAAACATCTGTCAGGTACCAATACAAAATACTGTAACATGGGATTGAATATTTTTTACAACACTTGAAAGTTTTTAGGGATCTTCATTTTATTTTTTAGATAAACTGATCAACATGGAAATTCCATACTTTTTTATAAAAAAAATCTAAGTTGTTCCCTTACAATGTATGCATAAATTTGTAAAAATACTATCAATGTCAGCAACATAACGAACTGAGTTCCATAACCAGCAGCTCTCCAGACAACTTTACCAGGCCCCATATTATACCAGTAATTGTTTTATACTAAAATTTATCTCTCAAAATGTTTACTATTTTGAACCATTAGGGAACCAGAAGTTCTATTTGACCCTTGACTTATTGGGGTCAAATTAATTTAAAACCAAATTTTAAATACAACTATTTCTGCCTGAAAGTCTGGAGTTAGAATCAACTTTCATACAGTTAAAAACCACATTCTCAAAGGTCAAGTGGAAGTCTGGTTTTACTCTATATAGTTTTATTTTTTTCTTTTCTTTTCTTTTTAAAAGGTCTTGGTTTTTTTGGGGTTTTTTTTGTCTTTGATGAAGATGAAAATGTTTGAGAGAGATCAAATTTCTTAGGCCCAGAAAAGAAATTTACTTTCCTAAAACACTGATTTCTATCAATACAATTTTTTTTTACCAAACCAGGGAATTTTTACAGTTCTTCTTAATGGTTTTTGTCCTGGGGTCATGTGATATATATCAAAAACCACATTACATAATGTGACTGTTTCACCTTTTTACTGTTTAAATGGGATCATTAATAAAACTGACTGTGAATGGTTTTCTGTAGATAATAGAGACTTCACTTCTATAAAAGCTTAGCTAAAAGCATTAGAAGTCATCATGTGGCATATACTGTTGAACTCAATAAGAAATTTCCTTATTTTGGCAATTCAAATTTCATTAAAAAGAACATTATGTGCACTCAGACTGAAAATGGAAAAAATATGAAACAGATCTATAATAGAAATGAATTGACATGAATGTATCTGAAGAAAAAGGATAGGTCAATACACATTATCAAATTGTACGTGCTTTATTGAATTAAGGTCTTTAATTTAATTACCACAAGACCTGTGACTTTTCAGATTGACATGTAATATTTTGTAAATTAGTTATAGGTTCTTAATAGAAAATGAAAATTTAAGAATCGAGCTGATCGGAATTTCATTTTAAATTCAAACATCCCAAAAGCATACTCATGTGTTGAAATTTAGTTCATTCTGTTAATTCTGTATTTAGACGAGTAATTTTTCCTTATGTTCTTATACTTCTTTTTACTTGGAACTATTGCAATGTAAAATTTCAGGCCATTTACAATTTCTACACACCTTATTCAGGGGTTCAAAATTTTACTTCACAATGATAGTTCCAGGATTTTTTGCCTTTAATTTTGGTAGGTCTGAAATCAAGATTGGGGCACCAAAATCGAATAACTCATGTTGATCAACTTTGTTTATACATGTGTATTCTTGATTAAACAAATATATCATACAACTTACAAACACTCAAGCCATACTGTTGTCAAAGTGGCTGTAAATTATATTTTCATTTCCAGAAATGATCGTACAACAACTTTGACAAATTGCAATAAATTAATGATTTTGAGACTGTAATTCTAATTACACACAAAGAAAGAGTATTCTAAATTTTTTTTATTCACAAAGGAAGTGTATTCTAAAAATTGTCCCAACAAAAAAAAAAAAAGAAAAAAAGAAAAAAAAACCCGGCAGGTCCATTTGACTTTTACAGTAAAAATTCCAAGGGTCCCAAAGTAAAATTAAAAGGTTCTGGACGTCGGACCCAGACTGTTATTGTATAGTTATACTTCTCCTGATTTTATATTATTATGATATACTTACAATTCATATTCTTTTTCATCTTTCAGACATCTTGTGTCATTAAGCTCTCTAGCAGTCTTTTGCCACCCTTTCCCATGTTTACAGGTAGTTAACAACACAATATCCTTATCATTATGAACATGATACAATGAATTCCTTGTCTCTGATCCTATTCCTGTTAAATATCGTTTTCCTTTAAAACCTAACAAATAATGTCTGAAAGGTGGAATATTGTTTATAGACAAATAAAGATGTCCCCGGTCTCCACCTTTTTGGGGATGGTCTTTGGAAAATAATGGAAACGAAATATCAAATCCTGGCCTAAATTTATGAATTGACATGCTGGCTTTGGCTATCATTGCCTCGCCAATGTCAAAATCCAAATTTTCATTATAGTTTGGCCAAGTTCCTGCATATAAATTAAAAATAATATGGTTTTTTCCATTGTTCCATAATGGCAATTTTTCTATTTTTGTTTTTATGTCTTTAGCATAATCCCTACTTAATTTATCACGATCTAAAGTATCTATTGACAAAATAAATATACATGCTTCTTTCGGGTCCGTCGTATAGAACCGTGAGTCCTGAATACTTGTGAGAATTTTACTATAGGAGTTAGACACCCTTTCTTCAAATGGGTATAAATACACTTTAAACTTTTTACATTTTGTGTAATCAAAACAGGTTTCCATTCTACATCTTTGTTTCTTCGACTCAGATGCCGTGTCCCTCCTTTGTTTAGGTGACACATGCATGTCCACTGTGGAAGTGAAGTCCTCCATTTCCATGAACGTTTTAAATTCCCTTTTTGACACATGTACTCCATGGTTCGGATTTTTATATGTACCCCAGGAATATAACAGGAAAAGCAATATTCCAATTATTACCAAGAGTAGGTACCGCTTTTTCGCCTGCATGGAACATATAAACCTTCTCTACTTCATACTGACAGTCTGATTACCTAAACTACCCAACTTCATACCAATTTACGTAGAAATCCATCTATCCTTTCATTTCACTTCAAAACAGTATGCGCCATCTTGATTTGACAAGTAGAGCTGCATGTGCGAGGTCAAGCAAGGTTTCCTATAAATATACGAAAATAAAACCTTACCGCTTTTGTCAATTGTATCAGTTTGATCGATTTGTATACAATTGTATTACATTTAACTAACAATGTATGAAGATAAATATCACGTGACAAGTGTGAACAATCTATACAATGTATAGATTTATTGTGTTTAAAAACCCATTCGGGACCTCAATTAAAAAAATTCAAACGTGGGTGAATTTATAAAAGAAGAAATCAGAAATGGATAAAAATATAATTTATTCATTTACTTTTATGTTAAATCAGTTTTCAATTAATTACAATTAGATTACGCATCCCGGTTTTCACACTGGAATATACTTTTTGACAGCCAGACGAGCTATATTTGTTTTCCTCTGACGTCACGTGATCGGGGTCGGATAAAAGTATTGAATGAATCTGGCCCAGATTGTCAATTAACTTATTCATTCATGTTTTTGATTGAATTAATCTGATAACACTGCAAAGTATGTACATTCAAAAATTAAATATAATGGTTAAGAAAAATGTCAGCTTTAAGTTTAAACTTAAAACGTAAAATATAAGAATTATGAAAGTCAAAGAATTATTTATTTATTTATTTATTTATTTATTTATTTATTTATTTATTTATTTATTTATTTATTTATTTATTTATTTATTTATTTATTTATTGACTAGTTATTATCTTAATTATTATTATTATTATTTTATTTATTTTATTTTTTTGGCTCAGCATGAATGTTTCAAGCTGTTATTAAGTGGTTTTGATATTTTTTACGATATCATTATAATACAAATAAATATTCTTGATATATTTTCAATAAAAAAAATTCAAAAGATGGAAAAATCGTCTTTCGACTTTGGACAGGCACTGGATAAATGACAACAATATTACTATCCAGCTTGGTACATTTGTACG
Organism: Tegillarca granosa; assembly: GCA_029721355.1. NCBI lineage: Eukaryota > Metazoa > Mollusca > Bivalvia > Arcoida > Arcidae > Tegillarca > Tegillarca granosa. Next base: position 17,532,465 of record CM056610.1, on the reverse strand, counting down.
ACCATCAAATAAATCGGTACCTTTTATTTATTTATTTATTTATTTATTTATTTATTTATTTATTTAATTTTTTAATATGGTCAACTTTAAAAAACATAGGCAGCTATCATGTACATTGCCGTACTTCACCTCTACAACGATCTACAGTTCAGTGTCTTACGATCGGTATTAAGGAAATATAGAACAGGTGTACAGTTTTTATTCTGTTAAAAAGAAACAAAAAAAAAAAAAAAAACAATATATATATTGTGCACGTATAATTAAGTTCCTTATGAAATCCCAGTTATTTCAATATTTTTTGTAAAATTTTAGGACGTCGGGAAGTTTCGTCATTTTAAGTTAAAAATATAGCAGTTTTATCCCAACTATATTGTTGTATATTGTTGAAATAAAAATGTGACAAACGACCGTTAGTTATTGGCTTATTTTTCATGCTAAAGTGATTTTTTCAAAATGTGCACGTCTACAGTGTTAGAGCACACTTTTATAAAGATAAAAATGTAAAAATCAAATGTTAGTTTTGTAGACAAATTACGTCCAATTTCATTTAAAGATAGGGGAATTCGTAAATTTTCATCCACTAGAAAAGAAATATCCAAATGGCCGACATCTGGGACTTTATCATATTGTGATTATGTAATACCGTTATGTTGATTTATTTTCTTCAATAATTAAAATATAACAAATTGAAAGGTTTTATTTTCTTTCAATTCAATTCAATTAGAAAAATATACATAAAAAAAGGCAAAAATAAATAAATAAACTTAATAAAGAATTAAATAAAGAATTAAACTTAACCGTCGATTAAACAAAGAAATAACTAAATAAAAATTAATGAAAAATTAAATACAAAATTAATGAAAATAAAATTAAAAAAATTAATGAAAATTTAATTATCGCATACAGAAATAAATGAAAAAATACTTATAAACAATAGAATAAATAAATAAATAAATAAATAAATATAAGAAAAATAAATGAAAAAAATACTTAGCAATAGAGTAAATAAATAAATAAATAAATAGATAAATAGATAGATAAATAAATAAATAAATAATCCTATGTGGCAAATAAGTTCCAAAAATGTTTTGACTCTTGCAATTATATTGAGAAACTGATGGTAATTAATGAAAATATTTCTAAATTGCAAGTATCAAAAGTTTGTCTGATGCAAACTTGGACACTTGCAAATTTAGAAATATTTTCATGTTTTTGATGTAGTTGATACCGAGTATACTCATTACACTCGTTTGCGGGACAGTTTGGTTATTTACATTCAACAAACTTACCTGCTAATACTAGAACTAATTAATTAAAAATCTTATATCAATGAATGCATAAATAAATAATATACACTAAGTGAAAAAGAAACCGTAGGAAAATCACATTTAGAGAGAGAGAGAGAGAGAGAGAGAGAGAGAGAGAGAGAGAGAGAGAGAGAGAGAGAGAGAGAGAGAGAGAGAGAGAGATTTCTTCGATTTTAAAACAAATAAGATCTAATTGATTATTGTAATAATAATTAAGATTTAAAATATATTTTTTTGTTTTTTGTCTTCCTTGTATTCGGTTTACGCTTTCCCTTATGCATCAGTCTAATGTTTTATCTTCTACACGTACCCTATTGCAAGTTCATATTATACGCTGTACAGACAGTAACGACAACTCTGAATAGCACAGATAAACTACTGATCAGAGTTACGCCGCCTGATCAAAGTACGTGATAGCTGAAGATGATAAATGTTATGATTTGAACTGCAGTGAAGTAGAGGTTGTTGCATTTTTTCTACTAATTTATCTAATTCTCGGTATATTTCAGAAGTGTATTTATTAATTATAGTTTTTTTCTTTACCACCCCAGATAACTAAATTAGGTTAATTAGTGAAGTCGGTTAGGGGTAGCGGCATATCAAATTGTAAAAGCTATAGGCATTTCTTATTTAATGTTAAACCGTGATCGCCTAGATTCGAATCCCACTCTTGGGCAGATCTTTTCTCTGGACTCTTCGGTTTCCTCCACTGTCCCAAAACCTCAAGACAAGTAAAAAAAAAAAATCTTGGAGCGTAAAACATCATTCAGACTCATCTTAACTCAAACCTTGTGAATCCTACAGATAATAGTGAAAAAGTCTCCTCCTCATCATCCTCCTCCTCCTTCTTCTTCTTTTTCTTCTTCTTCTTCTTCTTCTTCTTCTTCTTCTTCTTCTTCTTCTTCATTACCAAATTACCAAAAACTTCAAGAACAGGTGAAATACTTCGACTACAGATATTTAAGATTTTAAGATCATGAATATCACATTTACCTAGGCTATCTTAATTCAATGAATGTAAGACAAGTGTTTACACATGCAAGTAAACTGTCATCATGCGCCTTTGAATAGCGCCTACAGTGTAAATTAGTTCATCCACTGCTCCAACGCAGGTTTTTCGGTAGACTTTTTCTACAATTTATCATATCCATATCTTGAAAATGTTGAACTGGTCCGAATTTCACTAGTTGCGGATATAGGGAAATCCCGTGTTAGGACGGTCAGAGAAAATTCGGACTAATGTTGAACATGGAAGCAAACGTTTTTACACATGTACGTTAACTGACACCATGTGATTCTGATGGTAAATAAACTAATCCACTGCTCTTACACGTGTAAAGATTTGGTATCATTTACTTTCAGCACCAATTAGGTAGCACAGCTGGTAGAATGTTCGCTTCGTATATGTGGGATGTCGGCGTTCGAACCCGATCTGGGCTGAACAAGACTTGAAAACCATGAGGTAGTGACTGTTCTTTCGTCAAGCACTCATCGCATTTAGAAATGAAAGTCACTGGGCCTTTCGAAGGATACCTTATAAACGGTACCGTATTCGTGACACGCTAAAGAACCCTTCTTTGACATTGCCCTGAGCGCACTGTAAAAGATCGACATTTCTGTCACTTCATTTTTAGCTGATGACATCTTGATATAAGTGAAGTATTATAAGTGACGTGAAATCTCATTTAATCAATCTCTTTTTCAACAATGTGCCGGGAAGAAAAAACGAACGTAATTATTGAACATGAAGTAGTAGTTTTACGGAGTTTTTGGACGCGTTTAGATTGCATATCTACTGTTTGGAACATCATTGTCAACTTTATGAAAAACTACTGTTTAAAAAAAAAATCTTGTAGAAGGGTTTGGTATTGTTTCTTACCGAGTGCATAAGAAAGCAAACGTCTTTTTTCCACATGCAAAAACATAAAAAAATGTATTTTTACTATTTGAATTTTAGATTGCATGGAACAAAAATCATTTTCCAAATTCCAAGGGCCCCGAACTATTTCAAAAGATGAGTAGGCCATCCCTGTTACTTGTCACAAAGTTCGATCACCTCTAGACGCGAATTCTAGTGTGGAAACATTTGTCCGAGTTCTCTTGTCAAAGTATGAAGTTTTTTTTTTCACTCCTGGCACCCCGATTTCTTCTATTATTCTAGAAGTAGTCTCCTGCCTCAGTAAGAGATTATCGACTGAGGCGTAAATTAACCCACTCTGCTCTTTCTCGCTCTAGCTACCTATCCTTTACTGTAACAAGTGTAAAATTTTAGAAAACGAAAAATATTTTTTATTATTCTGTCAAAAAATAAATAAATAAATAAATAAATAATTTACGACATGAATTATTTGAAAAGTTGTCATTAAAAAAATCCTGCGTTTGCTAATCTACTAGTATCTGATATTGAAAAACTAGCATATCTGCTTAACCCCAGGGATTTTTATCAAGAAAAAACAATAGGATCCTTTATTAAATAGTCGTTAGAACTGAAGACAGGTGACTCTTAGTAGTCTTTCCTTGTATTATAATTCCAAGTATTTTGTGCGTTTTCTTTTCTTTTAATATCCTTTGTATGTATGTTTTCACAATATATATTTTGACTTATATAACAATAAAATTTGAATTGTACATAATTAACTGATAGCAGAATCCATGAATTCATGGACTTCTGCTGATAGTTATGGTGGCTTATTTCTGACGTCAACATAATTTTAGTCGACATAGAATTATCTCAACATGTCGACTTATTATCTTGACAAGTGGAGATAATATTATGAAAAGTTGTAATACCAAAATAAAAGTTGAGATATATAACACGACATACCGCGATACTTATGTTTCATAAGTTACAAGTTACATTGAGATAATTATCACGACTGGTTAACATGAGTATCGCGACATGTCGTCACATGCATTGCATCTCAACTTTGTATTTTTGTATCACAAATTCCTATGATAATGATCTTGATCTTATCTCTAATTAATTCAACATAAGTTCAATTAATTGCATTTTCTCTACTAAATGATAATTCAACTACAGTTTAGTGGAATTAAGTTACTGAAGTGGAGTTAGCAAATAAGAGCCACGAACTCAAATCTTATGATTATTAGTTGGTGTAGTATCACAAGACTTTGAAAATTGAATTAATTAATTAATTAATGTCAATGTTATTTTAAGTTTTGATTTTATGTGATGTTAAATAATTTTATTCTTTTTATTTTATCTTTGTAGTATTAATTGATAACTCCTCCACGTTTAATTATCGAGTTCGCATCGTAATTAATTAACTTATTTATTTATTTACTTATCATGTAAGTTATTTATTTATTTATTTATTTATTTATTTATTTATTTGAAGTTAATTTTTCATTTCATTTTATTTTATTTATTTATTAATTTCAATTAATCTTTTTAGTATTATTTGAACACCAGTTACCCTTTTATTATCAAAAGGTCCTTTGAAATTGTAATGGATTAACTAATTATGTTTATTTATTTATTTATTTATTTATTTATTTATTTATTTATTTATTTATTTATTTATTTATTTATTTATTTTTTATTCATTCTTTCATTTATTTATTTCTAGTGGAAAATTGGTATAAACTTTTCTAGAGTGTTTTCGTTTATTACTCTGCATATTTACTTTTATTTTAAAAAAAACTGTTATTCATTTGGAAAAAATAATTACCTTAATTGAAAATTATTTTTGTCAAGAGTGGTTTCAAGACAGACGGTACTGTCAATAACCAGTATTTCGACACTATATATATAATTTTGCGCTTTCTGTTTATTCACATAGTGGCGCTTCTCTTTTTTTTTGTGTATAGCTAGTGTATTATTACATCCGTCCGTGATATACCGTAAACCGTCAATATTGCATGAGCATGTCTGTTTGTTACGATGGCTGAATGAGGCCATACAGAAAAAAATATTTTACACGTGTGCATGTGGAACTTTCACGAGCGCACGTAAAAGTTCCTCGTGCGCAAGTGGAAAACTTTCATGTTGGGTTAGTTAATACTAACACCCGATTCAAATTTTGCGTTTAATTTCAAGGTCGTTGGGTTACAAGTTTTTAATGCCATTGGCTCTGAAATAATAATAATAATAATAATAATAATAATTATGGCCTAATTATTTGACTTTAGGGTACCCCGGCATTTAAGCCATTCAGATATATTTTTCTTTGTTGTAACTTTTTACTCCGATTCTTAAAGTTTATTCTACCAGGTACTGACCTAACATTCGTTAAACGTTAATTAATATATTATTTCATAGAAATTCAAAAGTATCACATGACATATTCATTAAAAGAATTAAAAATCTCGGGGCGGTCAAATATTTAGTGACATCAAGTAGAGACTGTGAGCGCAATGTTTGCCTCTCAAAATCACGGTTCAATAAATCGCAGTTCTCAAATAACAGGACGTAAAAGTCTATATCTCTGGGTGATGCCTTAATCTATATAATCTAGTGGGTTGCTTCTGTCTCAAACACATGCTCTCGTCGAAACTCATATATAATTATGTGGGATAGATATAGACAGCCATGTACGTTCTTTCCTAAGTCAACTATTTTCCTGTCCCAACTTTAGGAAAGAGTTAGGAACATTTCTAAATTGATGATGGTTTCATGGAATGGACTTAGAAAATATTTGTTCTTAAGTTATAGTAAGGAAAGAACATTTTCCTGAGTATGCTTCGTGTAACGAGCCCTTGGAGACGACTCCTTTCTGGAACGCAGTCAATCGTAGTCGAACGGCAGTAAGACCGTCTTGTATTTAGGGCTTATTGGGGTTGAGTGGCCCGTTAACAATCTGTACATAAATTGGGTAACCTAGAATTTATTACATATAGCTACTAGAAAGTTGAAACATATAACGTGACAAGTAGTTGTTACATATGGCTACCAGAAAGTTGCTACATACATCGTGACCTAGTAATTACTACATATAGGTACCAGAAAGTTGAAACATATAACGTGACAAGTAGTTGTTACATATGGCTACCAGAAAATTGCTACATACATCGTGACCTAGTAATTACTACATATAGGTACCAGAAAGTTGAAACATATAACGTGACAAGTAGTTGTTACATATGGCTACCAGAAAGTTGCTACATACCTCGTGACCTAGTAATTACTACATATAGCTACCAGAAAGTTGCTACATATATAACGTGACAAGTAATTATAACATATAGGTACCAGGAAAGTTGCTACATATAACGTGACTTAGTAATTAATATATTATAGCTACCAGAAAGTTGCTACATTTATCGTGACTTAGTAATTAATACATTGTAGCTACCAGAAAGTTGCTACATATAACGTGACAAGTAGTTATTACATATGGCTACCAGAAAGTTGCTACATATATCGTGACTTGGTAATTAATACATTATAGCTACCAGAAAGTTGCTACATATAACGTGACAAGTAATTATAACATATAGGTACCAGGAAAGTTGCTACATATAACGTCAACTTAGTAGTTACTACATATAGCTACCAGAAGGTTGCTACATATAACGTGACAAGTACCGGGTAGTTATTATATAGCTACAATTATCGTGACCTAGTAGTTACTACATATAGGTACCAGAAAGTTGCTACATGTGTATAACGTGACCTAGTAATTACTACATATAGCTACAAATATCGTGACTTAGTAGTTACTACATATAGGTACCAGGAAGTTGCTACATATAACATGACATGTAGTTACTACATACAGGTACCAGAAAGTTGCTACATATAATATGACATGTAGTTACTACATATAGGTACCAGAAAGTTGCTACATATAACGTGACAAGTAGTTACTACATATAGGTACCAGAAAGTCGCTACATATAACGTGACAAGTAGTTATTATATATAGGTACTAGAAAGTTGCTACATATAACGTGACAAATAGTTATTATATATAGGTACCAGAAAGTTGCTACATATAACGTGACAAGTAGTTATTATATATATATGTACCAGAAAGTTGCTACATATAATATGACATGTAGTTACTACATATAGGTACCAGGAAGTTGCTACATATAACATGACATGTAGTTACTACATACAGGTACCAGAAAGTTGCTACATATAATATGACATGTAGTTACTACATATAGGTACCAGAAAGTTGCTACATATAACGTGACAAGTAGTTACTACATATAGGTACCAGAAAGTCGCTACATATAACGTGACAAGTAGTTATTATATATAGGTACTAGAAAGTTGCTACATATAACGTGACAAGTAGTTATTATATATAGGTACCAGAAAGTTGCTACATATAACGTGACAAGTAGTTATTATATATAGGTACCAGAAAGTTGCTACATATAACGTGACAAGTAGTTATTATATATAGGTACCAGAAAGTTGCTACATATAACGTGACATGTAGTTACTACATATAGGTACTAGAAAGTTGCTACATATAACGTGACAAGTAGTTATTATATATATGTACCAGAAAGTTGCTACATATAATATGACATGTAGTTACTACATATAGGTACCAGAAAGTTGCTACATATAACGTGACAAGTAGTTATTATATATAGGTACTAGAAAGTTGCTACATATAACGTGACAAGTAGTTATTATATATAGGTACCAGAAAGTCGCTACATATAACGTGACAAGTAGTTATTATATATAGGTACTAGAAAGTTGCTACATATAACGTGACAAGTAGTTATTATATATATGTACCAGAAAGTTGCTACATATAATATGACATGTAGTTACTACATATAGGTACCAGAAAGTTGCTACATATAACGTGACACGTAGTTATTATATATAGGTACTAGAAAGTTGCTACATATAACGTGACAAGTAGTTATTATATATAGGTACCAGAAAGTTGCTACATATAACGTGACATGTAGTTACTACATATAGGTACCAGAAAGTTGCTACATATAACGTGACAAGTAGTTATTATATATAGGTACCAGAAAGTTGCTACATATAACGTGACATGTAGTTACTACATATAGGTACCAGAAAGTCGCTACATATAACGTGACAAGTAGTTATTATATATAGGTACCAGAAAGTTGCTACATATAACGTGACATGTAGTTACTACATATAGGTACCAGAAAGTTGCTACATATAATGTGACAATAGGTACCAGAAAGTCGCTACATATTATGTGACAAGTAGTTACTATATATAGCCACGAGAAAGATGCTACATATAACGTGAGAAGTAGTTACTACATATAGGTACCAGAAAGTTGCTACATATAATATGACATGTAGTTACTACATATAGGTACCAGAAAGTTGCTACATATAATATGACATGTAGTTACTACATACAGGTACCAGAAAGTTGCTACATATAATATGACATGTAGTTACTACATACAGGTACCAGAAAGTTGCTACATATAATATGACATGTAGTTACTACATACAGGTACCAGAAAGTTGCTACATATAATATGACATGTATTACTACATATAGGTACCAGAAAGTTGCTCCATATAACGTGACATGTAGTTACTACCATACACCATAGATTCCATTTTTGAAACTTTCCTATGGTGGCTTATTTCTGACATCGACATAATTTTAGTCGACATAAAATTATCTCAACATGTCGACTTGATATCTTGACAAGTCGAGAAAATATCTTGACAAGTCGAGAAATATCTTGAAAAGTTGTGATACCAAAATAAAAGATAAGATAAGTAACACAACCTGCCGCGATACTTATGTTGACCAGTCGCGATAATTATCTCGATATCTCGACTTATTTTTATCGCGGCAAATCGTGTTAATTATCTCAACTTTTTATTTTTGTATCACAACTTTTCATGATATTATCACAACTTTCCATGATATTATCTCGACTTGCCAAGATATTAAATCGACATGTCGAGATAATTTTATGTCGACTAAAATTATTTCTGACATCGACATAATTTTAGTCGACATAAAATTACCTCAACATGTCGACATAATATCTTGACAAGTCGAGATAATATCATGTAAAGTTGTGATAATATCATGAAAAGTTGTGATACCAAAATAAAAAGTTAAGAGATAACTATCACGACTCGTCAACATGAGTATCGCGACATGGCGTGTTATATATCTCGACTTTTTATTTTGATATTGCAACTTTCCATGATATTATCTCGACTTGTTAAGATATTAAGTCGACAAGTTGAGATAATTTTATGTCGACTAGAATGATGTCGATGTCAGAAATAAGCCACCATATGTTATTTATCTTAACTTTTTATTTTGGTATCACAACTTTACATGATATTATCTCGACTTGTCAAGATATTATGTCGACATGTTGAGGTAATTTTATGTCGACTAAAATTATGTCGATGTCTATGGTGGCTTATTTCTGACATCGACATAATTTTAGTCGACATAAAATTATCTCGACATGACGACTTAATATCTTGGCAAGTCGAGATATTATCATGGAAAGTTGTGATACCAAAATGAAAAGTTGAGATAAGTAACACGACATGCCGCGATACTTATGTTGACCAGTCGTAATAATTATATCGATATCTCGACTTTTTTTTATCGCGGCAAGTCGTGTTACTTATCTCAACTTTTCATTTTGGTATCACAACTTTCCATGATAATATCTTGACTTGTCAAGATATTAAGTCGACATGTCGAGATATTGAGTCGACATGATGAGATAATTTTATGTCGACTAAAATTATGTCGATGTCAGAAATAAGCCACCATAGATGTCAGAAATAAGCGACCATACTTTCCAATTTAAATCAACGTTGCAATCTACAAAATGTCTCATGACTAAAGGGACTTAACTCGAACAAGCTACATACAGTTTAATTTTATTTTCAACCAATAAAATTCGAAAGAATTTTTACACCTCACGACTTCCGCTGCAGTTGTCAAAGACGCTTTTCGCACACCGGATTTTCAAATTCAGATGATACCAGTTTTTATCAATTTATGATGTGATCAGGAATAATTATTTCTTACATAAGGGTTCGTTGGTGACAAACAAAACACGTCATTTTATATAGTTCCTAAAAATGTAAAAACATGTGGAAAGAAGACTGTTAAAAAATGAACTATTGATCTTGTTAGGTTTGTTTGTCGTATCGTCAAATGACACATTTTAGTCTTGGTCGATTTACTGTCATTTTAGTCAGCACTGACAACAGTGTATGGATAAAACCAAATTTACCAAGAACATGAAGCGAGCTTTACGGATTAAGATTATCAGTATGGGGAATGCTGAGAGTGGAAAGGTAATTCACTTTGACAGGTGTAGCTCAGTCGGTAACACAGGGACGTATATCTAGCTAGATAGTGTTATAAGTCCCTGGTATAAAGTATCCTACTAGTATTAGGGATCAATGTCCCGAGTTTAGTCCCAGTTTGGTCACCTCTTCTAGTAATTGGTAAGTCTTAGGTCTATAGCTTAAGTCCCGGTTTGGACACTGCACTTGTTTCCTTGAGACATATGAAGCCTTGTCAACCCGTGCAACATCTAAAACAGACCCTACAAATGGGACAAAATGTTAACTCATAGTTCGACATATAAAATACAAGTTTAAAGCATATTGATATTTTTAGAAATTTAAAAGTGTCCTGTAGTACTTTTTATATGTTGGCGCAATGGTAAAAACGCAGTGCCATATCCTTTTTCTTCCTACTGTAGTACAAAGTAAGATGTTTTAAACTAAAAATAGTGTTTATCCTTATTACATAGTAAGGAAAAATTCAGAGACTGAGTTCAACCATACATTGTAGTTATTTTTTTTAACTATTTGCAATTGCTTTAATAATTGATTGATATAGAATGTTTGCAATAATATCAATATGTGTGTGCCACTTTGAGGTTTTGATGTTGATTCAAAAATGCAAGTTCAGACCAATACTAGTATTCAAATCACAGAAACCACTCATCACATGTGAGAGTGATCTATCAATTTGATTACCTAGGCTGCTGCACACATATAATATTATTTTCTAGTCAGCTTAGTAAACCTTATATTTATATAGAACAGTTCAACTCTTGTCTATTTGTTGAGCAATTTTGCTTTGTCTTCTGTTTGTTATGTGGTTGAAACCCTGGCTTGGTCTGACCAAGACTTGAAAATAGGAAGGTACTGTTCTTTAGCCAAGCACTCAGCATTTAGAAATAAAAATCAATGCCCCTTGTTAAGCAGGCATGGCATGCTTAACAACCCTCCCTGCACTTTGCCCCTGTTGCACTTGATATAAATGAAATATTGTTGACAGGGATGTAAAATCCCATTAACCCTTTGAGTGCCAGACCATTTCGAAAATTCCAATGTTACGTAACAAATGTGTCTGTGCCGATTTGTAACGTCATAGACACATGACGTAACTTTACATTACGACCCGTTTTGACGATCTCTCTTATTATCTATTATTATGTTGTTTATATATTATAGTTGAAAATCGCTACTCTAAACTTGATACTGAAATTTTGACTTGTAAATTTTAGAATTTATGTGTCCTTCCACATAATTTTTACATAATTCATTTTTTTTAAATATTGTCATTTACAAATGATGAGCAGCTACTGAAAAAATAAAACAACCAAAATATTTTCAATGTAATATTTATAAATGTATAACCATGTAATTATGAATTAACACAATAACAGTAGATATTTACAAACTGTCATCGCGCAGCTACACATCAGAAATGAAAAAAGATAACAGTAAATATTTACAAACTGTCATTGCGCAGCTACACATCAGAAATGAAAAAAGGTAACAGTAAATATTTACAAACTGTCATCGCACAGCTACACATCAGAAATGAAAAAGATAACAGTAAATATTTACAAACTGTCATTGCGCAGCTATACATCAGAAATGAAAAAAAAAGATAACAGTAAATATTTACAAACTGTCATCGCGGGCTGCACATCAGAAATGAAAAAAGATAACAGTAGATATTTACAAACTGTCATTGTGCAGCTACACATCAGAAATGAAAAAAAAAAGATAACAGTAAATATTTACAAACTGTCATCGCGCGGCTACACATCAGAAATGAAAAAAAAAGATAACAGTAAATATTTACAAACTGTCATCGCGCGGCTACACATCAGAAATGAAAAAAGATAACAGTAAATATTTACAAACTGTCATCACGCAGCTACACATCAGAAATGAAAAAAAAAGATAACAGTAAATATTTACAAACTGTCATCGCGCGGCTACACATCAGAAATGAAAAAAGATAACAGTAGATATTTACAAACTGTCATTGCGCAGCTACACATCAGAAATGAAAAAAAAAGATAACAGTAAATATTTACAAACTGTCATCGTGCAGCTACACATCAGAAATGAAAAAAGAAAAAAAGATAACAGTAAATATTAACAAACTGTCATCGCGCGGCTACACATCAGAAATGGAAAAAGATAACAGTAGATATTTACAAACTGTCATCGCGCGGCTACACATCAGAAATGAAAAAAGATAACAGTAGATATTTACAAACTGTCATTGCGCAGCTACACATCAGAAATGAAAAAAAAAGATAACAGTAAATATTTACAAACTGTCATTGCGCAGCTACACATCAGAAATGAAAAAAAAAAAAGATAACAGTAAATATTTACAAACTGTCATCGCGCAGCTACACATCAGATATGTCAAAATATAAATGGCTAATTGTTTATTTGATCACTGCTCAAAACAGTCAGTATGGCCACGGTTACATTTACTATGTAAACCATGTTTACAGTGACTACAAATCGTCCTGCTGCGCCTCCTAACTCCCTGTGACCTCGAAGAGCAGACACAGCAGTCTCTCTCTTTTCTGCCAGGTAAAATATTTAACTGAAGACGATGTGGTCGTTGTCTTGCCCTTGGAATTTGAGTACAAACATTTGCGAGGGATTCGATTACCATTTGAATGAATTTTAAATGGCTCATGGGTGGGTTATCAGAAGTATTTCGTTTATACAAAAAATATGAGTTTAGCATTATGCGATGGAACAGATGAAAAATAACTTTTTGCCAAACTTTCTTTTTCCTGCGTTCGCCACTATATGCGCTTAGAATAACATCGTCGAGATCAACTGCACCCATGTGTTTATTATATTGTTGTATAATTCTCGGTCTGTGTGTGGGCAGTTCCTGGGCTGGTAGCAATGTACTTAAAAGTCTGACCGGTGTCTTGTCTTCTTCACCTCTATATGCTAAACAAACAACGTGTCCTTTTCTCATAAATTGCACTACCCGGGGCCGGGTTTGCATTTTTGATCGTTTGAGGCATTGGTCTGTTTTTCCTTAGCGTACCTAAAATGTAACAGTAATTGTCAAACTTTGTCTTGAAAATTTGTCCTAAATAGTGTAATTATATGAAATGTAACTTATTTCACAGTGTACACATGTGTGCGAGAACACGTGTGTAAGAGAGAGAGAGAGAGAGAGAGAGAGAGAGATAGAGAGACTTATGGCTTAAAATACATTTACTCTTGTTGAATCATATAAATTAAAAGCACATGCAAGTATTTGATAACGAAGTAAAGTCATGAATGGATCTTGCAATAGTTCGAAGATTTCATATTTCAGTAGCCATGAAAATGTTAAAAACCAGAGTTGCTCATTTTGAAGGTTGCACATGTGCCACGTAGACGACAAAATCACGAATGATAAAATGAACACCTGCAATCAGAGACATATATGTCTCTGCTGCAATCCAACTGAAATATAATTTAAATTGTGATGGGTTAAAATACGCATATTAAGTTGACAATTTTTGCCCTTTTATTTCGTGTAATTGTTGTTTATTTGATCTTCTCACCAGTGACATATGTTCTCGCCTCCAGTAGTTTATTGGCCAAATGCAGAGAACTGAAGAAACTGTCACATATGACATGGTAGCCTTTATTCAAGAGGTTTGTGTTGCGGAGTAAATCATAAACAACATTGGTTCCCTGTAACTGTCCATTTGGTGTTGGATCAAAATGTTTGCCGCGGTAAATGTGCATTTGTAGGATGTATCCTGTTGCAGCCTCGCACAACACCCAAAACTTAATCCCGTACTTAGCAGCCTTTGAAGGAATATACTGGCGCATAACACTGTGGCCTTTACAGCTAATTAAAGTTTCGTCAACACACAAGTTTCTATTAGGAATGATATAACGTAGAAATTGTCTGTTCATATAATTCAGTAATGGACTGAATCTTGAGGCTGGATCATAAGCAGGGTGCTACAATGAAAAACTTATAATATGATCGGAAAAGTTAAACACTGTATTATGAAATAATTTGTACAAATACTTTAATAACGTTATTTCTGTGTCATTTTTTAAAAAAAAATTATTGTTACAAATCGTTTAGAGCACTTTCCTTAACATTGAATAAGACTCTGACCGCAAATTTATTGGAATGTTAAATGATGAATTGTTTCTTATTCAATGCTGAACGCAGCAATAATTAATAACTAATGTACTTTAGACTTCCACAACGACAACACAAATATATGTCACCTTCATATCGAAGTAAAGTACACACTGTAGCAAACCATATCCTAATTTGAATGTGGTAAAATCTATTATGGTATTTCAAGTTGTTCACATTGCAAACAGGGATTTTTAGTCTCGAGTAGCTATATTGTACCACTTCAAATGCTGATACAGAGAGGTTCTAAGTCATATATTACATTGAATACTTTATCATAACTGACCAGATGAACATTTAACAAATTACATAATGGGATCTATCTTAACAACAACTTAACCAATGTCCAATTAAACACATTACCTGTCGAGCTACATTTCTTTTGTAATCTGCTACATGAAGAAATTTTATTATATTTTGAAATCTATTCCTCGGAATAACTGTTTTGAACCATTTGGATATCTGACTTGGTAGTGTTGAATTCCAGTACTGAGGAATGGATGCTTTCTTTATTATACCCATAGTATAAAAGACAGCAAGAAAAGCCTGGAATTCTTTCATGGTCAGTCTTTTCCATGTTTTTTGCTCTTGAATGACTTCCTAGTCCATGTCCAAAAGTTTTCAAAAAATTTTGGGCATATCTGCAATTTTTGAAATGACTTTATTGCATTTTTTGTGTATATATGTGTCATGTGCTACTTTTTAATAATGAAATAATACATTTAAAAGTAGCCCATGACAGATAGACAACCTTATTTTATTGTTCTGTATAAGGAATGTGCTGATAACAGAACTTGTCATATGCTACATTTGAATTTTGTATATTCAAAAGTAGCACATGAGAGCACCATTAGTTCTTACATAATCGGCATTCCCTGTGTTCGTCAGAATTAAAAATTCAAGTACATGCATATGATTGTCATTTCACTTTATAATACATGTAATTACATTTACATTCCTATCTTATGCATATAACCACATTTTATTTATGTAAGCACAGGAGTGACATGGTATATATATATATATATATATATATATCATATACCAGCGGGTATTATATTCATTATGGGTAAATACATGTATGCATGTGTAATGTTTTATATGTTTATTTTTGCAACAACTGATATAGAATAATCTAAACATTTTTTTCAAAGTTTTCAATATTGACGTTAAGCCTGTTATTGGTTATTATGTGCACACGTATGTTTCACGCCGTACTAGACACATGGCGATATTGTGACATGTAAGAATGAAGTTTGTTAAAATTATTTTGAACTTGTAACCAATATTTTTTTCTTTTTGAAGACATGAAATAGAATTAAGAGCAATTTAATCATACCTGTTGGTCTGCCTGATAATTTCACGCATTAAATCAACTGTAAATAATAGCATGAAATATCTTATTGTTGGAGAATTTCTTTGCGGAACATTGACGAGGCCCGGGTTTTCTGTAAAGTGAGTTCTTCTCTGATCTTCCGGCGGGAAAACCCTCATCCATATCCCTGCCATTTCTACCACGGAACGGTGCCGAAAGCACTGACGCTAAATGACGTCACGCAATTCAACATGACGTCTTTTTTGAGAATACACAAAATGACGTCATAGGGTTTTGGGATAAGAAAAATATTTAATTTTATTACTAAAACAAAAAACAAATATATTATCTTGAAAAAATCAGTTTAAAACATGTTCATAAATCCATCAGCCCAAATCGGCCCATCGGCACTCTAAGACACAGAGTATCGGCCTGAATCGGCCCGATGGCACTCTGAGACACATGTCATCGGCCCAGATCGGCCCTTCGGCACTCAAATGGTTAAATCAATCATTAAATGTTTGTTATGCAATAATTTTGACAACATTATCTTAGATTAGGACCAAAAATGCAACTATCATCAGATCCAGATTGGACATTAAACATCTGTAGAATAGCAGACATCTTTTAATGTAATATAGGTTTACTTTTCTGACATTATTATTTTTTATTTTTAGAGTTGTATTATTAAGAGATATTGTGAAAAAAGATTTGTACACAAGTATTTGGCAACTATTGGTATTGATTATGGTGTTACAAAGTAAGTAAAATAAAGTCTTTACTGATTTTATACAGTGAAACCCATATATATGCACCCACCTTTGTATAAAAATAACTTGTTCATAACAGTTCAATATGTCTCTGGTTGTTTTTGTACATGTATAACAGTTCAATATGTCTCTGGTTGTTTTTGTAATCACATCTCTCAAGTATTCCAAAATATTTTTATGATAAACCTCTATACAATCTAACCTGTCCACAACAACACCTGCCACAACAACAAACTGTCTATTGTGGTAATTTTTTTCAAGTCCAAACCATCTTTGCTTTATATTTGATTTCTCTATAATGGTCACCTCTTTAATGTGGTTAGTGGCCACTATATTTAAGAAGAAGAAGAAGGAAAAATTGAATTCTACCTGTGTACATGACATAATTTACCTGATACAATGGGAGATTACAACTTACATTGATAACCTGTCTGAAGTGATCACCTGTCTATAGTGGTCACTTTGGCCTGGTCAAATGACTGACCACTATAGACAGGTATGTATATAAATTTATATAATTCTCAGTCAGTACCTGTATATTGGGTACATCAATATTTATGTTCACAATCAGTTTTATTTGCTGTACTATCAGCTATTTCTATTGGTGTGAGACTAATAGAATCTATATGCTGTCATTTGTTTAATATTTCCAAAGGCAGAAATTAGTAAAGCCCAATTGTTAAGATTTTTCTATTTTAACACGATCGGTGGTTATTGATTCTCTTATTTTTATTATGACTCCTAATGGTGGTAAATAAGGCCAATTTTTGAATTGCCTACAAATTATGTCATGTTCAAGACCATATTGTGACAAATACATGCAAATATTATTTAATTTTTTCTTTATTTAGGGTTGTAATCAAGGACAAGGATATAAAGGTGAATATATTTGACATGGCAGGACATCCTATATTTTATGAGGTAATTTATTTTTTCAAATTAAATGCTAAAATATTTTCTTAAGTACATGTAGAGTATAGATATATTGACTGTTTCTCTGTAAGTGGTACAACATCAGCCACATGAGCAGGACTGGAGGTTGTGGGATCAAACATAAAAATTAAAAAATTGAGATACATGTACTTCCCCACCTGTCACAAAGTATTAGGAATACAGGATACAAATTTATTCACCTGGTGTCACCATGTCAGTATAAATGTGATTTGAGATGTGGTTTGTTTGTCTCCAGTTACTGATTCTGTTAGCTGGCCTTGTTTAGTTGCTCCAAGTAAGCACTGGTACAATGCAAAGCATTAAAAACACTGTTTGGTTTAGGCTGACTCAAGCCTTGAAAATGGTTACATTTGTGTTTTCTTCTGCAGAATAACAAAGTCCAACAATTAAAAAACAAAAGTAGTAGCAATTAGTTTGTTACATTTTTAAAACCTGCCTTCTGCTGTAAGATGGATAAAATAAGAAAAAGAATTCTGGAATATATTTGAATTACATTATGACATCATTTCAATAGCTAGAACCCTCAATACAATGATGATGGAAAATGACAATATCTGCAATTTGTAGCTAAGGACAAGTAAGTAAATTTGCTTGTTGATTTAGAAATTTTAGTACATGAGTAACATAGGGGAATTTAGTCATTTTTGCCCAAATTCCCAGGGAAAACTTCCTGTATTTGGTTGTTATTTAGTTGGATGGCAAGGTACCTCTTATGTTTCATATAGTAAGGTTTCTGATTATTCAGAAGTATGGATCAAAATTCACAATTTTGGTGTTCCTATGTGGTAACTTAACATTATAATTTTAGTGTTTCTATGTGGTAACTTACCATCACAATTTCTGTGTTCCTGTATAGTAACTCACAATTTTAGTGTTTCTTTGTGGTAACTTACCATCACAATTTCTTTGTTCCTGTATTGTAACTCACAATTTTAGTGTTTCTTTGTGGTAACTTACCATCACAATTTCTTTGTTCCTGTATAGTAACTCACAATTTTAGTGTTTCTATGTGGTAACTTACCATCACAATTTCTTTGTTCCTGTATTGTAACTCACAATTTTAGTGTTTCTTTGTGGTAACTTACCATCACAATTTCTTTGTTCCTGTATTGTAACTCACAATTTTAGTGTTTCTTTGTGGTAACTTAACATCATAATTTTAATGTTTCTATGTGGTAACTTACCATCACAATTTCTTTGTTCCTGTATAGTGACTCACAATTTTAGTGTTTCTTTGTGGTAACTTACCATCACAATTTCTTTGTTCCTGTATTGTAACTCACAATTTTAGTGTTTCTTTGTGGTAACTTACCATCACAATTTCTTTGTCCCTGTATAGTAACTCACAATTTTAGTGTTTCTTTGTGGTAACTTACCATCACAATTTCTTTGTTCCTGTATAGTAACTCACAATTTTAGTGTTTCTATGTGGTAACTTACCATCACAATTTCTTTGTTCCTGTATAGTAACTCACAATTTTAGTGTTTCTATGTGGTAACTTACCATCAAAATTTCTTTGTTCCTGTATAGTAACTCACAATTTTAGTGTTTCTTTGTGGTAACTTACCATCACAATTTCTTTGTTCCTGTATAGTAACTCACAATTTTAGTGTTTCTATGTGGTAACTATACCATCACAATTTTTTTGTTCCTGTATAGTAACTCACAATTTTAGTGTTTCTATGTGGTAACTTACCATCAAAATTTCTTTGTTCCTGTATAGTAACTCACAATTTTAGTGTTTCTTTGTGGTAACTTACCATCACAATTTCTTTGTTCCTGTATAGTAACTCACAATTTTAGTGTTTCTATGTGGTATCTATACCATCACAATTTCTTTGTTCCTGTATAGTAAGTCACAATTTTAGTGTTTCTATGTGGTAACTATACCATCACAATTTCTTTGTTCCTGTATAGTAACTCACAATTTTAGTGTTTCTATGTGGTAACTTAACATCACAATTTCTTTGTTCCTGTATAGTAACTCACAATTTTAGTGTTTCTATGTGGTAACTATACCATCACAATTTCTTTGTTCCTGTATAGTAACTCACAATTTTAGTGTTTCTATGTGGTAACTATACCATCACAATTTCTTTGTTCCTGTATAGTAACTCACAATTTTAGTGTTTCTATGTGGTAACTTACCATCACAATTTCTTTGTTCCTGTATAGTAACTCACAATTTTAGTGTTTCTATGTGGTAACTTACCATCACAATTTCTTTGTTCCTGTATAGTAACTCACAATTTTAGTGTTTCTATGTGGTAACTATACCATCACAATTTCTTTGTTCCTGTATAGTAACTCACAATTTTAGTGTTTCTATGTGGTAACTATACCATCACAATTTCTTTGTTCCTGTATAGTAACTCACAATTTTAGTGTTTCTATGTGGTAACTTACCATCACAATTTCTTTGTTCCTGTATAGTAACTCACAATTTTAGTGTTTCTATGTGGTAACTATACCATCACAATTTCTTTGTTCCTGTATAGTAACTCACAATTTTAGTGTTTCTATGTGGTAACTTACCATCAAAATTTCTTTGTTCCTGTATAGTAACTCACAATTTTAGTGTTTCTTTTTGGTAACTTACCATCACAATTTCTTTGTTCCTGTATAGTAACTCACAATTTTAGTGTTTCTATGTGGTAACTTACCATCACAATTTCTTTGTTCCTGTATAGTAACTCACAATTTTAGTGTTTCTTTGTGGTAACTTACCATCACAATTTCTTTGTTTCTGTATAGCGACTCACAATTTTAGTGTTTCTTTGTGGTAACTATACCATCACAATTTCTTTGCTCCTGTATTGTAACTCACAATTTTAGTGTTTCTTTGTGGTAACTATACCATCACAATTTTTTTGGTCCTGTATAGTTACTCACAATTTTTGTGTTCCTATGTGGTAACTTACCATCAAAATTCTGGTGTTCCTTTGTGGTAACTTAACATACCTACTCCTTTCATGATACATGTTTTATCTAATGAGAGTTTAAACAAAGGCCTCTCAGCACAGATGAGTAGCATCATTAGCTCATTTTCGTAGGTAATTGCACTGGTGAAGATTTATGCCACTTCACCCATAATTAATGATGTAGTCTTAAATGAGATGTTTCATCTGTTCAATGTTCAGTCAGTAAGAGGGCATACTTAGATTTATTGACAAACAAGAACAATAATTGGGTTATTTTCACGTGCTGCTAATTTTGCGTATTTTTCAAGAAATGTGTAAGTTATTTTTTGTGTGTTTAATTTTTGCAGATTAAAGATTCAGAAAAAATTAAATCATCAAACAAGCTTCTCATTTTCACTGTTCCTTTCGGAAAAAAAGTTTTTTCATAAGTTTGAAAATATTTAAAATAGATGTAGACATTGTCTGTTGTACATGTTACACCTACACAGGTTAACTCTACTGTGGTACATGAATGTACAAGAATGCAGACAAGCGTCATTAACAGTAATTTGTTGGGATTGCAGTAACAATTGTATCAGATACCTCCTTTTGGGTTTCTTAATTATCTTACCAGTAGTTATGATAACCACTATAAAAGATCATTGGGGAGGAAGACATTTATTTGATCTTTGGTTTTCTCCGGATCCATCTTAATCATCAACCAGAGTTCCCAGAGAAAACCACTTGCCTTGGGCAAGGAAAATGACAAACTTTCTCACACTAGGATCTATTTGAGCAGGATTTTAATCTTAATTTCGAGAGACACTGTGATCTGCAAGCTGGCATAGTGAGAATACTTGGCCACAGAAGTCTCATATAACGACTATAGTAAATAGGTTTTCTACCATACCTCATGGTCCTATGTGAAAATGAATATTGTAAGTCAACATTTACCCCATTTCAAATGCATTATTCTGTGAGAAAAACAGTAAACATATTCCATAGTAATTGGAAATAATAATTTTTTACCAGCATTATTGGAGTATACATGGTTCACTTTTAAACTCCATTAATTTTGTGTTCATTCGTTCATTATTGTTTTTACATCTTCATTTATAGGTCAGAAATGAGTTTTATAAAGATACTCAAGGTGCTGTATTAACATATGATGTTAGTAATAGAAACAGCTTTGAGTCCCTCGATGCCTGGTTACTGGAGATGCAGAATGAGATAGGAAACCAGGCAGAGAGTGATAATGTCGTTGTTTGTGTTTGTGCCAATAAAGTAAGAATTCCGTATTTTCTGATGATTTAAAAACAGCCAAAATGATTAAAATCAATTGTCTTAATATTTGTTGTCATACTTACGGTCAGTTATTTCATTGGTTTAAGTGGTACGTATTGGTGTTTGTTTTTGCTTTCGATATCAAGTCTTATCATGTGATCAGTGTTGGTTTGTGCTTTCTGGGTTAAAAAAAAACTATCAACTTGAGAAGAAACTGTGTACAATAGAATCTTGAATGTAATTATTTAATTTTAAAACAGATAATTGGCAATCAATAGCTAAATATCTACATTGTTTTGGAAATCCTGTCAATTGTAGTCTGATTGAAAAACTTGAAAAAAAGGTATAAATAGCAAAATTTTAATTAGAAATTACTATTCATATTTATTTCAGATATTTATTTAAATTTGAAAAATAAGTTATTACCATAAGAATTATTTTTATTTGAAATTATTATTTTTATAGATCGATAAAAAACGAGTAGTAGATGAATCAGAAGGAAGATTATGGGCAGATAGTAAAGGATTCCATTATTTTGAGACATCAGCACAGACTGGAGAAGGAATTCCAGAAATGTTTCAGGTATATTTCAACATTTATAACTGGGGACTCAGTGTCTGAGTGGTTTATATTAAGTACTCAAAGATCACTGTGCCTCTAACTGCCTTGGTTGGAATCTGTCTCAGACAGATCCAAATGTGAAGAAGTTTTTCAGTTCTCTCGCCAACAGTTAGTGTTTTTCTCTGAAGACTTTGGTTTCTTCCACCATTCCAGAACTGACCACTTCTATATAATTTAAAGAATCTTGAATGGGATGTAAAACACCTTTTCTAAACTCCAGTCCAGCCAATTTTTTAATCATTTTATAGTAAAACCTACCTGAACACTAATTCTGAGTAAAACCAAAGCATCTTCAAAATGTTAAATATACATGTACACAAACCTTGGAAACCTTGCCAAGTTGCAATTCATGTTGAAGTAAAAATGCAAAAATTTGAAGCTGCTGAACACTAAATCTATGAGAATTAATTGTAAAAATTAACATTGATGAAATTTATCTTTTAGTTAAGGCAGGGGTGAAAAAAAATTCCTGTTCCAAATCTTATAAATTGATTTAAAATTCATTTTGGATACTATTATTTTGTCAATTTAATTAAACAATTTAATTTAAAAACTATGTTTAAATAATAAAATTATCAAACATTTAGAACTGCTATTAATTACAAAACCTTGATGCATAAATGTACTGTTTTATGTTTTGTTATTTTCCTTTTATAATAATTTTCAGTATTGCCAAATTGTATCTCTCTTGTCTCATCTTGTTTGGCTGTGTATATTTTTTCTGCTTGTATTGCAGTTTGTTCTTGTTGCATATGCTAGGTCCAAGAACTAAATGTTATTAGTTATACAAATTTCTTTTTTTTCATAATAGGCTCTTTTTGAATCAGTTGTATCAGCAGCAGAAAATGGTGGAAAAAAAGTTCCGTTACAAACACAACTAGGGTATTCTAAAGATCAGATAGATGCTATACAGAAATTAAAATCGGCAAAAAACGATTACGAGAGACTTGGTCTACAACAGGGAGCTAACAAGTATGTATAGAACTGTTAAGCTTTAGCTAAGTAAAGAAGAGATTATATCATATTCCTGATGTTATTTTCCAGCCCTGGAGTTTAATGTTGTTTGAAGGTCTGCACTGGTGTTAAATGTTGCTATTGTTTCAGAAAAGAAAAATTATGTCAAATTTCTGTAGAATTGTCAGCTCTGCTGTTCAGTATTGCTCAAGTTTTTTAGTTGTTGACATGCAGAAGAGCCACACTTATTTGAATGCCCTTTGATTGACAATGGGATTGCTTTATTTTTTGGCTTTGTTTATGTTTTGTTTGTTAGCAAATTGGACCACTGTCCAATAAAATAATTTAATCAGCTACTATAAGCTTTTCATATTTTATTTTCAAAGCTTGGCCCTGCATATATTTTGTCAAAGCTAGACCCTCCCCTTTTTATTTTCAAAGCTTGGTCCTTTATAATTTTTGTCAAGGCTAAACCCTCCCTTTTTTATTTTCAAAGGTTGGCTCTGTATATTTTTGTCAAAGCTAGACCCTCCCCTTTTTTATTTTGAAAGTTTGACCCTACATATTTTTTGTTAAATCTAGACCCTTCTCTTTTTTAGCTCACCTGAGCTGAAAGCAGTGATTGGGAAGTGAAACAGCATTACTTCATATGGCACCACACCTGCTTGTCCAATGTCATGTCCCAAAATTTAAACAAGTTCTTACCTTTTAAGGAATTGTTGGTAAAATTGCAATTTTAACTCTGATATAAATTCTGGAGGGGATAAAGATTAAAGCACATTAATGTATATTTTCATCAAGTAAAAATGGGGTTTCCTAAAAAAATATCAGTTCAGTTCTGAAAAACTTCTAAATCTCATTTCATTTGAATATTGAAAGAGTTATTTCCCCTTACACCATAGATCTCTTTATTCTCTAATATGTTTTAAACTCTGATACACATGTATATCTGTTTGTTTATCATTTGGAATTGAAACAGGATTTCTTTCTTTATGTTACACTTTGTTAAATTTGGGACTTTTTGAGATTAATATCTGTGCTGCTAGCAACACCTCTGGCTTTATCACGTGTAATCATAAGCAGTACATTTGTAGCTTTTGTGAGTTTTGTAAAGTCTGAACATCCATTTCAATTTTTTATTCTTTAATAGTCTGTCACATTGTATAGCATATATCCCTCCAAAAAAAAAAGATAAAACAAATAATGACTAAGAATTGAGCAAACATTGTGGCTCAGGTTTCAATTTAAATGGTAACATTAAATTCTCAGAACTGTAAAACTTACTAAAATGATCACCATGTATAAAGACCACCTATTAAAATCAGTGTTAAATTTTAGTTTTAGTTCAATTTCCTCAAAAAACCCTCTGTATAATGATACCGTGTCTAAAAAGTCCATATTTCTTTTGTCATATGCTTAATCTATATATGTTTACGGATCACAGCGCCTCTCACTGCCTGGGTTCAAATCCCATTCAGGACAGATCCTAGTGTGAGAATTTTGTCAGTTTGCTAGCTTAAGGTTGGTGGTTTTCTCTGGGCACTCTGGTTTCCTCCATCATCCCAGAAATGACTGCCTTAGAATAAGTGAAAGGATCTTGACTGGAACATAAAACACCATTACTCCATTCCACTCTTAATCTTTATACATAGGTTTAACTGTATTATTAACTTGTCGCTACATTCATATTAATCCTTACTTAAAGTTTTAAAGGAACCTTTGTGTGACAAGATACCCAAAGGTTCCCAAAAATATATAAACTTTCCTTCTTCAAAGTGTGTTGTTTTTCTAACTTGTAAACAGATCTTAGTAAAAAAAAAATTATCTAACGAATCAGTTAATAATATTTTGTCTCACTTAGTAATACAAGTTTCTTTTTGTAAAATTTCTGAAGAAATATGCTTATGTTGTACCAATATGTCTTAAGTAATTCCTTAATTTAATGTCACTTGCTTCATATTTGGGAGGTTGGGGTTCAAACCCCGGTCAGGTCTGCCAAGATTTCAAAATTGTTAGTGATTGATCTTTTGCCAAAGACTCAGCATTAAGAAATAAAAGTCATAGGGTCTTTTGGATCAGACCTAAAGAACCCTCAAAGCACATTGCCCTTAGCACGATTCAAAGATAAAAATTTCTGCCACTTCACCTCAAGCTGATGATGTCTTGGTATAACTGAAATATTTTTGAATGGGATGCAAAAATCCATTAAATTAAATCAAATTAATTTAATATCATGTTCCCTAATTGCACAAATTTGGGAATAATTTTAATATTTTCATAAGTAATGTAATATTTATATTTCACACAATCCATTAAGAAAAGATTATCCTAAAAAAAATGTAAAAAGTCAGTCATAAGGATCATTATGCTGTATGGCTTGTACTATATGTCATAATTGATTTCATATGTTTCAAATTCAGGCCAAGTATTTTAAAAGACAGCGGTGGAGCCTGGAGACAAAATACTCCACAACGTAAAACATGACCTATTAAATGCTATGCATTGTGGGAAATTGCTGATACTCATCATGTTGTCGCCCGTGGTAACAAGTTTCTTCACATTTTATTCTGAAGACACTAGTTGCACAA
Source organism: Tegillarca granosa (assembly GCA_029721355.1). Classification (NCBI taxonomy): domain Eukaryota; kingdom Metazoa; phylum Mollusca; class Bivalvia; order Arcoida; family Arcidae; genus Tegillarca; species Tegillarca granosa. Next base: position 17,506,342 of record CM056610.1, on the reverse strand, counting down.
ATCATTTTTAACATAATTAACAGTATCACTTTGTTTGAAGTGATGTGATACTCTCTTTGTTTAATTTGACAATTGTGATTTAGACTTCTTATGGTGTCAGAACTTTCTGATGCTTTTAACTATTTAATCTAGCTGTCACTCTAAATATACATTTTTTTTAACTTTTTATTTGAAAACTATCAAAGTTGCTGTCTGCTTTCATTCTGCAGCACTGTTTTAAAGTGCATGTTGCTCAAAATCATGTAATAGATATTGCTAGCAGTACAGAAAATGCTTGCCTTTCCAAAACATCTGGTTTCGCTTCCATTAATTTTGGCTCTAAAATTGTACAGCTTTGTTTTTAGTACAGATTTTAGATAGATACACTTTATAAATAGTCTTTATCTGTTTCAGACTTGAAGCTGTCCATTTTTTAAAAATTTTCTACTGCAAGATAAAAAGTATTTTTGTTAGTTTTGTCATTTTTCGAATAATTTTGATTTGATCCACAGCCAGTGGAGAAGTCTAATACTTCCGAGTGTTTCCTTCATCCTGTTCTATTCAGGGTCTATAGAGGGGTTGTGTAAGATTGGGAAATTTCAAGATCACAGGAGAAGAATACAGCAAGGCGGAGCTAATCGTTTTAGTACATGTATATTATAGATATAATCATTTGATTTTCTGGTCCACATCTTTTGGCCTTGTGATAGATTGCTCCCTTAACACCTAAAAGGTCTGAGTTTGATCCCGAGTTGAAGTGGATTTTTTTAGGTGCTTCGACCTTCCTGTTACACATAAATAATTCAAATTCACTTTCTTAATGGAAGTTCTTGTGTATAACTAAATTTGTGAGTTTTCAAAGTTTTTTCTTACTTTTTTTTTGGATTGTGATTTGGACATGAACTGGTATGTTTGTGTTTTATTATTATTCATGTTCATAAAATAATGAATTTTTTAAACTTAGTGAATAAATATTTATGCAACTCGTACAAGGCTTGTTTCCAAAACAATGTATTCACCTAGTTTAACATTTTTTTCTGTTTTATGCTTAAAAAAAAAAAAAAAAGAAAAGAAATTGGTGTTAATGATACTTTATCCATGATGTATGTTGGTTTTTATTACAATTGGTTCCATTTAGATATGAATAGGCCACTTGATAACGGTGATAATTGTGGCAGTAAATTGCAGACTTATAAACTATTTAAGTATGAGTATATCACAGAATCTTATTGTTTTATCACACTCATATAAAAATTGAAGCTCATTATGCATAGAAACAACTTTTAACTTTCAGATACATGTATTTTTCTTTTCTATCTCATAAATTAATATATTCTCTCTCTATATATAATTTATATACATATATTCTATAGCTTGATTATATACCCAATTATAACAGCTTAGACTGTAAAAAGGGGGGATCTTTAACTTTCATAATTTTTTTTTTATCTGAGGCTAAAAAAAAAAAAAAAAAAAAAAAAACATATTTTGATGCCTAAGTCAAAAAGGTACTTTAGTCTTTAAGTTTTTTATGTTCTAAAATTTGATGAATTTCTTATTAAAGTGATATTTGACCTGTACACAGAATCTTGAAAAATGTGCAGAATCCCAAGATTAAATTAAAGACACTGTGCACTGATGACAGAAAAATAGTTTTTACCTTGTGTGCAATTTGTTCTATGTAATAATAATTTTTAAAAATAATTGGTCACATCTTATTTTGAATGATAACTACAGTTTTGTCTTTGATTCTTTGTACTGCATCAGATAAAGGTGGATTGATATTAGATATTGTTTCAATAAATCTAAGTTTGATTTTTGTAGTTCTTATGATAATGAAGTCAAGTGTTCTTATTCATGGGAAGAATATCTACAATTTTCTGAATTTTTTCTCAAAAACAAAAACAAATAAGTATGACATTCATTTGATGAGTCAAATTTATACATTTATAATCAGTAGTGACCAAAATGATACCAGATATCATTTCTACAGAACATAGAATAGCATATTTGATGTGTGTGTGTGTGTGTGTGTGTGTGTGTGTGTGTGTGTGTGTGTGTGTGTGTGTAAAATGATGTTTTTTTTCTAGGAACAGGTCCCTGTTTCAAAATCATTTCTTAACTAAAATTTTCCTTAAAGGTGCATTAAGTTTACCTATTATTGAAAAAAAAAAAAAAATTAATTTCCAAAATATTAGAAACTAACTAGTTATCAAAATCAACCTGAAATAGTACATTGTGTTAAACCATGTTCAGAGTTTTATCATTGTTCTATAAACATTGTCTATCTCATGACAAGTTGTTTATTCTGCTGGTTACCTGTATTTTGGGTTTTCTGAATACCAGTACATACATGATCTTTTAATGTTTATGGCTCCTAGTGTCACTGATAAGGAATGAATTTCTGAAATGTATTTTTGTTAAATATTTACTACCTCTGAGTGGGTACTGCTGCTGGTGGAGTAAAACTATTCAAGGGTGTCTATAGACGGTACTTTGTGCTATTAGAAAACGTACCATCTAGCAAAATTTTTAGTCATCTTAATTTTTGAAACTTATTTAAACTTAGATATAATCTCTCATGCAAAGCATTCCATAGCTGGATTTGGATTCATGTGACTTTGAAACTTTTCATGTGACTTTGTAACTTTTAAATAATTAATTTTCAAATATTTGGCTTATCTTTTTTATCAGCCCCAATTGTCACTGATAATAAATGAATTTCTGAAATGTGCACATATGACACCCAAAAATTAAACAGGTATTTTTGTTAAATATCGCCAAGTAGATGTTATGGATATTTTTATAAATACAGCATGTACTTGGAATGAATTGAATCCATTGTTATGTATCTTTGATTTTGTTTACTTTCAGAGATGATGTAAACAAAGCCTACAGGAAGTTAGCCGTTCTTTTACATCCAGACAAAAGTGTAGCACCTGGTAGTGAGGAGGCATTTAAATTGCTAGTGGCGGCAAGGACTTCATTATTGAAAAGATGCCAATGATTAAAACACGGGACTACCTAACAAATATGTAGTCCCAGTTAAAATAAAAACACAAAATTACTCAACTGTGTACTATTTTTTTTAAATTTTTTTAAAATATGCTGTAGCTTGGATCCAATTAAGCTACCTAGCTAACAACAGACTTCATTATACTAATAAGACAGCAGTTTCTACTACTGTAGAATCATTAATATTCTTTGGGTTGAAATTTCATGTTTTTGCCTTTATAAAAAATTCTGTTGGCAGAAATTTTTAAGTAATAAAGTTTTGTGAAAATAAATCCCATTAAGGGCAATAGTACATAAAAATTTTCGGTGACATTAAATTTCGTGGTTTTTAGTAACCCACGTAAATAAACAAAATTTAATTCCCCTCGAATATTTGTGAGTTTACAGTATTAAACATAATCTTATCTACTGTTATCTAAAAATTTTGTGTTTTTTCTGAGAAAAACTTGATTATTTGGTCCTGAAGAAATACGGATATGGTTTCAAAGACTTCTTTACAGAAGAAATGTGTGGGAATTAAAAGTTGGCTGTGCAACACAAGAAGTGGTTCTAATATAAAGTAGCTACACAAATTATACCATTCTCCGCCGATATCCAAATATGGCAATGTATATCTGAGACTTTGCAGTGTGGAGTAATTTAGATCAGTATTGAAGAAGTGTCTGTGATTTAAAATACGCAACATGCTTTTCTCAACAGTGTTGGCTTATTTTTTTATAAAGTACAGCAGGCCTCAGTTTCACAGTTATTTACTCAATTGAGTGTACACTCAACTCAAATAAGTGAATATTTCAATGTCAATTTTTAAGACATTACACAGTTAAAATTGAATATCTAATGTTATATTAAATTGTTTAGTGTAGAGGTTTGTTGAACAAAACAAAAATTTGTCTCATAAAACTTAATTTTTAAAAAATCTTGATGAGAGAAAAATGACAATATTTGTACACTCAACTGAGTGAATGATTCTGAAACTGGGGCCAGATCAGTTAAAAAAAAGTTACTCATCAGATGCTACAAGGATTTTCAAATTTTAATTTTACTAAACAAGGTGACTGATAAAAAAGACAGTAAATATAAAATCAAGACTACAAATACATGTATATAAAAAAGATTACAAATACATGTATATACAAAAGACTAGTGCTTTCGGTGTTGAAATATTCTTAGTCTTTACTAAATAAATGCCTGCTATTGAAAATATATACAATCATGTGAATCAGCCATAAATAACAATGTTCAAACTGTCTGTACTAGTATGTTAAAAACTATTAGAGGGCACAAGGTGTCCATTGTTGTGGAGAGCCTTTATTTGCTCAAGGGTATTTAACAAGATAAAATTATATAAATTTGTCTAACTTATCTGTGGTCCTAATATGTTTTTGTTATTTGTAAATAGTGTAGGTCTGGTTGTTAAGAGCCTTTTTGAAGTGACATAGCATTGGAAAGGTATCAATTGCACAAGTACTTGATTAAACAAGTGTATGTTTAAAAAAAAAACATTTTATAAATAAGTCTAAATAAAATGTAAACTGTGTTTATTTTGTGTGTGAAAAGTGTCGTTCTTTATTGTTAAATTTTAATTGAAATTTAAATATGTTTTATTAATATAATTGGTAATACGAGTCGTCAGTCTTGTCTATCAGTGCCATAAAAGAAGCATAGAATATGTTTTTAGAAGGGGTTGCCATTTAAATGAAGTGAACTACATTGTATATGATATATTTGTGCACACCATGTCCTGCTCATCTTGTTGGCTGACTTCTCTTAAGTGCTAGGTTACAAATCAAAGCCGCTTTCACTGCCTAAGTTTGAATCTCACTTAGAAGATCTTTGTGGGAAAAAGATTCTCAAGTTGCTTACCAAAGGTCGACGATTTTCTCTAGGCTCTTTGGATCTCCCCAACATCCAAGAACTGATCGCCTGGATAAAATAAGTTAGGATCCCTGACTACAACAAAATCAAAGAATCCAATTCAATACTGCATATCTGTTTTCTGAGTTTTGAAACGTGCAAGTCTTGGTTAACAAACAATAAAGCTTCTGAAGGTTACTGCAACTTTATCACCCAAGGAATATTACTCATTAAATGGTATCACAGAATGATTATTTTTACCTATAAAAATTGCATCATTTTATAAAGATGTAGTAAGTGTAAAGAAATTCATTTAAAATTTTGTAATAAATAAAGGTTTTTAACCAAATAAATAAATAAATAAAATCATTTGTATTTTTGTTGCATTTTATATTACATTCTAGACAGTTCTACGTACATATTTCTGTAATTTTGCTTGTAATTAAAATAGATATGCTGTAATAAAGTGCAAAAACAAAAAGTCGACAGTAGCTTTTGATTGTGATGCTGTAACAGTAATCAATTTCGTTTTTGTCATTTTATTGCATTTCTCTAAAACATTTCTTAAAAATGTGTAAACAACTTGCTTGATTGTATATATATATATATATATATATATATATATATATATATATATATATATATATATATATATGTGTGTATATATATTAATAATATCTAACAGAATGGTTTAAATGTTTTGTCTTTTGTCTCAAAATATGTTTGTCTGGAAATTCTAATAAAGATGTTTTTTTTTCATTACATTTGCAATGTTTTATAAAAGAATTAAGTCTTTTTAGAAAGAGGAAAAAAGACGCATTCATCCGAAAAAAGCCTTTTTCTTGACATGAAGTTAAATTAAAGTTATTTTAAATCAGATTGGTTATGTTGTCCGTTGTATCTAATGTTATTTGTATCATAATGTCAGATTCCTTGCTGCAAGTGCAAAGTATACATTAGTCTTCTTCTTATTAAAACATTAAAAATTATTATTTTTTTCTGAAAAAAGTGTGTTTGTGAATGTTTGTTTTGTCCCACAGGATATTTAAATGGAAGGTGTTTTAACAATAAAACACAAACATACCAGTCCTTGTCCAAATCACAATACCAAAACAAAGTAAAAACTTTGAAAGCTGGCAAATTTAGTTATAAACGTGAACTTCCATCAAGGAAGTGAGGTCGGGTGTTCCAGAAAGGTAAGCACTTCTGTCTATCTAACTACACCCGTCACATGCAAGTCAAGAAAACAAAGTTAATTAATAAAAGATCTAACAAAATAGTTTATACAGTAATATTTTCAATCGATATGACTTGCCTTCAATAGATTTTGATCTCGGTAATCGGTATATATTTTCAATAAATTGATTGATTCACGCGAGACTTCCTTTTCCCGGTTCATTCCCACCATATTATCAAAGAAGTATCCTGGAAAAGACTACAGCAAAAACTTTCCAGGTGAGATCTTAATTGTTTATTTAACAATGTTGGCTAAGTGGGAATGAGAAATTTTAAAATGTTGGCTAAGTGGGAAGACACTCTTTTCTCATGATTTTACAAAAATTCAAATTGGTTGACATCACAGAAAATACAAGGTGACTTCGATGAAACTCTTTTCTGGTTAAGAGTATGTATAGTTAAATTTACTTTTCCGTTGAAATCTTTAAACTAACCTGTTTATTACGTTATAATTAAATTACTAGTACATGCATTCCATGGAAAAAATAGACAAACTCCATTGGATCTAGTTCCATGGCGAAAAGAATTCATTGTCACATAAGTTACTTGGCTGTTAAAACTCAAAACTGTTTGTAAACAAACTGTGATACAGGCTAAAAACGTTTTGTTTGTTTTTGTTTGTTTGATTGTTTTTCTTTTTGCGATTTGCATAAACAATTATTATTGAAACTTTATTTTTCAGTACAATTTGAACACAGATAAAAGTTTTTGTTTATTGTTTAATCATGTTAAATATCCCTTTAGTTACAATTATTGTTTTTCTTAAAAAACCAAAACTGCCACTGTCGGCAATACGAATAAATCATGCGACATAAAAGATAATGTCATCACATGTTGCTGTTTTAGGATTGTATTGTATTAATTGCGTTTATCGCCCCAGTTATGAGACGGTAACTTCTTGGATGGTGGAGTAATCCGGAGTAGCCGGAGAAAATCATCGCCCTTCGCCAAGCGAGCTGACAAACTTTCTCACACTAGGATTTGTCTGAGTGGAAATTTCAGTCTAGGCGGGGAAAGACGCCGTGACTCGTTACCGTGAGCTTTGGACTATTCGGCCATAGAGGCCCAAGTTCCTATTATAGGTAGACATCAACAACCCTGGGGCTCAGAGGAAAAAAATAGTGTAATATGATTTTATTACGAGGCTTTTTAAATGGACTTTAAATGACATAGAGACAAATCAGTTTTAAAATACCATGAAGCTTCGAACAAGACGAAAAGGTTTCTGAATCAGTAGTACACTCAAGTAGCTGAATATAACATAATTGAGTATACATTTGTATTTGGTTATTGCAACGAGGATTTTACTATTGAATATATGAAAATGGGTTGAACTTTTCAATTAGTCAACTACGAGAAGATTGAACAATATTAATTTTTTTAAACCGCAAGGAACAGTTTTATATCAGTGGGTATTATCTTGCACTGATGTAGAATTACTGCACTCGGAAAGGTTGTCAGTCGAGAATTTGATTACTATATGTAATAACCCTTATAGAAGTAAGTGGATTTGTTATTTTGATGTTAAAGTCTTTTATTTATTAAAGGCCACTGCTGAAAAAGACAATTTGTAAGTGTAAATTAAAATACTAAATATTAAAATAATACGATCTTATAATTTTTTTTTGACAAGATTCATGCACAAAATAAGATTTTCAAAATAGACTGAACATCTTGTTTTCTGAGTTGATAAAGCACCAGCTCACTTATCAAAATGCCTCATCTTTACTATCAGACAGCAATGTGAGATTGGCAGTTTACCTGCCGATGACAATTAGTTGCCCTCTATAATTTGGTATTCTCAGACATCCATGGAATAAATGGAAGAATCTTGACTCTGACCATTACTGCATTGTCTTAACATTTCAGGCAAGAATGAAAGTCATAGTATAAAAACACGCTACTGCAAAAATGCTGCAGATTTCAAATTGTCAATCCAGAGTTAATAGTTGCGTAAAAAAGATATACAGTGTCAATTGTTTTGTAACCGTGGTTCTTATCTGTTCTGCCGTCACCTTGCATATGTTTAAGATGCAAATTTATTTCAATGTTAATTAACAAGTAAAAAAATTAAAAAATAAATATTTATTAATGTGTAAATTATGCATAATAGATTCTTTTATTAATTAACATTTTTAAATTAACATATAAAATAATATAACATACTTAACAATATATTATTGTACATACTGCATTTCTGAGGAATTAAACCTGAAAAATAAAAAATTCTAAACGAACATAAAATGACATGCATATTTCCACTAAACTATCTAATATTTACCCTTACTTTTACACCAATACAAAACAATAAATCACGCGCGTAATCACACCATCATTGTGCCAGAAATTTCAGACATAGCATAAGCCTTTTTCCAATGACCCGTAAGTTTATCGAAAAGACTGTAGAAAAATGTTTACTCTTTATCTATTTGTCATAATCTTTTATTTCGTCGTGTTCTTGTTTGCATATTGTTTATCTTTTTTAAAAAAAATTGTAAAGATGGTACACAATGCCTATATAATTTATTGCCTTCCAAACTACAATTATATTGAAAAGCAAGCTTAAGAAAAGAAACTCATATTCGGACAACCGATTTTGCACATTTCTGAGAATGACGAAACGGCGTCCTATCGTGTGCGATTTAAGTATATTTTGAGAGCCTAAACCGTCCAACCTGTCGTGAAAAAATATATGAATATGTTAAAAAAGTTAACATTAATATACAAATACTTATAAATTGTTAAAGTATTTCGTAGGGAATTGATGTTATGTCATATCCTATTTTTTAGTTTTCATAAAATAAATTACAAGTATTTAAAAGAAGCACATTAATAAGACAATAACATTTTGAACTAGAACAAAAATAATTGATGAAACGCGAATTTTTTTTCAAACTGTTATAAAGTTTGCTCATATCTGAATACTTATCAACAAACTAATTAAAAACATCATCATTGCGCCAGTAAATTAAGATATAGTCTAAATCATCTCTTGATGATCTGTAAGATAATTGGCAAGACTGTTTAAAATCTAACACTTAATTATTGGTAAAACGTATACAAGAAATAAATTGCATTGCTTTTTGATCAGCTGTATCTGTTGCACTGTTTCCGTCCAAAGTTTTGAGTTTTATAGTCACTAGTTATAAAGTGCGTTTATTTATTTATTTATTTATTTATTTTATTTTTTTTATGGTAGGGTGTCTAAATCATACACTCCTTTAATGACGTATTTATGATTGCATATGCTTTTGTAACATAACTTCACTCAACATAAGTTACATTTTAATTGTCATATAATTTTGGTTTCATTGTCATATAATTTTGGATTCATAATTATTCAAAACTAAGGTTTGTTCCCTTATGTGAAGCATTTCTTACTTGGATTTGGATTTATATAATTTTCGGCCCCAAGTGTCACTGATGAGAAACGAATTTCCGAAATGTGCATATATGGCACATCAAAATTAAACAGGTATTTTTGTCATTTGAGAACATTTACGCAAAGGTAGAGACAAGCGGTTGTAACAACTACATTATTTTAATGATACAAAAAGTGTACATTTTGCATTGATTTCTGGTTAATATAATAACACATAAAACATTGCATTGATGGAATCAATAAACCATGAATAAATTAATAAAATTGTACAATATAAATAACAAAAAGTAAATGTAAAAATTTAAAAAAAATTTCTATAATTAATATATTTCAATTGAAATAAGATATAAGCTGATAAAGATAAATTTGCATTCTGAATTTATGTTACAAATTTTGCATTATTCTAATGTAAATAAAAACATTTAAAAAGTGTGATAAACAGATTAGGACAAGACGAGAAAAAATCATACAAATGAATGTGACAGTAATCCGGAGATTAACACAAAAACATATTCCAATAAACACATTTACAAATGGCACAATTTTATTGAGCTGAGCGATACTGTATTATTTTGCATTGATCTTTTATATAGTCTAAATATAGTATTTCGTAGTTAAAAACATTGTAATCCAATGTCAGTGCTATCATATTATAAACTTTTGAATATTTCATAAGGAAAAATTCAAAATTTAATAAAATGACAGTGCAATCAAGGTTACAGTTGACGTATGTAATCCAGCACCAATGCAACCAACAAGATAACTATGAAACCAAGGCAAACCGATTGAAGTATGTTATCAATTCCAAATACAACTATAGCAACAAGTAACGTATGTGATCCATTCCAAAGTCAACTAAAGCAACAAGTGACGTATGTGATCCATTCGCAATACAACTAAGTCAATAAGTGACGTATGTGACTCAATATCAATAAAACAGACACAACAAGTAACGTAAATGATTTAAAGCAGGCAACAACTGAAGTGTGCGATTTAATGCCAATGGAAGCAAGCTAGGAGTGACATATACGATTTATTGTCATAATAAAAAAACGAGTGACGTATGTTATAAAATGTCAATAAAATTAAAACAACATTTGACGTATGTGATTCATTGCAAATGCAACTAAAACTAAATGTGACGTATGTGATTCATTGCAAATGCAACTAAGGCAACAGGTGACGTATGTGATTCATTGCCAATGCAACTAAAACTAAATGTGACGTATGTCATTCAATGTCAATACAACTTAAGCAACAGGTGACGTATGTGATTCAATGTCAATACAACTAAGACAACGGGTGACGTATGTGATTCAATGTCAATACAACCAAAACAACAGGTGACGTATGTGATTCAATGTCAATACAACTAAGGCAACATGTGACGTATGTGATTAAATGTAAATACAACTAAGGCAACAGGTGACGTATGTGATTCAATGTCAATACAACTAAGACAACGGGTGAAGTATGTGATTCAATGTCAATACAACCAAAACAACAGTCGACGTATGTGATTTAGTGTCAATTCAACTAAGGCAACAGGTGACGTATTTGATTCAATGTCATTACAGCCAAAAAAAAAACAGGTGACGTATGTGATTCAATGTCAATACAACCAAAACAACAGTCGACGTATGTGATTCAATGTCAATACAACCAAAACAACAGGTGACGTATGTGATTCAATGTCAATACAACTAAGGCAACAGGTGACGTATCTGATTCAATGTCAATACAACCAAAACAACAGGTGATGTATGTGATTCAATATCAATACAACCAAGCAACGGGTGACGTATGTGATTCAATGTCAATACAACTAAGGCAACAGGTGACGTATGTCATTCAATGTCAATACAACCAAAACAACAGGTGACGTATGTGATTCAATGTCAAT
>CM056610.1:17382473-17487473 GCA_029721355.1 Tegillarca granosa | reverse complement strand
TGAAACGAAAACCGTTTAGTGGTCAACATGTTTATGATTTCGATTTACAATAGGCAAATAGGCTACCTTTATCAATAAAACATGTACATGTGTATCTATTACTTTGACCATTTAATTGATTAAAATCAGGTCAGATTTTAAGTACATACGTACGATATGTACAAATATTTAATTAAAGGATTAGCACTACAAAGACATAAAAAATTGATAAAAATCGAGTTCCTTTTCGACGCCCCTACCGTACACATTCAATTACGAAAGTTCAAACTTTGAATAATTTGTTAACTAATATATGATATAATATGACATTATACTAGTATATGGTACGATATGATACCACACCACACCAACACCACACCAACACCAAACCACACAATCCAATATAATGTAATGTAATGTAATATAATACAATGTAATGTACATAATGTAATGTAATATAATATGATATAATATAATATAATATGATATAATATAATAATATAATAATATAATATAATATAATATAATATAATATGATATGATATGATATGATATAACATAATATAATATAATATAATATAATATAATATAATATAATATAATATAATATAATATAATATAATATAATATAATATAATATAATATAATATAACATAACATAACATAACATAACACAACACAACACAACACAACACAACACAACACAACACACTACACTACACTACACTACACTACACTACACTACACTACACTACAACACAACACAACACAACATCACATCACATCACATCACATCACATCATATTATTAACATTATTATTTTGTCAAATTTTGCTACAAAATCCAAGAGAGAGAGAGAGAGAAAGAGAGAGAGAGAGAAAGAGAGAAAGAGAGAGAGAGAGCTAAACAACGTACCTTATTCTTTATCTTTATGGTTAAAAAGATTTCTAATCTAGAAGTTTTTCTTCTATACACTGCCAATGATATAAAAGGCTCAATGGATCATTTCATTTCAATGAATAATGAATGAACTCATTTCCACTCTAAATCACACTAGTGCGATATCCAAGGTTAAAAATTGGAATTACAAATATTGACCGTTGTTAAGAAACACCAACAATACTTAATGTTCGATTTTTATTAAAAATCTGTTAATTGTACATCCTGCATGTGGAAACCTGCTAAATAAAGATCGATTTAGAAATTATAGGTTAAGCTTAATTAAACAAATAACAGAAATCCTCATTTCATTTATTTTTCTTGCCCTTAAGTATTATGGCCATATACACTGAATTTATGGACTTGTGGACTTCTGATATTCTATATAATTTGAGAGAGAGAGAGAGAGACGGAGAGAGAGAGAGAGAGAGAGAGAGAGAGAGAGAGAGAGAGAGAGAGAGAGAGAGAGAGAGTTCAAGATTAAAAAAAAGATTTGTAGTATTTTTTTTATTGTATCCTAGATTTGTGAAAATAAATAAATACGGGGTTTCGGTAGTCTAATGGACCTTGGAAACCTCATTGTCTCTTACCATTTAGGCTCAAATCCAATACTGGTAGGTTGATATTTAATATATGACACTAAAATGAATTATTTTAGCAGAAGAAGTAGTCATTCCGCTAACACTTTCACTGGTTTCCTGTTCCTGGTGGACTTTTAAGATCAAATGGTTGATAACGTTTGTTAAGGGATAACAGCGCTTCTCGCCGCCTTGGTTTAAATTACATTCAGGTAGACCTTAGTAAGTTCTAGTTCTAGTTCTTTATTTCTCATAAATTGTACAATTTACAATATAGAGAACATATAATACATTATATTATACAAATTACATAAGCATACGTGAGTTATACATAAATAAACATATAATTTAACCAGGAGGACTGACTCTCTCATTGATAATACTAATAAATTTGCATAAATTGTTTAATACAGACATCTTTTTTGAAGAAAATAAGTCATAAAATTTCACAATATTTGGATTTTTAGAGAATAAAATAGGAATATATTTATTTCGTTCACTAGTTAAAGAAGTACATTTGAATATATAATGGTATTCATCCCCAATTTCATCCTGACATAAATTACAAAGTCTTTCATTCCTATCTATATTTTGCCAACGTCCATTTTCAATTGGTAACCTATGGTTGCTTGTCCTAAATTTGCTTAAAATAATTTTATTTTTCTTACAGAGATTTGATCTTAAATAATATTGGAGTTGAAAATCATTAGTAAATAATCTATAAGATATGCCTTTGGAAGAATTATTACAATCACTACTCCATTTCTGTTGGAATTGATCACATAACTTCAATTTAACAGACTTAACTAACCACTTTTTATTAAAATTTTGACAATGTAAAATATTACTCATACCACATTCATCTAAAATTGACTTAACTTTCATAAACCATCCAAAATTTATACCTTTTAAAAATTTGTTATATAGCATATTATAAATCAAGAATGAATATTTTGTTTGTTTACCAGTAACAATATTTGCCCAAAAGCCTATAATTCTTGTTTTTACATATACACTGATAGGATACCTTGCTAATTCACCATAAACAATAAAATTTGGTGTTGACTTTTTAACATTTAAAATTAATTTACAAAATTTAAGATGGACTCTTTCTAGAATATCACAGTTGCTGAAACCCCATATTTCACACCCGTATAATAAAATTGGCATAACCATCTTATCAAACAAATCTAATTGACAATCAATAGACAAATTATATAATCTTGACCTTTTAATAACATTATACATAGCTGCAGTTGCTTTATTGATAAGCTGTTTTTTGGTATTTAGAAAAGAACCACTTCTGCTGAATACTACGCCTAGATATTTAAAGTCTTTTACAATCTCAAGTTCAGTTTCATCAATATAAAAATGTATATTTTGTAAATCCCTACCTTTTGAAAAAATAACAATTTTAGTTTTTGATGCATTAACATTCAGTTTCCAAAGTTTACAATAATCTGAAAAATAATTAAGTTGTCTTTGTAAATCTTCTTTGGTTTCTGCTAACAACACTGTATCATCTGCATAGAGCATTAAAAAAAACTTTACATATACACCAATTTCCTTTTCAAATTCATCTGCAACAGTTAATAAACCATCAACCTTGTTTGTATTTAAAAAATATTCGAGATCATTCATATATAAGGCAAATAAAAATGGTGACATGCTTTCCCCTTGTCTAACACCAATGTCACATTCAAAGTAGTCGGAAAAAGTATTATTTACAGAGATTTTAGATTTTGAACCATTATACATATTAACAATAAATTGGTAACATTTACCATTTATATTATTCTTTAAAAGTTTTTGCCATAACCCGTTCCTCCAGACTTTATCAAAAGCCGAGGAGAAGTCTATGAATGCACAAAATAATTTCTTTTTACTAAAACGTAAAATTTCAAATAAATTGAATAAAACAAAAATATTATCTAATGTTGAATAGTTTGGCCGAAAACCTGTCGAGAAAATTTGTCAGTTCGTTTGCCGATTGTTTTCTCCGTGCCCTCCGGTTTCCCCCACCATCCAAAAATTGATCACCTCAAACAATTATCATTAGAGCGTAAAGCATTGTAAAACAAAACAATATAAGTTTCCTTCACAATTGACCGTCTTGACGTTAGAAAAATTTCTTGGTATGTAAATTAGATAATTAGCTAATAACATTTTAGCAACAGGAATAGTATAACTGTCAAAAGAACCATTGATTGTCGGGTTTCCTCCACTTAAATCGGGATATATATGTTTATGTTCTATTTCAGCAGAATCACTTCCGGTCATTTATTCTTTTATACTTTCCCTAGTTTTTACACTGTTTAAAAAAAAGAAAAGAATATATGTATCATAATTATAATAATCAACATAATTATCATTTATTTATTTAGTTATTTAGTTATTTATTTTAATAACACCGATTTTTAAGTCGATTTATAAAATGTCAAGCCATAAAATTGGCCTATGAGACAAAATTATAAACGTCATCATATAAAGAATGGATCAAAACGCTAAAAAATAAAACAGCTTGTACTAATGCAGTCATAATATAGGTCTTATCTTTAATATTTATTTATCAGATATCTAAGCCAGTGTTACTATTTTTTCACCCGAAGTATCCCTAAGAACAGGTTTTTTAACAAGCGTATTATGAACTGATCTCACCTTTGTCACGTTCAGGTACTAATTTAGATATAAAATTTTTTTGTTTATTTTCATCGAAGATGGTTCTCAATATGGTTTGGTAAATATAAAATACCCACGGACACCGCGTTTTAACATTAGCATTAAAATTGCTTTTAAAACTGAAAGTTCATGTCAATGATCTTTAGATTAATTTACCGATATTTGGTTTGTAATACTGTCAGGGCCATGATTAATCGATCCAATTATCATGTGTAAATATCAATGACAATTGGAAATCGATTATAATTGTACTAACTAACGAAAACTAGTTAACGCACAATATCTAATTAAATTTCTATTCATTCAGTTTAATATCACTCCACTTCATAGGCAAATCTGGACTTTTTTCGATATGTGTAAATGATTTTTGTCAGAAATAAACATATGGAACCCGACAGGAAATTAACTAATCACCTGATTAATACGTCTTTAGCTTTAGAGAACGTTCAGGTCACGAATTTTTGGAAAAATGTCGATTTCATCGGACAACGTCAACTTGTGCGATTACATTTCCATACAATTGTTTCACACAAAAGTTATAAAGTATAGTGGAACATGGGCGAACCCCAAAATCGAATGCATATATAATATTATGCATCTATTATGCAGGTGTTGCAATGAAAAATGTATAGAAAGTGAATACCACTTTGTGTTGATTAGTCCAACATATAGAACACTAAGATATAATTATACTTATTACCGCGCCATTTGTAAACATCTGTTGGCCTTCTCAGTATAAATTTATTGCTTTACTAAATGCAAACACTGGAGCCTTATCTCGTTAGTTTTGTGTTTTTTTTTTATCGCCGCATGGGAAATAAGAACTACAGCTTTGTTATAATTTTACCTAACATTACTATGGATAATGTTTGTTGGTCAATATTGATATGTTCTCTAACATTGTTGTCAAATCATAATGTTATTATTTACTATAGTATGTTTATGTGCTTTGTAATAAAATCATCATTCATTCACGTAAAATGGAAAAGAGTTATTATTGTTGTTGTTGCTGTTGTTGTAACGTCAATTGTGGTTTAATAAGCATGAACTAAAATCAGTGAGTTGTCAAGGCTTTTTTCTGTTTGAAAGCGGTCTGTTATATGTCAAGAGGTCAAGTAGCACATATGGTCAAAGAACTTTACACTTTAAACATATTTATCTACAGAAGTCGGGTATAATTTGACAAATCTTTAATGCTTAACGTAAAATGTTAAACAAATATTTGTAAAAATTCTCTGATTTATTGACAAACTTTTGAAAGTCATTTATAGTAAAAAGTATATAAGTAGATTGTTTTTCTTACACATTATGGGTCATTTTATGGGTCATTTTTACGTTTTGAAAACACATCGTAACACCGTCTTCTTAGGGCAACCAATATTACTTAGTTAAATCAATATTTTATTCATTTACAAAAAAAGGAATATATATATATATATATATATATATATATATATATATATATATATATATATATATATATATATATATATATATCTGTGTGTGTGTGTGGGGGGGGGGTGATCAACGTTGTAATAACATACTTACCTATTGCAATATGATCTATTGAAATGAAGTTTTTATTTTGATTATTTTTCAATTTCTTTAATATTTTATTTTGGTAAAATAGAAACATAATCTTTTTTTTAATGAGAAATATTTTTAAAGATTTTATAGATACCTGTTAGTCTTTTAGTCAAGGAGAAATAATTTTTTTTATAACTATATATAGCCTAAATAATTCAATTTTGTAAAAGGAATATAAACCTCTGTAAATAAAAAAGAATATAAACACATGCTAATTAAAGGTATACTTGGCAACAATCAAAACAACTTACAAAGAAAGGAATTACGAAATCGTGACAAAAATAAGTGCATGGCAATTCATGTCTTTTAAAATAAAATCAAAGTACTGGAGGTACTGAAGCATCAGCTCACTGCAATATTTTGACGTGTAGGGAATTATGCAAGTGTCTCGAGTTTATGGATGTTTCCACGTTTCAATAACTAAGAATGCATAGATTAAATTTTATTCCATGGAAAAGAACAAACAACTGCAAATATTCACCAGGCCCCAATTTCAAAATCATTCACTCAATTGAGTGTACACTCAACACAAATTTGGGAATATTTTAATGTCAATTTTTAAGACATTACACAGTTAAAATTGAGTATCTAATGTTATATCTAAATTGTTTGGTGTAGTTTTGTTGAATAAAACAAAATATTGCCTCATAAAACTTAAAATTTTTAAAATATTGATGAGAGAAAAATGGGAATATTTGAGTTGAGTGTACACTCAGTTGAGTGAATAATTGTGAAACTGGGGATTAGATCTTCAAGTATCAGCCTTTATGTATGAACAAACCAATTCATATCAAGACAAATGTTAATAAAATACATGTTTATGGCACAGCAATATTCATTTAATCAGAAATCAGTTTTTAGGAAGTTGCCCTTGACTTTAGAAGGGGACTGATGCGGCCAAGTGGGTAAGTCAACTCTGATAAAAGGAAAGAGACAAGTGTTACAGACAAACAAAAATGCTGATGTATATGCCTATAGCAATGTTGTGCCACAACAAGAAAAATTCTGACAGTGAAACATAATTGGCAAGGTTAAAAAGACAGTGTATGTTGGCAACTGCATGCCGAGACCAACAATGGAATGGTTTTATAATAGAATAATAATGGCAACTGCACAATTTGCAACACATTGTCTACCTCTAGAGTATGAAGAAAAAATACTGGCACCTTGGTGAAAATCCCCCAAGACTATCTGATAAAACCTTGAATCTCCCATGATTGATTTCTCGCTGATAAAAGTTTTCTTTCGTTCTTAGGTTTCAAATATCAAGAATCAAATCGCCACTGCCTGCTAATAATTGCAAAATTTCTTAAAAACCATACTGCTTTCACACACTCAAAAAAAGAAGAAGAAGAAAAAAAAAACAAAACAACAACAACATATAATAACCATTAAGTCTAATATAGCTACTATTTATTTTCAACTCTTAGAAACCTGGCATGTTAACCTCCAGACGTTCAAATAAGAAATTGTCAAAGCACTCAGAATTGAAGCAAGATAAAAAAAATTTAAATTATGCAAGGATGTCAATTCAAATCCTGATATATTCAAAACACAGAAAAATAAACCTGACATGAATTGCAAATCTTGATGCCAAAGTTTATTAAAATTTTGAATAATCAAGGTGTTGCAATTCAAATCCTGAATTCAGATATTAACTAGAAAATTTTGTATTCTCAAAGTTTTAGATCCTGAAAACTCAAATTCGATAACAATAGTAAAAACCTGAGAGTTCACAATCAAAATTAACTTTTGTTGAATTTTAAATCCTGATGTCAAAGTTTATTAAAATTCTGAATTCCAAATCCTGATGTCAAAATTTATTAAAATTCTGAATTCCAAATCCTGATGTCAAAGTTTATTAAAATTCTGAATTTCAAATCCTAATTTCAAAGTTTATTAAAGTTCTGAATTTCAAATCCTGATGTCAAAGTTTATTAAAATTTTAATTTCAAATCCTGATGTAAAAGTTTATTAAAATTCTGAATTTCAAATCCTGATGTCAAAGTTTATTAGAATTCTGAATTTCAAATCCTGATGCCAAAGTTTATTAAAATTCTGAATTTCAAATTCTGATGTAAAAGTTTATTAAAATTTTGAATTTCAAATCCTGATGTCAAAGTTTATTAAAATTCTGAATTTCAAATCCTGATGTAAAAGTTTATTAAAATTCTGAATTTCAAATCCTGATGTCAAAGTTTATTAAAATTCTGAATTTCAAATCCTGATGTAAAAGTTTATTAAAATTATGAATTTCAAATCCTGAAGTCAAAGTTTATTAACATTATGAATAATCAAGGTGTTGCAAGTCAAATTCTGAATTCAAATATTAACTAGAAAGTTGTGTCTACTCCCAGTTTCAAATCCTGAAAAATCAAATAAACAAGAACAAGAGATAGTAAAAGCCTGAGAGTTCACAATCAAAATTAAAGTTTGTTGAGAAATGTCAAATCCTGAAAAATCAAAATCTTGAAGACTTGATACTCAAATGCAGAATTCAATCAAAAACACATTAATTTCAATGAAAATTAGATTGACAAATATCGTTTTCGATCCGGTCTACAGAAAACCAAAATTAATAACAAATAAGAAGAATTCGGTAGAGGTATGAAAAATTCAAATCAGATGAATTATGTTTATTAAAAAATAAATGAAAATTTGTTTATAACTGCACCATGTTCACTTTGAATCGGAAGTTGATTAAAAATCACCGATTTGCGGCGAGTTTATATAAGCCCTACAAGTTTCCGATTCGGACTTTATAAAAGAAAAGCGTTACATGAATGACTCGTGATATCAGTTTTAGAACACAGTTCAGGTAAACTTAAAACAAGACGAGCGTGTGTATGTACGTGCCTCAATGACAACATTACTCCATTCAACTCTTCTACAATTCATCTATCTTATTTGTAATAATTGAGTTCAAATATTTAAATTTCGATGTTCTAGTGTAAGTCAACATCAATGCTTCTTTAATTTTTCCTATTTTCTTTAAAGCGACATACATGTACTAATATATATAAATTTTATTTTTTTATTTGGGGGGGGGGGGTCATCTACCCACAACTGACATATTCGTTAATAGTGAATATATATATATATATATATATATATATATATATATATATATATATATAGCTTATACACACGTTTCGCCAATCGGTGATAGCGATAGCCCTTGTAAGTTAATTTTCAACTCAAGAATTTAAAATTTCAAATGAATTAAGTTTTTTATTTTTTCATAAATCGATGTTCTGCAAGACTCTCGGATTAAAATTCTGATGCCTTATCGATTCAGCTACGTGAGCGGAAAATTGTGGTCAACAACTTTTGATTAGTGTTCGTCACGTTTATATGGTTGGCTGTCTTGTCACGTGTCTCAGTAGCTGATTAGTTATAACAAAGAACATGTTGTCAACTCAACTTCCTCTCGGTGGTCTTACGGTCCACAACGCCAGTTTATAGATAACATCGACACTCAATACCCAAGTTTAAATCCCACTCAGACTCCTAGCTCATTGACAAGACTTAGTGAGAAAATTTGTCAGTTTACTTTGCGTCATTTTTTTTCCAATACAGTTACCTCCCCATCCCTCAATAAACGATAATAGTAGATTACCTTTATAAATGTAAAGATCTCGGTAACCGAGTGGTCTTAATCGCTAGTTCAAAGATTACAGTGCTTTTCACCACCTTACTCGAGAAGTTTTCATTGTAAGATAGTTTGTCAGTTCGCTTTTTAAGGACATGACCGCTTCGATATAAGTGAAAGAATTTTGATTGTGGCGTGAAACACTTTTTGAATGTCTATTCAAGGACTTTTGATATTGCAGACGTTTCATCATAATTAAAAAGTTCTTTTTTGCTGCTTTCATCAAGGTTTTCTTGTCGGGTATTCATTCTTGAAGAGTTTGTCGTTTAGAATGGTGGGGGGAGGGGATTTTTTGGACAGACCCGATAATAAAGGCTGACTTTCATTTAAACAGACATATTTTTGTTTTAGCTGTAGCATATTGTGAACCCTGTGGATCAAAAGACGATTGTTTACAACATCACCTAACGGTATGCGAAAATTCTGCAAATGTTGACTGTTCACATGGTTTATGTACATGTTTCGACACCAGTCACCATAACGACAATAAATTAACACTAGTTTATTATCACCATTCAATCAAAGAATACCTCGGTTGCTCAGATGTAGTGCTTCCTTCTAGAGAGCTAGAGACTGTATGCTCGAACTTCGACCGGGTATACAGAATAATAATTAAAATACTGTGTCTTCGCCTGGCGCTCGGCTTTAGTAGGACAGAATATCTACTGCAAGTTCACGTGGTACAGGGATTAAAAGGATGCCACACCTATTATGGAATGGGATAGATCTATCCGAACCTTCAGATGAAAAAGTTTCATTCCAAGCGAGTCTTTTCCACCTGAAGGTTTAGATAAATTTATCGTATTCCATAACAGGTGTGGAATTCACACTAAGATTGGGATGCTTTTTCTCACTGCAACTCATGGAATAACTTGAATTTTTAGTCCATGTACGAAAATGAAAAGTATTTCTATATATTCCCACCACAATGTATTTGTATCCCAAACTTGATGATATTTTTTGATTTATAAAAAAAGGATACCGTGAGCATGTAGTAAGCAAGCACTAAGCTTGACAAAAGGCTTCATTTAGAGTTCCCTCTGTATTCATTTGCATATCAATACAGCCATACCCAAATTGTGTTTTGTTTTTTAAATGAACGGTTTCACCAAGTTGGAACCAAAACAATTACGTTTAAGGCGTTTTATTGATGACTTTACATTCCAGAAGATTCAATTTTGGTAACTTTAGTTGTCTGTGAAGAAAGTAAATATATTTGATGATGACACAAATTCTGAGAACTTGCACCTGTGCAGGACCGTCAAATGTAAAAATCACGTTAAATATAAAAAGATCAAATTTGACGTTAAATGAAAAACAATTTTACTCTAAAAAATTCTACAAATGTAAAAAAAAATCTTGATATCAAATGTAAAAAGCATTTGTCGCTAAATGTAAAAACTCCGATTTTTAACGTTTAATGTGAAAACAAAACAGTGATGTACACACTTTTGTATCACAATCAAAGGACTGAAAGTGCTAAAAAGCTTTATGCTAGAACTCTTTTGCGTTTATAGCACAAACGTTCTCTAATTTCGTTTACTTTGTTCTTGCATCGATGACGTCATCATTTTTTTTATTACCTTACATCCATGTCGAATCGATATGTGAAAGTCTGTCCTCCCTTGAAGTGCTGCTTGGTAATTATTTCTTGTGATTGGTAACATCAATATTTTTTGTGCACAGTGTAATGTTAGGATATGTGTTATAAATATTTTTACATGATCACTTCAAGAACACTGAACACAACTGTAGATCGTTTTTAAAAATTGTTACAATACATACCAATTGACTATGAATTATGGTTTTTAAATTTACTTTCAAAATTGTTAGCTATTTAAGATGCCAGTAAGGGGTTTTACTTACCAAGTCATATTTGAAAAGATTATAGGGTTCTGTTTTGAACAATATGCTTTTCTTATAGGACAGTGCTGTTAACACACACACACACACACACACACACACACTAACACACACACACACACACACACACACACACACATATATATACTCTTGTATTTAATCTGCTGTGCTATTGTGTAGTCATGCCCGTTGTTGCAGTTGAAATCACTTATGCGTCATTTAGAACCTCAGAATTAGCTTTGTTTTTTACATACATGTAAGTCATATAGACAAACGGTTGCTTGGATGAGCAGAGTCACGTGACCTGGATGAATGATCGAGTACAGATGTCTATGTATATGAACAACGCCGTAACGTTACAACCCTGCGTTATAGATGAACAACCAGTAAAACGTTGTGCCATTGCTCTTATTATGACGTATGACCACATACGGGCCATGAAAAAACACAATGACAGGAACAGAGGGGTTTGTCAAAGAGATGGCTTGTCAAATCAAATGATGTCAAATTTATTAGCTCATATCCATATCGAGTCATATTTTAGTTTCTTTTGGTCTCAATTTGATCCTATTACCATTTAATGTATGCAAATTTAGCGGAGATAAATTTATTCTGAAAATATAAACATTCTACCTTACACTATATATAAATGTGCGACATTCCTAATATATAAACATATATATTGTAGCAACTGCGCAAGTTGTCATGGCCACCGACATTGTTTCAGTAGATGGCACTGTGTTAATAACCGTTGTCGGTGCCAAAGGCCAGGATCAGGATAAAACGGTAACGGTACTCCGTTTTTAGCGTCTGACAAATTTTTTATACCAAAATCATATTTCACCCTAGGAAAAACTAAAAATCGAACTTGATCTGTATTGTATCCATAGTCATACGACGTACGTATAACCTTAATTGGTTAAGCAAAATTTGCATGGAACGAACCGGTAGACCAATTCACTGCGCTCGGACATGTTATTTGAAGGAAAACAGATAATCTTAGTTTGTTCTTTCCGAGAACCATTATGAATAGCTATCTCTATTTTTAAAGTTTGAAAAACAAGCTTTTGGGGGGATCGATAGAGTTTAATAAGTAACATTAACTGAATCCATGTATTTTTTTTTTATATTTATAAATGCTTGGTGTTTTACGTACCGTCAAGATTATTTCATTTATATCGAGGTGGTTAATTTTACTGAGAATGATGGTGAAAACCGGACTATCCATAGAAACAATATTAGTGTCTGATTTTCGGTAGATAATTATCTTAATTTTAATACATGTATATGGAATCGGTTAAAAAACCGCTGCTGCTTATTTAGGGACAAAGAATATAAAATATTTTCATCCTATATAATCTGTAAAGTAGTTAAATAGCAAGCAATGAGTGAAGTCGTTTATTGGCGCATTATTTAAAACAAGCAAACAAATAAATAAACAGTTTCCTTAAATAAACACAAGGAAAAATCGATACATTGGTGACCACAATATGTTCTATTGCTTATCAATTTTTGAATTTCGTTTTCTTTTAAATTTTTAGATCGCCAGTTAAAAGATACAGTTACGATTACAGTATTTATATAACTATTGTACGTAATAATTATCGAGATAAATTCATCTAAATTTATAATGCAAATTTTTATTTATAACTGTCCAAAACTATTAGCAAGAATTACTTATTCTTTTGTTCTAAGCGGTCTTATATTACCAGCTATATAGGATAAATAGAAAGACTAAAATGCGTTCGTTTTGGCAACAAAAGCAACAGGGGTTATTACAATATAAAACGAAGTACGACGATGATAATGACACAAATGATACAAGTGTGACACAAATGATACAAGTGTGACACAAATTAAACAAGTGTGACACGAAAAATTTAAGTGTGACACAAATGATACTTGTGTGACACGAATGATACTAGTTTGACACGAATGTGTGACACGAATGATACAAGTACGACGGACTTGTGTGACACGAATGATACTAGTGTGACACAAATGCTGAAAGTTTGTTACTTAAATCAATTAGCCTATTTGCAGCAAATATTTATGAATTATTCTAGATATGTTTTGTCTGAATACACTATAAGATACTAAGAAAGACAACTCTTGGTAATAATATGCTACAAATTTTAATGGACATGGGGAATTCCAATAATGACGCAGTTGTCATAAAAAGGATTATTCTATCGAAAATAGTAGAGAACGTGTAACAAGTGTAAATGTTAAGAAAACGAAAAACATTTTTATTTTCAAAAATTAATAATAATAGGGCTTTCAAAAGTCGTACTGACCGAAATGGGTGTGATGACCATGGAAAAAATTATATAAACCTCGCATTCCGTCCATTCACCATTGACTCCGCACTTTGTCACCGGAACATTTTTCCCGCCATATATCCAAACTTGGTTGTCACGTGGAGCACCGTCATGAATTATTCAGAAGTTATCACTTAAAAATCCCGAGTTTGCTAATCTATCTTATAGTGAAAAACCAGTTTATACAAATGTATTCTTAACGCCAAGAATTTCTATCAAGTAAAAACAGTAGACTCCTTTATAAAACAGTTGTTGGAACTGAGGACAAGTGACTCTTAGTAGTTTTTCCCTGTATTATAGTTCCAAGTATTTTGTGTGTTTTCTTTTCTTTTAATATCCTTTGTATGTTGTAAGTTATATTTTGACTTATTAGACAATAAAATTAGAATTGAATTGAATATAGTAAATGTTTTAATGCACCTATGTTACTGGACATGATTCATCATTAGATGTTTAGTTTAGTTTCAACAATATTTTATTGTCTCTTCATTTTACATATAATTATTTAACATCACAATAATACGGGATTCTGAAACAAGAGAAGTATTCTCTTATGTAAATCAGTCTCCTTATCTATAATTACAATCATCAATGACCAATGATATAATAAAGATTATAAGTATCTATTTTAGAGCAACAAAAATAATAAATAAAAGATATTGAAACAAAAACGCAAAGAAGAAGAAAAAGGCATAAGAAAAGAAAATGATGAAAAAATGAAAAAAAATGATGGCAAAATCATGACATAAACATTAAAATGTAAAACGTTTAGATCGGCTGATGAAATTATGCACTTGTGATACAATTTGACATTTCTGTTTCATACTCAATTCAAAATCTCCATACAACTATTAACAATAATGTTGTAGGGTAGAGTATTAATTGTAGCTTGCCGAATATCATGATGCAGTGGACATTGTAAAAGGTAGTGGTGCGTACTTTCTATCTGACCACACAAACAAAAGGGGTTTTCTGCAAGATTTTTTCCTTTAGAGATGTTGTCTTAGAGAACTATCCTCAAGTCTATGTTTTGTAAGAAGAATTTAATCTGATCTTGAGCCTACGTAAATCCAATTCGGGACTTTCTTTTTAGTTTATATATATTTACAAAAGGCGAGTTCCTTATTTCAGTTGGTATTACATTCCAAAGACGTAAAACTGATGGTAGAAATGAATTGTAATAGTGATTAGTTCTACAAAGAATAGTTTCTATATGTGATTGTTGTCTGGTGTTATAAGGATGCATTTCGTGTTGATTTTTAAGTACCAGACGACAAAGATATTCTGGACTTATTCCGTGATACATTTTATAGAAAGTTTTTAATTGATGAATATTATGTCTTGACTGTATAGTGTCCCAGTCAGTCTCCTTATAAAGCAATGATATACTTGTTAGTTTGGTGGCACCAGTAACTATTCTAGCTGTTTCCAAATTTATTCTTTCAATGTTATTCGCAAGATCAGCAGTTATATTTCCCCAAACAATGTCAGCATATTCTAAAATGGGTCTAATGAAAGTTAAGTACACTAATTCTAATGATTTTCTATCTAATCTATATTTTAAAGTTCTTAAAATTGATAATCGCTGATTTGCTTTTTTGTTATATTATCAATATGTTACTTCCATAAAAATTGAAGTAAATATTACACCGAGATGTTTATGTGTCTCAACTTCTTGTATTAAAACATCATTCATATATAAACTTGGGTGAAATGGTTGGATTATTTTACGGGATATTATCATGTGTTCTGTTTTATTGGGATTAAAAGTGACTAACCAATTACTTATTTTAGATAATTGGAATTGAGCATTACTGAAGCTTGCATCGGATTTTCAAAAAAAAATATATAAAGAAGTATCATCAGCAAAAAGTTTTATCCTACAATTTATTTCTTTAACTATGTCATTTATATATGATAAAAAGCAATGGCCCCAAGATAGAACCCTGTGGTACACCAGCAGTAATATTAACCCATGATGAAGCGGTATCACGAATAACACTCTTTGTTTTCTATTAGTTAAGTAGCTTTTAAACCAAATCAATAAATGTCCCTTAATACCAATACTTTCTAACTTTTTGAGTAGACCTTTATGCCAAATTCTTTAATATCACAAAATACAACACGAATTTCTTTTCCGTCGTCTAAAGCTTTGAATACATCTTGCGTGAAATCTAATAGTTGGTAAACTACAGAATCGTCTTGTCTAAAGCCCGACTGATATGCGGTTATAACGTTATTATCTACTAGAAAGTTGTTTAGATGTTTAAAGATACATATCTCCATGACTTTACCTAATACACTACCTAGAGTAATTGATCTATAATAAGAGCCTTTTTTAAAAACCGGTATTGCATTGGCTATTTTAAAACGGGATGGAAATGTACATGAATTTTTCATTATGTTAAAGAATTTACTCAATGGGTTTGATAATTCATAAGCTGTGTATGCTAATAGTCTTGGTAGTCTTGGATTGAGGAGATCTGGGTCTGAAGCTTTATTAACGTTTAAAGTTTGGAGAGCATCTATGACATCATTTGGTTATATATATATATATATATATATATATATATATATATATATATATATATATATATATATATATAATATATATATATATATATATATATATAGAGAGAGAGAGAGAGAGAGAGAGAGAGAGAGAGAGAGCATCTATGACATCATTTGGTTTTATATATATATATATATATATATAGAGAGAGAGAGAGAGAGAGAGAGAGAGAGAGAGAGAGAGAGAGAGAGAGAGAGTCAAGAACAATGTTAGAATGTAGCAAATCCGGAATATCAACGTCTTGATCGTTTAAGAAAGACTGTGTTTTAAAGTACTCATTAAGGATATTACCTTAATATTAGCTTTATCATAATCGTTATCATAAACAATGTCATTGTAAAGTAATGTGGGGGGGGGGGTTATTGGTATTATTGTTTTAATGTAGGAATAGTTTACAGATATTCCACCAATTATCAGACTTTAAATGTCTGTCTTTTAATTTTTATCGGAAAGACCTTTGTAAAATTCTTTTTTTGGCATTTCTTACTACAAGAATGCACCTTTTCCTTAATTTTCGAAAAGCTGCCCAGTGGTGGGGGAGATCAGAACGTTTGGCTTTCTTATGTAATTTTTTCGTATTCTTATTAATTTTCTTATGTTATTTCGGATCCAAGGTTTATCGTTTAGTCGGATGGAAACAATTTTGTTTGGGATGGCCTTGTAAGCACATTCTAAAGTATTACTTGTAATTCGTTCAGCAGTGTTTTCTATTTCGTTTTGATCAATAAAATTATCCCAATCAATTTTCAAAATTACCTTTTTTTGTAATTCCATATTCTTCTTTTAAAACTATTGGTTTTTAGGGGTTTGCTTATATTAACAGTCAAATAAATAGGGCAATGAAGTCTTTTGTTTGTATCATAAAATACTTCACCAACATCACAATTATGAAGAAAATCAATATTATTAATCGTAAACAAATCTAGTAACGCTGTAATGCAGAATGTTCTGTATAATGATTTGGTTCGTTAATTAATTATAACATATTGAGATATTAACGATATCATAACTGATATTTGCAAAGACCGTATGAATAATCAAATCTTTACTATGAAGGACAAAATAAATCAATATAAAATAATTGTTTACCCGCCACTATTTTTTTGTAAGTTTTAAAAAAAAAAAAAAAAAAAAAAAAAAAAAAAAAAAAAAAAAGATAATCGTGGCAGTTGTCTCGATTGCCTTATAGTGCCTCATTGCCCTGGTGTCCGATGGGTGAAGACGTAATACTGCAAAACCACAGGCACCCACCCCACCGCTGTAGGTACGACTCCGCTTTAAAGCAAGTGAAAAAGTTTTCTTTTCTCTTTTTTGTCATAGATTTTAACTGTTTTTACCTGTTTGTTCCATAAATGAACTGCGATGTTTATCTGTGAAATTGCGCGCGCGTGCGTGTGTGTTTGCAGGGACACTCTGAAGGTCGTTTCTAGTGCGCAATAGTACAAGAGTTATAAGAGTTTTTATTAGAACTTATAACTAACTTGCAAAAACCTGTAATTTTGTGTTTAGATTACTCATAAACAATCCATAAAATATAACTTATTGGAAATAGCTTATAATGGTTTATTTGAAGTAAAACAGCAGTCGATAATTAAAATATTTAAATTTCTTGTTAATTTATAGATTTAAAAATTGTAAATATTGAAAAACTGTTTATGAAATTTACATATATATATTTTAATATCTCCGGAAGCACAGAGGCTACACAAAAATATTTTTTATCGCTTGCTTACGCGGAAATTGTAACGCACTCACGCAAAAAGTACTGCGTGCTCACGCGAAAGCTTTTGCGTGTTCACACATTGGGTGAGCATGCAAAAGTGATAGCTTTCGTATAAGCACGTTAAACCTTTGCATAAGAATGCGAAAACGTTTGCGTGAGTACGTATAACCAAAAAAGTGAGCACGTGATAATTCTAGCGTGCGCACGTTGTAACTTTCGTGTGACCACGCAGTGCCTATCACGTGAGCACGTGATAATGTTTGTGTGAGAACGCGATATTAAAGATATTTTTCATGTCACATCTGTGCTTCCGTAAATTTGAACTGTAGTGGTGTCATAGTTTTGATAACCTAACCAGATGTCACGTGATTAATAAATGATTTATCTTTTGATGTCTCATTTATTGTTTATTTATAATTAAATTCGATTTGCTTCCTTCCTGTCAATTAATCATGTGACTTACGTTACACGGTGTTCTAAATTACCTCAACTCATTCACTCAATATATTCTCGTGTATCTCTAATTTATTTTTACTTTCTAAATAACTTACTTGGTTTGACCATAAAAGGTGCAATTTAGATAAAGACTTTTTTCTAAAGTAACCAGTGAAAAGCAAACATAAATTAGTTATCTATGTAATGGACCTTCTTCAATGATTGTACCAAAAAATGGTCAAATTATAAAATTATCCTCTTTCTAGAGTAAATGATTTCAATTATCCTGAGCTGGTTTTAATATAAAAGCTCTTTACGAATCTATAGCTAGCCTAAACGAAACTAACTACCAAATCAATACATCAACGACTGGTTCTAAAAATAAGTTGGGTGATAAGAATCACTTCCGCAGTACTACAACTACGTCCCTGTGCATTTTCAAAAAATGTTCGCCCAAAGTCGGGAACTTATAATCAGTGGTCCATATATATTTTATTCTTTTTTTTCTTGTTTGGTTTTTTATTAACGTCTATTGTGTCATGTTCTTGATTATGTTGTTCTTGCTATAAGCACACACGTACACACACACACACACACACACACACACACACACACACACACACACACACACACACACAGAGTCCATCTGCTTCAAGCAAAACAATTGCAATAAAGTTTAATATATATATCATTTAAAGAAATTAAATCAACTTTGTGTTAAAACATGTCTCAGTTATCCCTAAATAAATACTTAGTAAGTTAGTAGTTTTCAAAGATAATTAGCAATTTAAGTCTTCTTTTGCAGCTCTGACCTTGACCTTTCAACATATGACCTTGTATCATATGTCAAAATGATCACTGTCCCAATACCTACAATAATCTAATATACATTCTTATAAAAAAGTTAATAGTTTTAAAAATAATTAGCAATTTAAGTGTTGTTTTGCAGCTGTGACCTTGACCTTTCAACATATGACCTTGAACCATATATCAAAATGATCGCCATTTTAATACCTACAATATTGTAGCATACATGCCTATACAAAAAGTTAATAGTTTTAAATATAATTAGCAATTTCAGTCTTCTTTTGCAGCCATCAACATTGTTGACCTTTCAACATATGAGCTTAAACCATATATCAAAATGATCGTTGTTGCAATACCTTCGATTTTCTAATAAACATGCCTATACAAAAAGTTAATAGTTTTCAAGATAATAAGCAATTAAAATCTTGTTTTGCAGCTGTGACCTTGACTTTTAAACATATGACCTTGAACCATATATCAAAATGATCATTTCAATACCTACAATATTCTAACATACATACATGCCTATACAAAAAGTTAATAGTTTTCAAGATAATTAGCAATTTAAGTATTCTTTTGCAGCTGTGACATTGACCTTTCAACATATGACCTTAAACCATATATCAAAATGATCGCCATGTCAATACCTACAATGTTCTTAATATACATGCCTGTACAAAAAGTTAATAGTTTTCAAGATAATTAGCAATTTAAGTTTTTTTTGCAGCTGTGACCTTGACCTTTCAACATACGAGCTTGGACCATATATATCAAAATGATCGTTGTTGCAATACCTACAATATTTTAATAAACATGCCTATACAAAAAAGTTAATAGTTTTCAAGTATTAGCAATTTAAGTCTTTTTTTGCAACAGTGACCTTGACCTTTCAACATATGACCTTGAACCATATATCAAAATTATTGTTGTCACAATACCTTCAATATTCTAATATACATGCCTATACAAAAAGTTAATAGTTTTCAAGATATACTGACAAATACATAATTTTAAGCAATTTCCCCACTCAGTACCTTACCAGTCCCCATTTTGAGCCCAATGGCTACCATTTGTGCAAATCTGAAACCACATGACCTAAGGATGTTATAAATGAAATAACTAAGGTATATCTCTTGTACATTCAGAGGAGAAGATTTTTAAAAAATTTTCACTATTCCCCCCCCTTCCCTTTTTTATTGGGCCCCAAGGGGGCATAACTCCTTTATTTGTGCAAATCTGAAAGGGCTTCTCCCAGGCATGATGGTTACCAAGTTTCATTAAATTTGGGCCAGTGGTTTTGGAGAAGAATATTAAAATGTAAAGTTTACGGACGCACGCACACACGCACATACACACGCCGCATCATACCATAAGCTCACGCTGGCTAAAGCCAGGTGAGCTAATAAAGGGAAGAGACCATTAGGAGTAGTCTCAACGAACAGGTGATTTTCACAAAGAGGTGCTCATCAGTTGTGACGGTTTAAGTTTATTGATCTTGCTATATTGCCCCACTCCAACCCCTCCCAATTTTTGATAAACAGTTTTGAAAATGTAAAATTATTTTTCGTATAAGCTCTAAGATATTTTCACTGCCATGATGGCCCATTTGTAGAGCGTTCGCCTTGAGAGAGGGAGGTCGTGGGTTCGAACCGCGGTAAGGTCATAAATAAGACTGAAATTTGAGATATGCTTCCTCGCCTAGTGCTTGTCATTGTACAAGGACATCTGGCTAATCTGGTTCTATGATAAAGGACTGGAAGTGTGTTATGTTTTTCTGCAGCAATCTATCAATTGCCGAAAAAGTCTTATTGATTGCACATAAGATAAAACATTATACACACTCGCATATTTTATGCATGCACAAATTTGTTATTAAATAAATCCATTGACAACCTTGCTCACGTCGCGAATAGCTGAAAAATTGGTGAAGCAGCGGGATTTTTTGAAGAGTATTCTGATAATCAAGTAGTTAAGGTCGTTAACCGGACTCAAAAATGAAAAGTTATGGATTCAAGCCTTGACCAAAGTGCTTGCTATTGCAACCTGGGCTCAAGTTCACCCTGCTGTCAAATGAATAAATGACTTTTTGTCTAATATTAATCTTGCAACAGTTTTGTGAAGTTTTTTGCTTTAAGGATCGACTGGTTGAAATCGCACGCCAACTGATCACAGTGCCTCTCACGGCCTAGGTTCAATTCCCTAGGGCAGATCTTAATGTGAGAAAGTTTGTTAGTTTTATTGCCAAAACTGACCATCGTGAAATAAATGAAAGAACTGGATGGACTGAGATGTAATACACCATTGCATTGCTTCACTCTTGTGCCCTCGGTTTCCAGTTTTAAAACCTAGATAAGCGCTTGCTGTTGAGATTTTTTTCAAAACGTTTAGGATTGACACAAGTTAAATCCAGTTAACTATTATCAGCTATTTAATGACAATACTAAAGAAAATCAATACATTAAAATTTAAGTTACGATTTTAATTGATGTTGAACTCTTCTTTATTTATAACTTACAGTGAAATTAAATTAATAAAGGTTTAGTATTTCGAATAAATCAAAAACATTGTAAACCTGCAGATGTCATCCATGATTTATGTGTAGATTATTTCATTTATGCATAATTAAAAAAAAAAAAACCAGTTTATACGTTACAATGCCCCCAGGCAAACTTATTTTGTCAACCGAAGCATTAAGGAAAGTCTACAAAATAAAAGGAATTACATTCTTAATGTTTTGTAACTTCAGTTATAACAGTTATAACAGTTGTTGTTTTACAAAGTATGACTTCAACGTTTATACGACAATCATTATGTAAGTATAGCACACACACACACACACACACACACACACACACACACACACACACTCTCTCTCTCTCTCTCTCTCATGTTTATAAAACGCGAATAACAAAACAGGAATTTTTTAATTATAGGTAAATTTGTTTTTTTTATTTGTCTATTCATAGATTGTTTTATAGTACAAATCTGCATTGTATGCGAAACTGTCATAATATGCAAAAATAGCTTGATTATTATCACTTCCAATTTTGTTCCGTTTTTTTTTTTAATTATTCATAAATATTTTAACTCCTCTGTCATAGAATACTTATGATTGACTTGATTATGTTCAACGAGTTCCGCCCAGTAGAAAAACAATGACAGAAACAGAGTGGGATTTTGACCCTGAATTATCACAAAATAAAGACCGATAGAAAAAAAAAAAAAAAACCGACAATTTTACATGCAAAATACTGTTGTCTAAAGTGACAATTAAGAAGAAATCTTATGCTTTTTAACGTTCTTTTTTAACATTAAAAAACATGATTATTTTTATTGCGATAAATAATAAAAAAATTTTTCTTAAGTAATGGACATATAAAGAGTTGTCTACCCTGATCAAACCACATTCCAATCGGGTACGCCTTCGTGAAATGAAAATCTTCATATATCCCTCGCTCAAATATTATATTTTATTATTGATAAGGTTTTAGTATATCGCTTCCTTTGTTGTGTTTGATGTGGTATGTTATTTACTGATTTTGCTATTTTTATATATACTATTACAGTTTCAAATGTTCACAAACCTTTTTTTGCACCTCGAAGTTCTTTGGAAATGGATTTGAGTCCAAAACGTCATGCATAAGACTTTTAAATATGTAATACTACTTCCTCGTTAGAGGCGCTGTGATTCGTAAGCTCGCGCTTTAGACAACTCGGCCACAGAGTCCTACATTAGACTTTGAACGTACAGTGTATATATTATCGACCTGCACTTAAGACCACTTTTTGGGATCCGGACTATGTTATTAACAAAAAATAAAATACGAAATTTTACTAACAATGCATCCCATGTCTCATGGATTTTATATATCACTTTTAATGAAGTATTTACTTATTGTTTTACCTCACGAAAAATTCTTAAACTATTTTTGGTCAATATCTATAATGTAGTATGAAACAATTCACAATATTTAAAACAGCGGTCAACATTGCCATGATATATTGCAATGTTCACCGCTAAGCACGGAAACTTACGAATGTTCATCACGGACACTACCGAGTGATCCTACTTAAGATTGCGTATGCTATACACCAGTAACTTTTGCATTTCTTTAATAGATGCAGTTTTACGCATTTTAAAGAGGCTTTTTCAGAATAAAAGGTAAAAGAAACCGCTTTTTTTGGGTATAATAAAGTAAATAGTGCCCTTGGTTGAGGGAAATATGGAGGATTGTCTCCCCTTGAGAACTATCTCCCTCGCTTGTTGGCTGGGGAGATAAAGTTCCCTCTGGGAAACAATCCTCCATATTTCCGTCAACCAAGGACACTATTTATATATTGTATATTAATTTACTTTACATCTTATATTTTCCACAAAACAATACTAGTTGAAAATGTAAACATATGCAAATAAGCAAAATTTGTAAGTGAATTAAGTATGATACCTGGCGAATAATATGCTAAGGAATTTGACCTACTCGTTTTCGAGCAGAAGTTAAAGAATTGGTTTGAACGGGTTTCAGTGGTTTCATTGGTAGTTGTTACTGAAAGAATAAGACAACATTTAACAAAAATGTTCTCGAGACCGCCATATAACAATAGTATTCTTATTTCTGTTTGTGTCCCAATCTGGGGTCAAGCGACCAAATCATATTTGTTTAAAAAAAAGAGAGAACAGTATGTCACGAAGTTCATCGGATATTTAAATATGTCGTTGTTTGTTATACCACTAGTTAACATAGCTATTTCATGAAGTAACTAATATGTTAATCATGTTCTAACAGTGTTACATAAAACAAAGATGATCAAGAAGTACTGCATAAATAAAATAAAAAAAAATAAATGAAGATAATTTACAGTTGAAGCACGAGTCAAAACCACAAGTAGTTAAGTCATAACGACGTTAAAAGATTTAAAAAAAAACTCAAGAATAGTCATGCTGTTAAAATAAGACAAAGTTGTAATTGCGAATGTTTTATTTATTTCTCTTTTTTAAGTTCGTTTGTTTTTATTGTGGTTTGGTATTAGTTTTATTTGCAAGTATATGTTTAGTTCAGAATTAAAATATTTCTCTGCAGTCAAGTCCTCTTTAAATAGTTTTTCAAAACATTATTAATAATAGCCCTGCACTTTTTATTCATTATATATATATAAACACACACACACACACACACACACACACACACACACACACATTGAAAAAGATATATATGTATCTTTTTTAATCTCTTAATTATGCATGTTTTGCATGCTTTACCGATATATTTTTTTCGTTTCGTACAAAGATATGGGATATAGGTGTTATGTGTTTTATGGTACAAATATGGTGATATGTATATATAACAAGGTGTAGGCTGAAATACCTGTGACATCTGGTAAATGCTACGTAAAAAATTTGGCTTTGGCCTGCTCGTTTAGTTTACGGGAAATTTTGTTTATAGGTTTAGAGGCTGGCCAAACTTATAAAAAATAATCTCAAGTTTAATGTTATTTGAACAATTGAAAATAAGATTACCATAATTTTTACCCTCAATTTTTTTCTCATATCGAAAGGTCAATCAGCCAACTAAAATTTGTTGAAAAAGAAATTAGTAAGAATGGCATGTCAGTTAATTTATAAGCCATTTATACATATTTTTATTAGTCAGCATTGTAAAGTGAAAGGGAAATAGCTTTTATATATATTGTAATTAGTTTATAAAAGTATTTTTTTTCATTACGATCCCTGTTTTGTAACGTATAAAGATGATATAATGGTTTTAGTTAGGCTGAAAATTAAAAAAAAACAAAAGCTGTTACATCACGTGTTAGGACTTATACGTAATTATTTTACAATGGCGGATAAAAATCTATGCAAACAAAATATAACAAGTAAGAAAAAAAAATTGATAAAATATAAATATCAATAAATATTTTCGTAGACATATTTGAAGATAAGGAAAAGTAAAACATATATGGTTGCTTAATGACGTTGATACATGTTCTATGCTTTTCGTTTTTGTTCAGTAGAGTGAGATAAACATACCCTACTTTTCAACTATCTAATGCTCTTTTCTAAAAATCCCTGCATGTTAATTTCATGCTTGTATTAAATCAATAATGAGCAGATATAAATGAAAACAAACTTTATTTTTATGGTTTTTATTAATATTTCAATACGTACCATGAAATGATATACATGACATTTAAAAAAAAAGCATAAGATATTATATCCGAGAGTGCAAAATGTTTTCATTTTTATTTACAGTTTACCACAAAATTTCAATTTTCATATTTTTTATTATTATTGTTATTTTTTTTCAAAAACTACACAAAGCAAGTCTGTTGCATATTCTAAAATCAAAGTACTGAAAGTACTGAAAAACACGTGTTTTACTGAGAGAAGATAACATGTTTACTGTAAAGACGTAGACCTGTATCAGAATCATATCTGTATTAATTGATTTGTTATTTGTTTTAAAACAAAAGAAAGAAACGAAATTAAATGTCCACAGAGGAAAATGTGTTATAGTCTGTCGAGTGGTTGCTGAATGAGTTGTGCATACAAAATTTTCTTAAAATCTGAATAAAGTGTCATGAATATTAATTTTTAAAAAAATAGTTTTCCCAATATTGAATAATGTTTCAATTTTTAAACTAACACAACTTATGAAAGAGGTTTTATACAGTTCATATGCTTCCCTTATTCCAAATACGTACTCGAAACAACGTTAAATACACAACTACTTTTTAATCAAAGTATAAGTTCATTTACAAAATACGATATTTAAGGAAAAGTATTCTACAGCACATTTAAAGTTTGCCCTTAACTATACAATAAGACTAGCATACCTATAGCTCTATGCGTATAAATCCCTCTAAAACACTTGGAATAGGATAAAAACCCATGTTGTTATTCCATACCTATCACTGATCTAACATAAAGTGTTTATTGTTGAGATGGTTGTTACTCAATGCATTGTTTTCAGTTACAATTTTCTTATTTACAGAAAACAATAGAAACTTAACAAACGAAGATAACTTTACAAAAGACTTCTTTAGGAGGCTTTATTATTTATTTCTTTAAATGTATTTTAAAAGCTTGCTTTAAAAGTTACTTTAAAATTATAAAACGCATATATCATCAAAATTATCATTTAAAAATAAAG
This sequence comes from Tegillarca granosa, assembly GCA_029721355.1. Lineage (NCBI taxonomy): Eukaryota > Metazoa > Mollusca > Bivalvia > Arcoida > Arcidae > Tegillarca > Tegillarca granosa. The sequence continues at coordinate 17,461,190 of CM056610.1, read as the reverse complement.
CTCACCGGATATATAAAATTATCAAATATGATAATCAGTCCACATTTTTGATTTCATTAAAAAGTGCAATCTACGATTCTAACAATAATTAAATTTTGATAATAATTGGATAGTGTACTTGTTAGCGTATCACGACTGTTCTTTAGTTGGAAGAACGTAAGAAACAATGGTTCGCCATCATTCGTTTATGGAGCTTAATCAAGCATAGAAGACCTAATAATGTCGTAGGTGACAAATAGGTATATTTCCATACATTATCGCTTTTCGAATAATTTGAAGTTATCGATCGTTTTACATAAAGATTGCGGATGATGATGATAATGATGATGATGACGTCGATGATCATGATGATGATCGCGACGATGATCATGATGATGATGATGAAGTTTTGGTTGATGCAGTACAGCATAAAACTTAAATTTTCCACCTTAATTCTGATCTTATTTTTATAAACTTTCAAACCACTTATAAACACAATTTGTAACATAAGTATCGGATATTAATACTATAAATTGTTCATTGTTCCTCAATGTTTTTATAAATTCATTGCCATCTTTTCTTGATACCAGTTATAATTTAACCGTTAAAACAAACGACATTAAATAGATGTATTTACCACTAAAATCTTTCCCCAAAGATATTTACTCGGTTATGTTAGCTGGCACTTTAACTAAGATAAAAATACTCTGAGTGCACGCCGGTACAATGCAAACCATACACTCTCACATCCTAAACATATACAAACTTGTTCTTACATTATTGTCTTGAAATTAATATGTCTGGTCGTAAATAGCCGTAATTATTAATGTCACGTTAAATATCATTACAACCAATAGCCATCCAACTTTGATAACAAGAAAACTTATGTTGATAGGTATTATAAATCTTTAACAAAATTGTTATATTTCTTACCTAGAATTTTCAAATTATAACAGGTATACACTAAAGATATGAAACACTGAACAGTGGCTTTTCTTAAATGGTTTTCAATTTGTAAATTGTACATTTGATAAATTGTGATAAATAATATGGTTCTGATAAATAAGTTTTAGTTTTTAAAACAAAATAAATTTTTAGCTCCTTTTTTAATTCAGGTTTATATGATCAGATTCATGAAATTGAGAAAAAAAGTTTCATGAACTCTAAGCACTTATTTTGAATGGCTCTTTTTAATAAAAAATACAAATTTAGATCACAGAATGCTTATATATGGACGGTTAAAATTGTTAAACTCATAACGACTCAATACATAGATAATATTCTGTTGTGTGTGAAATATCTTATCAAGTGATAGATTAACAGACATATTGTTAATAAAACTTAAACTTTAACAAAATGAACTTTTAATTCTTGAATGAGTAAGAAAAAATTGTCTCGCAAATACCTGATAAATTGCTTTTTAGGTCTAATACAACAGTTATTTTTTAAATCAGAGCTCGAATCAGTAAGAAAAAATTGTCTCGCAAATATATGATAAATTGCTTTTCAGGTCTAATACAACAGTTATTTAATAGATCAATGCTCGAATGAGTTAGAAATAATTGTCTCGCAAATACCTAATAAATTGCTTTCAGGTCTAATACAACAGTTATTTAATAAATAAGTGCTCGAATGAGTAAGAAAAAATTGTCTCGCAAATACCTGATAAATTGCTTTTCAAGTCTAATACAACAGTTATTTAATAAACCAGTGCTCGTATCAACTGTTTGTGAAAATGACAAATGTAACTGCACTTTTCTAGTCTCTATTTACCATTTATCAAGAAATTGCAAATTTGTCCAAATCAATTGGTGAACTTGTTTTAAATATGCAATTATTTGACATGCATACTTCACACAAAGCAAAAATGTTCAAATTACAGGTAAATATAATTATTTTAAAGGGCTTATTTGGGTATTGGACTTGCACATAGATAGGTTTCTATAGTAGTGACAAAATTTCCACAAATAATTGATATTAAAACATTTTAATCATGTCGTCTATACACGAGCATGCTTTCCCTAGGCCCATCTAACAGCCATGTGTTGTTTTCGAGATTTATCTCCCTTACCGCTTAATATTTAAATTGCAATAAAAATATTTCACCATCAAAGTAACATATTAAAAGTATTTGTCTTGAGCACTTAAGTTTTAAACATTTTTCTGAAGCAATAAAAATTATTGAATTTTATGTGTAGAGTACATGCGGACATTTTATCAAATATCCAAAAACTCGACATAGTATCAAATCTTATAAATGAGACCCCCAAAATTACAAAGATCGTGTAGCATTACCAGTTTTTGAAAATTTAAACGATAAATTTAAAAATATTTTTTTACAATCTTAAACGGTTAGAATGAATCAAACGAACTTAATAATAATTTAAAACAGAAAAAAGATTTAACCAATGGTATCTAGAATGTAAACTTGAAGGAAAATGTTGTAATATTTTGCATAATTATTATAACTGATCAATTATTTTGTGCTTTGAATAGAGGATTCCTTGAATTCCTTGGTGTTGACACTTACCTTAATTGATATGTGGTTTTTTATATAAAGGTTGTCGGGTTTAAATGCGTTAACATAAGATTATTTGCCCGTTGGAAAAATAAAGAATTTGTATCATTTTTGTCAACCAAATTTTCTAAAAATGATTCCTTTAAATTACATGTATTAACTAGTTTATTGATGTGTAATTTCAGATTTGGTGTATACATGTCTAGCAGTAGCGCTTATTGTGTATATATTTTGGTATTACAATAACGGTTTTCAAAATATAAGTGGTTCATTGGAATACGTTAATCAACAAGAACATAGCAATACTTCAGTGCAAAACGTGTTAATTCCAGCTTCCCAAATAATAAGAAATAGACTCACAATTAAAGACAAAATAAATATTTTAAGAAAACGCCTAAAGAATAAGTTCCAGGACATCCAATTCCGTCGTTTAAATAATAATTCAAATTTAAAGAGTGGTACTACAGGAGATAGAAATTTCAAAGACGTTTTAAGTGCAGAAAGGATAAATAAATATTCGATAAAGTTTGACTCTAATTCAACAATTAAACCGGAAACGCTCTTAAGAAAAAGCAGTTTTTTACAGAAAAAGAATCAAATGACTTTTGAAAAAAACTTGCAGAATGTAACCCCGCACCTTAAGCGTGAAAACTCTAATCAAGCTGTACACATTGGACAACCTTTGAACAAAAGAACTAAACTTGATAACTTAAATAGCACAGATTCTATTAGAGAATATAAACGAATATACGATGATTTAACAAAACCTCTCGGCAGACAGACCAATAGAAATTTTAGTTATATATGTCCTAGATTTGTTGGAAGGTTAGGAAATGCTTTATTTCAGTATGCTTCAACTTTAGGCATTGGTGAATCAAAAGGAATGAAAATAGGGATATCGCGGAATGATGAAATTGCGAAAGTTTTTGACGTCCCGTTGCTTCCTGCTGAAGATAGTGATGTTTGTTTACACGCAAAACCTTTGTATAACCAAGAGAATAAAATGTGTTCTTTTTCTGAAAGGGTTTATAGATTCTCAAACAAATTTGATGTATCAGTAAAATCTGAGAATTATCTACAGTCATGGAAGTATTTTAAAAATGTTAAATCGGTTGTTCGCAAAAATCTAGAATTTAAAGCATCATTGAAAGAAGAAGCGATATCAAGCTTAAAAAATGTTACAAAAGACAGGTTTGGTAAAAATTCTAGTGGGATAGTTTTTATTGGCGTTCACGTTCGACGAGGCGACTACTTAGACCGTCTAAGAAAAGGATATTTAGTAGCAACTAAGGAATATATATTTCGATCCTTGAAATTGTTTAGATCTTTATTTAAGAAAAGATTGTTTTTAGTTTTCACAGAAGGCATTGAAGAATCGATGCAATGGTGTAAACAACATATTGTTGGAGACGATATTATTTTTATGTTCGAAAACGAAAGAACAGCTGCTTCTGATCTATGTCTTTTATCAATGTGTAACCACACCATAATGACTGTTGGAACATACGGATGGTGGGGTGCCTGGCTTGCCAATGGTTTAACTATTTATGCTAAAGATTTTGCTACTCCAGGTTCAGGACTTCGAACTCACTTTAGTTCTGATGGGTTAGACTACTATCTACCTGAATGGATAGGTATTTAACACCATGAGAATTATTTTAAACTTAGATCTACATTTATTGTGCGGTTTTTACAAAGTTAATGACATACCTTTAAAATGAAACATTAAGTGTCAATAACAGATCAAAATATTTCTTTTGTAATATATGCAAAATCTACATGCTCTGAGTGCTCGCTTACAGAAGGCAGATTTTAACCCACAGTCTCACGCATACTCAAATTTGTTTCTAAGTTAATTTTTAGAGATTTATAAATTTCATTCAGTCGCAAATGGCTTTAAAAGTTTTGATGCGACGATAAAGAAAATTACAACCAACCAAAACGACCTGTTGGAAACGCCAAAAAGGTTTGTATATTGACGTTTTAAAAAATATTTATTAAGGTTGAAGTTGAAATTTTTCATTGGACTCGTAAAACAATGAAAATCTAATTTTCTGAATTCAGAGTCTTAATAAAATAATCCCTCAAAAATTTCAAAATTTTAAATTATCTTACTAACACTAATGTTCAATGTAATTGATGTAAAAGAACTTTTTCTCAACCTTGCAGGAAAATACTTGTTAAGCTCAAATGTGTCAGCTAATCAAATAAAATGTTGGAGCTGCAACTCAAAAATCTTATCTGATAAAATACGGTTTGACTTTTCAAAATTCGAAATTTACTTAAGTCTTATCAAAACTTATATAACATGGGCAATATGTTTTCACAAGTATTGATCGTATATATAAGTTTATGAACATTAATCGATTGTCCGGCATTTTTGATAATACTACGTGGCATTTCGTCAAGGACAGTATCGTTGGCTCAGTGGCAGATCGTTTGTATCTAGAGTGGAAGGATATGAATTCGAACTCTTGATGTGTACACATGGTTAATAAAACTACGATATCAGAAGTGCAGGATATCGACTGTAGACATAATGCTACTTTAGCAGTGGTATGCCTATATGCGTCGTGCTGACTAGGTGAACTAGCATTTTAGCTTGCCCTGAGTTCGGACTTGTATTATAGAAACCATTATCAAATAATCACATCTCACATATTTGTACTTTTATAATAATTTGTATTAGTTCCGATCGTAATTAATACCCTTTATTATTGTCTTACAAATATTTAATGTTTTTGTCAAAACCAATCTGTGTCCGTTGCGAAACAAATAGCTATGAGGCTTTGTAGGAAGTGAATTATTTTTCCTCGTTACTACAAGTCAGAGTCGTCCAAATCTTGAAAAATTTAACCCTGTACTTAAGAGATCATTCTTCACAACGCTTTAATTATGTTACTAGTACGTATACTGCCTTATAATCAATAACTGTATTGTTTTAAATAAAATGGAATACTTTTTAAATTTGTTTTACTATTTGTTACGGACACCTAAACTAATTAGCTTGCTCTTGCTGCGTGTGGTTAAAATAACTGATGCGAATTTGAACCAAAACAACTACCAAAGCAAAGGAAATATGCAATTTTACTGAGGGAAAACTTTTCTTTTAATGCCATGTCTATTTATTTACCAAAATATGTACAAAATCTTTATAAAACAAATATTTAATAAAAAATATCCAGACATTGTATTTAAAGCAGACTTAGATCAAAAGGACAAAGTCAATAAGAAAATTAAATTAAAATTTAAATTTCATTCAATGCTTTGCGTTACTTCAGATCATTATGACTCTGAATTCATTCTTGCATTTTAAAATGCTGATTTAACCATCTGTTTTTTAAATTTATTTGAATTAAAATAAAAAAGTAGTTTTATTTGATTTAATATAATACATAAAACGCACCTCGTCTGCCTATGGTGTATTTGTTTTACAGTTAATACGGTATATTGGAGCTTTTTCCAATTACGTGACTTGATACAACGAATTAAAATGCTTACACATAAATTGTTTAAACTTAAACTAACTAAGGCCCTTAAAAAGTTTTCTGTCCGTCATCACAACATTGTTGATAAGTATAACGTCATTTAAACTTATACTGGATATATTTCACCTCTCATAGTTACGTGTTTCTTTTATTCTCAAATGTGATTTTGCACATTGTGGTTGTAGCTACCTAGAAAGTAGGTGCACTTTCCGAAGCACCCTGCCTCGCATCTTTTGTGAAAGAATTTTTTGAATCCAATTTATGGTTATTACAGCGTGCTCAAACTTAAATACTATAACTTTTTAAATGACAGAATCAAAAAAAGCCATTCTTGATATCTTATATATAATGCAATGATTTTAATCGAATACTGCATCAACTAGAAAGAGTTTGGACTAAGGCATGTAACCATTTACCTCTTTTTGCAGCTCTTGAAGCAAAAAAATCGTAGTTGGGACGTTAAGCAATATGTAACCGACCCCCCCCCCCACAAAAAAAGAAAGTTAAAAATACAAAATAAAAAAATAAATAAATCAATAAACAATTAAATAATAATAATTATAATAATAATAATAAACATTATTATAATAATAGAATTAAAAATAGAATGCTATACTTAGCAGAATTATTCTCAAACATGTTGGACGCTCAAAATTTCGAAGCTTAAATGCATTTATATTTTTTATTACTGATAATGAGTATACCTACTATATATTTGGTATATTTTGTAATAGCTTCTATCATATATGTTTATCATATGAATTAATGGTTTAATGAAGTAAATAAAATGCGATATATACACAAAGTAAACAGTGTTAATTTTTGTTTGTGGAAAAAAGCTTAAACAAATAATTTAATTTTGGTTTTAAACACAATGAGAATAAAAAAAGCCAAAATAAAATCGAGAAATATAAAGGAAAACCGAACTTTAAAAATTGAAAAATGTGAAGTTAAAACAATGTTGTTTGGGGGTTTGTTTTGTCGTATACGAGAACCTGACATCCTTCTAGTCTCAGCATGTCAAGATAACGCATAAATTAAGTAATGTTGGATCATTTTCATTTAGTGAATGCATGATATATAAGAATGCTCTATCCTTTTTAGGTCCGATTGGAGCAACTACCTCGTGGAATCAATTGTATAGGGGCTTCCTGGCCAAAAACAATCTACATTCCTTTAAGACCTAGTTCCTGTAAGGATGGACAGTTTTTGAGCACAACAAGGAGGAGTTTATACTTAGAAAGTTTCCCTATCCTCGCATGAACTAACATCCAGAGCTTACTCTGTGTTGCTTATGACAACTTCAAATTGTGCGAGGATGACGTTTAATGTTATTGCTGTTTCTGCTTTACACATTTTTTCGATAAGGAAGTGAGACAGCTAAGTCTTGTAATTTGGGCCAGAAAGCGTTGCCATTCCCTTATTTCTTAGTGTTCCTACAAATCCTTTGATTTCAGCCGCCATCTCGACATAGTCTAAAATTTCGGACTTGAGGTTTTCCTAGGGTTAGCTGACACAGAAATGATTGACATGGCAATTACTTTGACAATCATAACTGTAGCAAGCTGTTAAAAACTGAAAATGTGCTCCTATTAGAGTGTTTGCAAAACAGGATGATGCATGTTTGCAGGCAAAACTACCTTGGAGAACATACGTTAAAGATTAAGTGCTTGAATTACCATTTATACAATTTTTCTGATAAAATAACAATGATAAAAGATAAATTCTTGATTTTTTCCTTAGAAAGGTAAGTAATCTATTAAACACATTTTGGTCCGGAAAGAAACACTTTTTACTTGGCCTTATCGACGCAAAATCATTGAGCATTGCCAGTGGACATCAAAAGTCAAATTTTCATCGGAAAATAAACATTTTATATCACTTTTTCTGTCTCATATATTGTTTATTTTTATGTATAATTTATTAATGAATCTATTTAGTTTTACATTTATCTGTGATTCCTACATTTTTTTTTTACATTTGTAGGCACATATAGCTAAAACACTGATGTTGCTTTGAACATTAATTCTTAAACTAATTTACAATCTTTTACATTTTAGTCACATTAACAATGTTGTATCCAAATGCTGACGAGATTTAAATATTAAGCCACTTACTTATTTACTTTTTATTATTTTATAATTTGATACAACTTGAGATACATGTATAAGACATAATAGGATTTAATAAAAATGAATCGCGTACACCTTGAGAGGGTCATATATAACATTTGAAAGATACTGTTTCCTCGCCTTGCGTTAGCATAAAGACTACACACTATCGACAAGTTCGCAAAGTGCAAAGGCTATGCTTGTCTGCGGAATACGTACTTAGTACTTAGTGAATTAGTACATTAAAATCATACTATGCAAGGCAAAAAAATGGAACAACATAGCAAATGACTAAAATAAACTTCAGAGATATTTAAACGTGGTCATGCTGCGAGCGAATTGTTAATAGATTGCTAATGCGACAATGAATACCATAACAACCAACAAGCTTATGCAAATGCAATGTTATGGAAGTAAAACATTATTTTCTGGTTGGTTCTGTTGTGATTGCAAAACTATTGATGTACCAAAATATGTAAAATAAATAAATAAATAAAATAAAGAAGAGAAGAAGAAGCTTTGTGAAACAGAACAAATCTTAAACAAAAATTACAAGAGAAACGTTGTTATTAGAACTGTGATTAGAAATAGTTTTGAATCAGACTACATCAAAAAAGGACAAAATCAATAAGGATATTAAGATGATATTAATCTGAAATTACAATCAATACTTCATGTAATTTCAGATAGTTGAAACTGTTGCCTTACTGAATTAAAATTCTTTGTTTGTGCATGAATGTTCAAAGAATAATGTTGTGTATATAAAAATTCAGGTTAAAAAATAAAGATGGATTAAATTATTATTTTATAATTTGTTTGACTAGTAAAACAATTTAATTAACTCCATTTGTTAGATAGAGCTAGGCCAAGCAAAATTTATTTTATGATTAACACAGCGTACTTGTACTAAATCAAACACAAACATACCAGTCTTTGTCCAGACCATAGTCCCAAAAGTAAACTTTGAAATCTGGCTTATTTATTTATTAATGTGAACTTGAACCAGGAAAGCATGGCCTAATTTTCAGGAAAAATATGCATCTCCAATCTAGCTAGCTAAACCTGCCATGTGCGATAATATTTTTAGAATAAAATGAACATTAAATTATGGGGTGTCAAATATATCCGGGATAGGTTTAAATATAGCGGCTCATGTTTATAAACAATATTTTGAAGAGGGTCATATATTGAGAGGCTTCATAAGCCTAGGCTTGCAATATCCTTGAGTCAACATTAGTTGGAAGCAACTTACTTTGTTGTAGAAATTCTCCGGAGTGGAAGCGAGCTTATCAACTGTGAAACAAGTGCAACATACACAAAGACAAGCAGTAATATGGCTTAATAAAAACGAAAAGTTAAAAGTAAAAAAATCTGAAGTTATCACGTTTACTTAGTTATTTAGCTGCAATTGAGGCATTTTGTGGGTGACAAAAATTGAGATATGAGTCCAAACATGACAACATGTACAGGAGAGACAATATGTACCATCACACACCTTTTCTTTAATATTTTTTTTCCTGCATATTCTTTATTGCTATTTTTATGACAATTACTACATATTAAACTTATAAACTTATTCTACAAATGATCATTGAGTGGTAGGAGTAAACGGAAAGAAAGAGAGAAGTTTTTAGCACTTTTCTCATATTTTTCAGTTATATCGAGGAGGAAAATTTATTGAAGATGAAAGAAAAAAGAATCTGGAGTGCCCGGACAAATCCGTCGTTCTCGGCAAGCGAATGACAACCTTTTTCACAGAAAGATCAGCCCTAAATGGGATTCGATCGTAGCTATTTCAGATTTTGATTTGTAAGCATGTGGGTATGACCACTCAGCTACTGAGTCCTCTTTTGTACGGGTAAACTTCGATGTATTGCGTATTCCATATATGAGCCAAAATGAAACATGAAAATACATGTTATCAATTACAAAAGCAAAGTCGAAAATACGACAGCTGAGATATTAAATAAAACAAGTCAATTTCCCCTAGGAGAGTGAGGCCGGGTGCTCCGGAAGGGCAGCAAGCTAGCTACCCCACAAGAACATAATATCAAAAAGCCCATGCACCCGTCAACTACTATTGACAAAAAAAAAAAAAAAAAAAAAAAAAAAAAAAAAAAAAAAAAAAAAAAAAAAAAAAAAAAAAATTGAAAATCAAATATTGAGACCACTGGTTATAAAACAGTATTTTTAAATATCTTATATATATTTTTTATATCGAAATAAGTGTTAAGTTTAATGTTTGTTTTTAAGCTCTTTGTATTTAATCTATAAACGATAATTGCTCAAACGTGTTGTCAATTTATCTGTTTTTATCCTAATAAAAATCGATGTAAAACAACATGTTGTGAATCAACCCACAAATCAATTAATACGAAACTATATTATGTAGAATTAAATCTCAAACGTCCCAGATATTCGAAATTTCGATGTTTTAATCGATTTATATTTCTTTCTACAGACAATAAAATATGTGTATATTTTGTTACATTTTTATTTACTTCTAACATTCGAGAAACAACATTTGATACAAATATACAAATATGACAAAAAATATAACAAAAATAAAAATGTCATGTAATAAAATCGTAGAAAATAAATACAACATGTAATAATAGCATTAAAAATTTGATATATAATGATTCATTAAACAAAAATACAATGTTATATAACATTAACATTGAATAAATATGCAATATAACAATAGGTATACCATGTAATATGAACTTTAAATAAATATGCCATGTTATGATTACATTGAATAAATATGCAATGTAATGATAACATTGAATAAATATGCCTTGTACTGATAACACTGAATAACTATGCCTTGTACTGATAACATTGAATAAATATGTCATGTAATGACAACATTGAATAAATATGCCATGTAATGATAAGATTGAAAAAATATACCATGTAATGATAACATTGAATAAATATACCATGTAATTATAACATTGAATAAATATACCATGTAATGATAACATTATATAAATATACCACGTAAAGATAACATTGAATAGATATACCATGTAATGATAACACTGAATAAATATACCATCTAATGATAACATTGAATAAATATGCCATGTAATGATAACATTGAATAAATATACCATGTAATGATAACATTGAATAAATAAACCATGTAATAATAACATTGAATAAATATGCAATGTTATGATAACATTGAATAAATATGCCATGTAATTATAACATTGAATAAATATACCATGTAATGATAACATTGAATAAATATGCAATGTAATGATAACATTGAACAAATATGCCTTGAACTGATAATATTGAATAAATATACCATGTAATGATAACACTGAATAAATATGCAATGTAATGATAACATTGAATAAATATACCATATAATGATAACATTGAATAAATATACCATGTAATGATAACATTGAATAAATATGCAATGTAATGATAACATTGAATAAATATACCATGCAATGATAACACTGAATAAATATAGAATGTAATGGTAACATTGAATAAATATGCAATGTAACGATAACATTGAATAAATAATGATATAATGGTAACATTGAATAAATATACCATTTAATGATGACATTGAATAAATATGCCATGTAATGATGACATTGAATAAATATACCATGTAATGATAACATTGAATAAATATGCCATGTAATAATGACATTGAATAAATATACTATGTAATGATAACATTGAATCAATATACCATATTAATATAACATTGAATAAATATACCATGCAAAGATAACATTGAATAAATATACTATGCAATGATAACATTGAATAAATATACCATGTAAATATAACATTGAATATATATACCATGCAAAGATAACATTGAATAAATATACCATGCAATGTTAACATTGAATAAATATACCATGCAATGATAACATTGAATAAATATACCATGTAAATATAACATTGAATAAATATACCATGTAATGATAATATTGAATAAATATACCATGTAATAATAACATTGAATAAATATACCATGTAATGATAATATTGAATAAATATACCATGCAATGATAACATTGAATAAATATACCATGTAAATATAACATTGAATAAATATACCATGTAATGATAACATTGAATAAATATGCCATGCAATGATAACATTGAATAAATATACCACGTAAATATAACATTGAATAAATATACCATGTAATGATAATATTGAATAAATATACCACGTAAATATAACATTGAATAAATTTACCATTTCATGATAACATTTAATAAATATGCAATGTAATGATAACATTGAACAAATATGCCTTGAACTAATAATATTGAATAAATATACCATGTGATGATAACATTGAATCTGAACCAGAAGAAAACCGACATTCTGTCTAAATTGAACCATTAGAAAACCAACATTCTGGCTTAACAGAAGCAACAGAAAACCAACATCCTGTCTTATCTGAACCAGCAGAAAACCGACATCCTGTCTAAATTAAACCAACAGAAAACTGACATCCTGTCTAAATTAACCCAACAGAAAACCAACACTCTGTCTAATCTGAACCAGCAGAAACGCAACTCCTGTCTAAACTGAACCAGCAGAAAACCGACTTCCTGTCTAAATTAACCCAACAGAAAACCAACACTCTGTCTAATCTGAACCAGCAGAAACGCAACTCCTGTCTAAACTGAACCAGCAGAAAACCGACATCCTGTCTAAATTGAACCAACAGAAAACCAACACTCTGTCTAAATTGAACAAACAGAAAACCAACATCCTGTCTAATCTGAACCAGCAGAAACCCAACTCCTGTCTAAATTGAAACAACAGAAAACTAATATCCTGTCTAAACAGAACAAACAGAAAACCAACATCCTGTCTAATCTGAACCAGCAGAAAACGATCATCGTGTCTAATCTTAACCAGCAGAAAACCAATATTCTGTCTAATCTGAACCAGCAGAAAACCGATATTCTGTCTAAACTAAACCAACAGAAAACCCACATCCTGTCTAAATTACACCAACAGAAAACCAACACTCTGTCTAAACTGAACCAGCAGAAACCCAACTCCTGTCTAAGCTGAACCAGCAGAAAACCGACATCCTGTCTAAACTGAACCAGCAGATAACCGATATCCTGTCTAAATTGAACAAACAGAAAACCAACACTCTGTCTAAATTAAACAAACAGAAAACCAACATCCTGTCTAATCTGAACCAGCAAAAACCCAACTCCTGTCTAGATTAAACCAACAGAAAACCAACATCCTGTCTAAACAGAACCACCAAAAAAACCAACATCCTGTCTAATCTTAACTAGCAGAAAACGAACATCGTGTCTAATCTGAACTAGCAGAAACTCCAACTCCTGTTTAAACTAAACCAGCAGAAAACCGACATCTTATCTAAACTAAACCAACAAAAAACCGACATCCTGTCTTAATTAAATCAACAGAAAACCAACACTCTGTCTAAACAGAAGCAACAGAAAACCAACATCCTGTCTAAACAGAACCAACAGAAAACCAACATCTTGTCTAATCTGAACCAGCAGAAAACGATCATCGTGTCTAATCTGAACCAACAGAAAACCAATATTCTGTCTCATTTTAACCAGCAGAACCCAACTCCTGTATAAACTAAACCAACAAAAAACCGACATCCTGTCTAAATTAAACAAACAGAAAACCAACACTCTGTCTAAACAGAACCAACAGAAAACCGACATCCTGTCTAAACTGAACCAGCAGAAAACCGAGAAACACGGATATAAAGAAGATTTGAAATTAACTAAGACTATACGGAAATATCTACCGTTCTAATGTTATTGGTTAGAATATTCCAAATTACACACATTATGCCTGATGCCGTGACGGCAGTGTGTAGGGTCAGAACAATTTCTGTATGAAAATCCAGAGATTTTCAGATACCAACTGATATTCTGTCTAATCTAAATCAGCAGTTAATCGACATCCTATCTAATTTGAACCAATAGTAAACCGACATACTGTCTAAATTGAACCAAGAGAAAACCAACAGTCTGTCTTAATTGAACAAACAGAGACCAACATCCTGTCTAATCTGAACCAGCAGAAAACGAACATCGTGTCTAATCTGAACCAGCAAAAAACCAATATTCTGTCTACTCTGAACCAGCAGAAACCAAACTCCTGTATAAACTGAACCAGTAGAAAACCGACATCCTATCTAAACTAAACCAACAAAAAACCGACATTCTGTCTAATCTGAACCAGCAGAAAACCGATATTCTGTCTTAACTGAACCAACAAAAAACCGACATCCTGTCTAAATTAAACCAACAGAAAACCAACACTCTGTCTAAACAGAAGCAACAGAAAACCAATATCCTGTCTAAACAGAACCAACAGAAAACATACATCCTGTCTAATCTGAAACAACAGAAACCCAACTCCTGCCTAAATAAAACCAACAGAAAACCCACAACCTGTCTAAAGTGAACCAACAGAAAACCAACACTCTGTCTAAACAGAACCAACAGAAAACCAATATCCTGTCTAAACAGAACCAACAGAAAACACATCCTGTCTAATCTGAACCAACAGAAACCCAACTCCTGCCTTAATAAAACCAACAGAAAACCCACATCCTGTCTAAACTAAACCAACAGAAAACCAACACTGTCTAAACAGAACCAACAGAAAACCAACATCTTGTCTAATCTGAACCAGCAGAAACCCAACTCCTGTCTAAATTGAAACAACAGAAAACTAATATCCTGTCTAAATTGAACAAACAGAAAACCAACACTTTGTCTAAATTAAACAAACAGAAAACCAACATCCTGTCTAAACTGAACCAGCAAAAAACCGACATCCTGTCTAAACTGAACCAGCAGAAAACTGACATCCTGTCTAAATTGAACCAACAGAAAACCAACACTCTGTCTTAATTGAACAATCAGAAAACCGACATCCTATCTAAACTAAACCAACAAAAAACCGACATTCTGTCTTAATTAAAACAACAGAAAAACAACACTCTGTCTAAACAGAAACAACAGAAAACTAACATCCTGTCTTATCTGAACCAGCAGAAAACGAACATCGTGTCTAATCTGAACCAGCAGAAAACGAACATCGTGTCAAATCTTAACCAGCAGAAAACCGACATCCTGTCTAAACTGAACCAACAAAAAAAAGACATACTGTCTTAATTAAACCAACAGAAAGCCAACACTCTGTCTAAACAGAACCAGCATTTAACCGAAATCCTGTCTAAACAGAACCAGCATTTAACCAACATCATGTCTAAACAGAACCAACAGAAAACCGACATCCTGTCTAAACTGAACCAGCAGAAAACAGACATTCTGTCTAAACTGAACCAGCAGAAAACCGAGAAACACGGATATAAAGAAAGTTTGAAATAAACTGAGACTATACGGAAATATCTAGCGTTCAAATGTTACTGGTTACAATATTCCAAACTACTCACATTATGCCTGACGCCGTGACGGCAGTGCGTAAGGTCAGAACAATTTCTGTATAAAAATCCAGAGATTTTCAGATACCACCTGATATTTTGTCAAATCTAACTCAGCAGTGAACCGAAATCCTATCTAATTTGAACCAATAGTAAACCGACATCCTGTCTAAACTGAACCATTAAAAACAGACATTCTGACTTAACTGAATCGGCAGAAAATCTGCTTTCTCTCTTAGTTGAACCGGCAGAAAAACGACATTCTGTCTGAACCAAACCGGCATTTAACCGAAATCCTGTCTAAACTGAACCAGCAGAAAACCGACATCATGTCTAAACAGAACCAGCAAAAAACCGACATCCTGTCTAAACTGAACCAGAAGAAAACCGACATCCAGTCTTAACTGAACCAGCATAAAACCGACGTTCTGCCTAAACTGAACCAGCAGTAAGCCGACACTCTGTCTAAATTTAACAAGCAGAAAACCGACATCCTGTCTAAACTGAACCAGCAGTAAACCGACATCCTGTCTAAACTGAACCAGCAGTAAACCGACATCTTGACTAAACTGAACCAGCAGTAAACCGACACCCCTAAACTGAACCAGCAGAAAACCGACGTCCTGTCTAACTTGATCCGGCAGTAAACCTACATTCTGTCTAAACTGAACCAGCAGAAAACCGACGTCCTGTCTAAACTGAACCAGCAGAAAACCGACGTCCTGTCTAACTTGATCCGGCAGTAAACCTACATTCTGTCTAAACTGAACCAGCAGAAAACCGACGTCCTGTCTAAACTGAACCAGCAAAAAACCGACGTCCTGTCTAACATGATCCGGCAGTAAACCTACATTCTGCCTAAACTGAACCAATAGAAAACCAACATTTTGTCTAAACAGAACTAACAGAAAACCGACATCATGTCTAATCTGAACAAGCAGAAAACCGACATCATGTCTAATCAAAACCAACAAAAAATCGACATTCTGTCTGAATTGAACCAGAAGAAAACCGACTTTATGACTTAACTGAATTGGCAGATAATCAACATTCTGTCTAAATTGAACTATCAGAAAACTGACATCCTGTCTAAACCGAACCGGCAGAAACCGACATCCTGTCTAATCTGAACCGGCAGAAAAACGACGTCCTGTCTAAACAGAACCAACAGAAAACCGACATCATGTCTAAACTTAACCAGCAAAAAACCGACATCCTGTCTAAACTGAACCAGCAAAAAACCGACATTCTGTCTAAACTGTACCAGCAGAAAACCGACATTCTGTCTAAACTGAACCAGCAGAAAACCGAGAAACACGGATATAAAGAAGGTTTGAAATTAACTAAGACTATACGGAAATATCTAGCGATCAAATTTTACTGGTTAGAATATTCCAAATTACTCACATTATGCCTGACGCCGTGACGGCAGTGTGTAGGGTCAGAACAATTACTGTATGAAAATCCAGAAATTTTCAGATACCAACTGATATTCTGTCTAATCTAAATGAGCAGTGAACCGACATCCTATCTAATTTGAACCAATAGTTAACCGACATCCTGTCTAAACTGATCCAGCAAAAAACCGACATCCTGTCTAAACTGAACCAGCAGAAAACCAACACTCTGTCTAAACAGAACCAGCATTTAACCGAAATCCTGTCTAAACTAAACCAGCATTTAACCAACATCATGTCTAAACAGAACCAACAGAAAACCGACATCCTGTCTAAACTGAACCAGCAGAAAACCGACATTCTGTCTAAACTGAACCAGCAGAAAACCGAAAAACACGGATATAAAGAAAGTTTGAAATAAACTGAGACTATACGGAAATATCTAGCGTTCAAATGTTACTGGTTACAATATTCCAAACTACTCACATTATGTCTGACGCCGTGACGGCAGTGCGTATGGTCAGAACAATTTCTGTATAAAAATCCAGAGATTTTCAGATACCACCTGATATTCTGTCAAATCTAAATCAGCAGTGAACCGACATCCTATCTAATTTGAACCAATAGTAAACCGACATCCTGTCTAAACTGAACCAGCAGAAAACCGACATCCTGTCTAAACTGAACCAACAAAAAAACGACATTCTGTCTAAACTGAACCAACAAAAACAGACATTCTGACTTAACTGAATCGGCAGAAAATCTGCATTCTCTCTTAGATGAACCGGCAGAAAAACGACATTCTGTCTCAACCAAACCGGCATTTAACCGAAATCCTGTCTAAACTGAACCAGCATTTAACCAACATCATGTCTAAACAGAACCAACAGAAAACCGACATCCTGTTTTAACTGAATCAGCAGAAAATCGACATTTTGTCTAAACTGTACCAGCAGTAAACCGACATCCTGTCTAAACTGAACCAGCAGTAAACCGACATCCTGACTAAACTGAACCAGCAGAAAACCGACATCATGTCTAAACAGAACCAACAGAAAACCAACATCCTGTCTAAACTGAGCCAACAGAAAACCGACATTCTGTCTAAACTGAACCAGCAGAAAACCGACATCCTGACTAAACTGAACCAGCAGTAAACTGGCACACTGTCTAAACTGAACCAGCAGAAAACCGACGTCCTGTCTAAACTGAACCAGCAGAAAACCGACGTCCTGTCTAACCTGATCCGGCAGTAAACCTACATTCTGTCTTAACTGAACCAATAGAAAACCAACATTTTGTCTAAACAGAACCAACAGAAAACCGACATCATGTCTAATCTAAACAAGCAGAAAACCGACATCATGTCTAATCAAAACCAACAAAAAACCGACATCCTGTCTAAACTGAACCAGCAAAAAACCGACATTCTGTCTAAACTGAACCAGCAGAAAACCGACATTCTGTCTAAACTGAACCAGCAGAAAACCGAGAAACACGGATATAAAGAAGGTTTGAAATAAACTAAGACTATACGGAAATATCTAGCGTTCAAATTTTACTGGTTAGAATATTCCAAATTACTCACATTATGCCTGACGCCGTGACGGCAGTGTGTTGGGTCAGAACAATTACTGTATGAAAATTTCAGATACCAACTGATATTCTGTTTTATCTAAATGAGCAGTGAACCGACATCCTATCTAATTTGAACCAATAGTTAACCGACATCCTGTCTAAACTGAACCAGCAAAAAACCGACATCCTGTCTAAACTGAACCAGCAGAAAACCAACACTCTGTCTAAACAGAACCAGCATTTAACCGAAATCCTGTCTAAACTAAACCAGCATTTAACCGACATCATGTCTAAACAGAACCAACAGAAAACCGACATCCTGTCTAAACTGAACCAGCAGAAAACCGACATTCTGTCTAAACTGAATCAGCAGAAAACCGAGAAACAGGGATATAAAGAAAGTTTGAAATAAACTGAGACTATACGGAAATATCTAGCGTTCAAATGTTACTGGTTACAATATTCCAAACTACTCATATTATGTCTGACGCCGTGACGGCAGTGCGTAGGGTCAGAACAATTTCTGTATAAAAATCCAGAGATTTTCAGATACCACCTGATATTCTGTCAAATCTAAATCAGCAGTGAACCGACATCCTATCTAATTTGAACCAAAAGTAAACCGACATCCTGTCTAAACTGAACCAGCAGAAAACCGACATCCTGTCTAAACTGAACCAACAAAAAACCGACATTCTGTCTAAACTGAACCAACAAAAACAGACATTCTGACTTAACTGAATCGGCAGAAAATCTGCATTCTCTCTTAGTTGAACCGGCAGAAAAACGACATTCTGTCTCAACCAAACCGGCATTTAACCGAAATCCTGTCTAAACTGAACCAGCAGAAAACCGACATCATGTCTAACAGAACCAACAGAAAACCAACATCCTGTCTAAACTGAGCCAACAGAAAACCGACATTCTGTCTAAACTGAACCAGCAGAAAACCGAAAAACACAGATATAAAGAAGGTTTGAAATAAACTAAGACTATACGGAAATATCTAGCGTTCAAATGTTACTGGTTACAATATTCCAAATTACTCAAATTATGCTTGACGACGTGACGGCAGTGTGTAGGGTCAGAACAATTTCTGTATAAAAATCCAGAGATTTTCAGATACCACCTGATATTCTGTCAAATCAAAATCAGCAGTTAACCGATATCCTATCTAATTTGAACGAATAGTAAACCGACATCCTGTCTAAACTGAACCAGCAGAAAACCGACATCCTGTCTAAACTGAACCAGCAAAAAACCGACATCCTGTCTAAACTGAACCAGCAGAAAACCGACATCCAGTCTTAACTGAACCAGCATAAAACCGACGTTCTGTCTAAACTGAACCAGCAGTAAGCCGACACTCTGTCTAAATTTAACAAGCAGAAAACCGACATCCTGTCTAAACTGAACCAACAAAAAACCGACATTCTGTCTAAACTGAACCAACAAAAACAGACATTCTGACTTAACTGAATCGGCAGAAAATCTGCATTCTCTCTTAGTTTAACCGGCAGAAAAAACGACATTCTGTCTCAACCAAACCGGCATTTAACCGAAATCCTGTCTAAACTGAACCAGCAGAAAACCGACATCATGTCTAAACAGAACCAACAGAAAACCAACATCCTGTCTAAACTGAGCCAACAGAAAACCGACATTCTGTCTAAACTGAACCAGCAGAAAACCGAAAAACACAGATATAAAGAAGGTTTGAAATAAACTAAGACTATACGGAAATATCTAGCGTTCAAATGTTACTGGTTACAATATTCCAAATTACTCAAATTATGCTTGACGACGTGACGGCAGTGTGTAGGGTCAGAACAATTTCTGTATAAAAATCCAGAGATTTTCAGATACCACCTGATATTCTGTCAAATCAAAATCAGCAGTTAACCGATATCCTATCTAATTTGAACGAATAGTAAACCGACATCCTGTCTAAACTGAACCAGCAGAAAACCGACATCCTGTCTAAACTGAACCAGCAAAAAACCGACATCCTGTCTAAACTGAACCAGCAGAAAACCGACATCCAGTCTTAACTGAACCAGCATAAAACCGACGTTCTGTCTAAACTGAACCAGCAGTAAGCCGACACTCTGTCTAAATTTAACAAGCAGAAAACCGACATCCTGTCTTAACTGAACCAGCAGAAAATCGACATCCTGTATAAACTGAACCAGCAGTAAACCGACATCCTGTCTAAACTGAACCAGCAGTAAACCGACATCTTGACTAAACTGAACCAGCAGTAAACCGACACCCTGTCTAAACTGAACCAGCAGTAAACCGACATCCTGTCTAAATTAAAACAGCAGAAAACCAACATCCTGTCAAAACTGAACCAGCAGACACCCAACTCCTGTATAAACTGGACCAGCAGAAAACCGACATCCTGTCTAAACTGAACCAGCAGAAAACCGATATTCTGTCTAAATTAAACCAACTGTAAACCGATATCCCGTCTAAACTAAACCAACAAAAAACCGACATTTTCTCTTAATTGAACCTACAGAAAACCGACGTCCTGTCTAAACTGAACCAGCAGAAAACCGACGTCCTGTCTAACCTGATCCGGCAGAAAACCGATATTCTGTCTAAATTAAACCAACTGTAAACCGATATCCTGTCTAAACTGAACCAGCAGAAAACCGACTTCCCGTCTAAACTAAACCAACAAAAAACCGACATTTTCTCTTAACTGAACCAGCAGAAAACCGACGTCCTGTCTAAACTGAACCAGCAGAAAACCGACGTCCTGTCTAACCTGATCCGGCAGTAAACCTACATTCTGTCTAAACTGAACCAATGGAAAACAAACATTTTGTCTAAACAGAACCAACAGAAAACCGACATAATGTCTAATCTGAACAAGCAGAAAACCGACATCATGTCTAATCAAAACCAACAAAAAATCGACATTCTGTCTGAATTGAACCAGAAGAAAACCGACATCCTGTCTAAACTGAACAAGCAAAAAACCGACATTCTGTCTAAACTGAACCAGCAAAAAACCGACATCCTGTCTAAACTGAACCAGCAAAAAACCGACATTCTGTCTAAACTGAACCAGCAAAAAACCGACATCCTGTCTAAACCGAACAAGCAAAAAACCGACATTCTGTCTAAACTGAACCAGCAAAAAACCGACATCCTGTCTAAACTGAACCAGCAAAAAACCGACATTCTGTCTTAACTGAACCAGCAGAAAACCGACATTCTGTCTAAACTGAACCAGCAGAAAACCGATATTCTGTCTAAATTAAACCAACTGTAAACCGATATCCCGTCTAAACTAAACCAACAAAAAACCGACATTTTCTCTTAATTGAACCTACAGAAAACCGACGTCCTGTCTAAACTGAACCAGCAGAAAACCGACGTCCTGTCTAACCTGATCCGGCAGAAAACCGATATCCTGTCTAAATTAAACCAACTGTAAACCGATATCCTGTCTAAACTGAACCAGCAGAAAACCGACTTCCCGTCTAAACTAAACCAACAAAAAACCGACATTTTCTCTTAACTGAACCAGCAGAAAAACGACGTCCTGTCTAAACTGAACCAGCAGAAAACCGACGTCCTGTCTAACCTGATCCGGCAGTAACCCTACATTCTGTCTAAACTGAACCAATAGAAAACCAACATTTTGTCTAAACAGAACCAACAGAAAACCGACATCATGTCTAATCTGAACAAGCAGAAAACCGACATCACGTCTAATCAAAACCAACAAAAAATCGACATTCTGTCTGAATTGATCCAGAAGAAAACCGACATCCTGTCTAAACTGAACAAGCAAAAAACCGACATTCTGTCTAAACTGAACCAGCAAAAAACCGACATCCTGTCTAAACTGAACCAGCAAAAAACCGACATTCTGTCTAAACTGAACCAGCAGAAAACCGACATTCTGTCTAAACTGAATCAGCAGAAAACCGAGAAACACGGATATAAAGAAGGTTTGAAATAAACTAAGACTATACGGAAATATCTAGCGTTCAAATGTAACTGGTTAGAATATTCCAAATTACGCACATTATGCCTGACGCCGTGACGGCAGTGTGTAGGGTCAGAACAATTACTGTATGAAAATCCAGAAATTTTCAGATACCAACTGATATTCTGTCTAATCTAAATGAGCAATTAACCGACATCTTATCTAATTTGAACCAATAGTTAACCGACATCCTGTCTAAACTGAACCAGCAAAAAACCGACATCCTGTCTAAACTGAACCAGCAGAAAACCAACACTCTGTCTAAACAGAACCAGCATTTAACCGAAATCCTGTCTAAACTAAACCAGCATTTAACCAACATCATGTCTAAACAGAACCAACAGAAAACCGACATCCTGTCTAAACTGAACCAGCAGAAAACCGACATTCTATCAAAACTGAACCAGCAGAAACCCAACTCCTGTATAAACTGGACCAGCAGAAAACCGACATCCTGTCTAAACTGAACCAGCAGAAAACCGATATTCTGTCTTAACTAAACCAACAAAAAACCGACATCCTGTCTAAATTAAACCAACAGTAAACCGATATCCTGTCTAAACTGAACCAGCAGAAAACCGACTTCCCGTCTAAACTAAACCAACAAAAAACCGACATTTTCTCTTAATTGAACCAACAGAAAACCGACATTGTGTCTAAATTGAACCAGCAGAAAACTGTAATTCTTTCTTAACTGAATTTGTATTTAAGAAAAAAGATAATAATAATAATAATGATAATATTAATAATTATCATCATCATTAAATAAAAGTATATCTAATTTTGTCTGAAATGTACTCAAAGGAAACCGAAATCTGCAAACCCATCTACGTACACCGTAATCATATTATAAATTCAACACTAAAATTCATATCTGGTCGACAATAAACCATTTTGCTAGGTTTAATCACACAACAAACTCATAAAATTAAAAATAAAAAATACAAAAATACTTATATACATTAAAATATAACTAAAACAATAGCAAAACATGCTGATCAAAAACAAAAATCATACGACATTCTTTTTGCCAAAAATTCCTATTACCCTTATAAATAAAAATAAAAATAAATAAATAATTAATGAATACATAAATAAACATTTAACATTTATTTGAGCAATAAAAATAATTAGATAATTAAGATAAATCAATGTTATAGCTGACACAAGTCAAACATGACTTCTGCTCATTATAAATATTTTGGGTTTCAAAACGGTAAATGTTTTAGTGTAAGTAAAGGAATTTTTTAATGTTAATGATTTGAAAATTTTTGTTGTTTGGATTAGTAAAATTGAAGTATAACAATCATAAAAAGAAAACAAAAATCCTACCATAACTTGATAATTATAACCTTGAGAAAAATAGAATATTGTATGTCAAAAAGTGAAATGAGATTCATGGAGCGTTTAAAAAGAACACAGTCGTTTTATAATATTAATTTGTAAAAACAAATATTAGAGTTGCCGATGAACAAAGTTATATGTAAGAAAAATTAAAATAAAGCCTTTAATTTCTCCCAGTACTTATCGTTTGCAATGACAAATATCATGCTGTTTACACAAAAGTTCAGTGTTTGAATGATTGCGTTTACCTGCATAGCTATATACAGTGAAGTAGACATAAAAATGTCCTCAAAATGCCCGGATGAAGTGAGTAAAATCATTTGTTCAACAATCTGTGAGAACAGATAGAGCAGGTAAATCATAGATATTGTCACCATTATCTTTGCCTGTTTCCGCTCTCTTTCCACCATTCTCTTCACTGCGACATTGTTTTCTATCTGTTCCGTTTCCTTTCTTCTTGTTAGTTTTAACAATACAAGGCCATTCGAAGTAACGATAATATTTGCCACACTAACGTTCAGAGCCATTATTATGTATTCCATAACAAAATCAAGTTTTAACATAACCAGAGCGACAGAAACAGCTGAGGTAACCAGAAAAGTTGAAAGGCATATTACTCTTCCCAATGTTGGTGTCCAGACCAGACGGAATTTTAATGGACTTGTTACGGCAAATTTTCTCTCTATAGTAATGACAGACATCAGAGTGGCTGAACTTGATTTTGACAGGTACAGAAGACAACGGGAAACCAGTTCGAAACCAAAATGTAATTCCGAAAAGATTTCGATATTAAAGTAAATTAACAGCGCAGTTGACACCAGAAGATACATATTTTCACACAGCAATTCCAGGTCGCAAGCTGTCACCCCAATGAAGAAAATTTCCGTCGATGTTTTCTTCTTTTGTTTTCCCAGAATTACAAGCGTAATTGCATTAATAATGAAACCAGAAAAAAGGATGACAGCAACAATTGAGGAAAGAATTGGAAATGCTAACATAAGTCCCTTTGAAAAAGGTGTAAAATTTGTGTCATTTATCATAGTGATGCTAGATAATTCAGTTGTACCTTCAGTATGGGATACCTCTGTTGAAGAACTTGTGTTGGCTTCAAATTCTGTGGCAGGGTATGTTGATGTTGGCGGCTTCAATCTTAATCCGTCCATTGTCATATTATCAAGAATGAATCTAAATTCCTCTGTGAAATTCATCTTCTTGGAATATTTGGGTTTCAAAATTCATCAGAAAACTGAACAAAACTTATGTAAGAAAATAAAGATTGGAAAATCTATAAATATGCAGAAAAACATCAGTAAGAGAATCAAGTCGTATGTCGTACGTTTCAAGAAATCAAAAAAAAAACTTAACAATCTATTGATATCTGCTATCAAGTAGGTGGTGGCTTAAAGTAAATTGTATGCACAGTTAAATGTCACATCTAATGAATCATCCAATGAACACGGTTTTTATAATCGATATCAATAGGTCAACCAATAATTTTCAAAGGTCTCATACAACAGTTTTGTGTTTTTAGTCAGAAACCAGTAAATTAGCACAAAAAAATACCGTTGCGTTAGTGATTAAGCGATATATAGAGAACCTGTGTGGGTCTAAAAGTTTTCAAAAACAGGATATATATATATATATATATATATATATATATATATATATATATATATATATATATATAGGTAGTGTCCTACAATAGCAATTAAACTGGATTTTAGATTGAAAACGTAGTCAGCATTATGATTGGTTTGTCAGGCCAATATATATATATATATATATATATATATATATATATATATATATATATATATATATATATATATATATATATATATATATATATATATATATATATATATAGGTAGTGTCCTACAATAGCAATTAAACTGGATTTTAGATTGAAAACGTAGTCAGCATTATGATTGGTTTGTCAGGCCAAATTTGGTGTTCATATTGACATTGAGCTTCATGCCACACTGATACTGTTCATTTGTATGATTGTCATTCCTCTGGAACTTGGAACAGTAGAGAAATACAGTTTATATAAAACTATTTTAATTCAGTTATAAAAAATGAATGATATTTAAATGAGCACTCTTTCCTTGTTGAATGTTATGTGTGTGTGTGTGTGTGTGTGTGTGTGTGTGTGTGTTATCAGCACTTCTCAATGTAGAAAACTGGGTATTGCAACAAACCAAACAAAAGCATTTTAGGAATATTTGGTTTAGAATCCAAATAATACCCCTCTCTCTCTCTCTCTCTCTCTCTCTCTCTCTCTCTCTCTCTCTCTCTCTCTCTCTCTCTCTCTCTCATTTAATTTCATATTCGCGCAATTCATATGAACTGTCATATGAACTAAAAAGGCCAATAACTAATGGATAAACCACACATTTTATTAAAATGTCACAGCCACATTGATAATTATCAAAAAGATGAATCAACGAATGTTTCTTTGATGGACAAAATCAAATAATTACATTTCAGGAGAAAAAAGGAAATATTGAACGTCTATAAATGCTTTTTGAAATTAATATATATATGTTACGGTAAAATATAGATTTTCTTTTCTGTCATCAATTTTATTCTAAAATAATTAATACAATGTTCATGAATTATCTCCCAAAGACTATTTGTGTATTCTTAGACTCACAAACATTGAAACTTTTTAAATAAAATTAAATGTAAGTGTAGGTACTCTTAACATTGATACGCAAATCCGTATATTCTATCGATTGTGGTCTCAAAATTGGTTTATTATTTTTAAAAAATTGTGTTGTATTTTAGGAGATATTTTCTTGCATCATAAAATCTAGTATTTTTGTTTCTTTTTAAAAAAAGTGCAGATAGAAATTGTTATTAAGACTTGGTCTTACAAAGTTTCCTTAGTTTAACCAAATGGCTAGTAGAAATTAAAATATTATCAAAATAAAATGCATTTTTTAGGACATACGGGTGGTGAAGAGCGACTTCAATTAATGGTGTTTAACGCTCCAGTAAAGATTTTTTTATTTATCAAGGCGATCAGTTCCGGGATGGTGAAGGAAACTAAAATACCTGTAGAGAACCACCGATCTTTCTCGAGCGAACTGACAAACTTCCTCACACTGGGATCTGCTCGAACAGGAACCTAGTTATACGATTTTGAATTAATTTATTTCCGTTTTATAATATCAAATTTATGCATTATTTAAATATATATATATATATATATATATATATATATATATATATATATATATATATATATATATATATATATATATATATATATATTTACTCACGCACATGATTCAAATTTTTGTTATCAAACTAATTGAGCTAACTGAACAACTGGACCCAGGAAGTGATTTGTTTCACATGTTTATCTATATGGATACCTTTCTTTAAAACGATGATTTACATTTTCATAAACAAACAAGTTAAACTAACACAGCTTTTAACAAACGGTCATTAGCATTCAGTTTTGTCATCTTTTATAATAATTTTCCCATGTTGTGATTGATTGGTAGCTCCGTTCTTGGTCTCTTAAAGCTACCGGTAAGATTGGATTAGTTAGAATAAATCGTGTTATGCCCCAATCAATTTATTTTTACTTAAATCGAGGCTTTCAGCTCTGGAATGGTGGGGGAATCTAGAGTGCCTCTAGAAAACCACCGGCCTTAGCTAATCATTTAGGTTTGTCTTCCGTTATTATTATTTTCCAATGTTGTGATTGATTGGTTATACCGTGCTTGATAACTCAAAGCTACCTGTAAGATTACTAGTATATTAGTTAGAATAAACAATGTTACGCCCCATTCAAGTTTCCTTTACTTCTTCCGAGACGTTTTGTTCTGGATTGTTGGAGGAATCTAGAGTGCCTGGGAAAAAAACACCGGCCTTTGGCAATCGATTTTTTCACTTTTAAATCTGACAAAGAGGGATTCAAACCGAGGCAGTAAGAAGCGCCATGATCGTTTTTCAATTATGACACCCATGAAAGGTTACATCTGAAGCAATACGACAAACGTGATGACTTCAATTTTTCTATTGTCAACTTTCCGTTTCTTTGCAGTAATATCCCTGCTTCTCCTGCGTATGGTGTATATGTTTCACAGTTAATACGGTACGGTAGAGCTTGTTCCCACTATGGGAACTTTCTGCAACGAAGCAAATTACTTACAATTAAATTGTTGACACAAGGATATTGCAAGCCTAGGCTAATCAGGGCCCTTAAAAAGTTTTATGGCCGTCATCAAAATATTGTTGATAAGTATGTAGTCACTGTATCCCAACTTATACTGGATATATTTGACTTACCATAGTTCTTTGTTCCTTTCATTCTCAAAATTGACTTGCACGTGACGGGTGTAGCTAGCTAGACAGGAGGTGCTTACCCTTCCGGAGCACCCGGCCTCACTTCCTTGATGGAAGTTCACGTGTATCACCTATTTTGCCAGTTTGCAAAGTTTTTACTTTGTTTTTGGGATTGTGATATGGACAAGGACTGGTATGTTTGTTTTATTAGACCCATTGGCCATCGAGGCCCCATTATTTGTATTGAATACTACACGTTCAAATTAATTATGCCTCGAGTATTCGAAACCGTTAAAATTACCTTCCACTTATCAAGTCCTTGCTGGTACACGAGATTTAGCTGTTTCAAGACAAACACCAGTACGTTCACCCTACCACTTGATATGCAAGAAGGTGATTATGTATATACCAAGTACAAATAAACAGTCGATGTATCTTTAGTCCATGGTTTCTTTATGCGTTTATCTTCCTTTGTTGACAGACCACTGCGGTAGCTCAGTTGGTAGACTGTTCGTTCCGTAAGTGGGTGGTCATGGGTTCGAACCCCGACCGGGTCTGACCCAAGACTTGAAAGTGGGTAGTGACTGTTCTTTCGCCAAGCACTCGACATTACGAAATGAAAGTCACGGTTCTTTCGGATGGGAACTTAAAATAAACGAGGTCCCGTGTCACGGCGTGGCACGATAAAGAACCCTGCTGTATAATACCATCAGCGCAACGCACAGGCAAAATTTCTGCACTTTCGCCTATAGCTGGCGACGTCTCGGTATAAGTGAAATATTCTTGACTGGGACGTTAAACACCATTACTCAACTCTTCTCAACTCCTTTGTTGACTTTTTTTTATTTTAGTTGTTTGTTGATCAGTACTAGTGACTACATTGACTATAGTCAGTACTAGTGACTACACTTACTACAGTCAGTACTAGTGACTACAATGACTATCGTCAGTACTAGTGACTACATTGACTACAGTCAGTACTAGTGACTACACTGACTATAGTCAGTACTAGTGACTACATTGACTATAGTCAGTACTTGTGACTACATTGACTATAGTCAGTACTTGTGACTACATTGACTATAGTCAGTACTAGTGACTACATTGACTATAGTCAAGTACATGATTTTTATTTATAAATTTCTTTATTTCATATTAAGTCATCAATTTTAAACAATAATAACACCGTCATATTTTATTTTAAACAAGAAATTTTATGAACAAATTTTATTTACAGTTTTTAGTTAGATTCCAATTCTGGAAGAACCGTATATTCAACATATTGTTTTTCATGCTTCATTGTTTTGATGACCCATGGCCCATATTTTTCAACCACGTGATCTGGTCCTTTTCCAGTTGCCTTAGACATAAAATTAAGCCCAATATCACCATCATAAGCTGGTTCCAAAAAGAACGGCACAGAAAACCGGTTTATACCGATGTCGATTACACGATGTCTCGTAGCAATGAAACGACCACCCATCATTCTGGAAAAGACATCACCAATGTTCATTACAAAACTCTTTGGCCGTGGTTCAATGGCGATCCATTTGCCACCTGAAGACAAAACCTCCAACCCTTTGAAATGAAAAGTTGAGAGTAATGTTAAAAAGTTTGAATCGGTGTGATCAGGGGTTACAACTACTTTTCCATCCTCAATTTTTGCGTTTTCTGGGGGACTTCCATCCCATGGTGGATAATGTATTAGTCGAAAAGTGGAACAAGGTTTATCGGAAAATATATCCTCAAAAGAGTTTTCATCAATTCCCAATCCTAATGCTGTCAGTCTTAATATTTCCATTGAAGCCTCGTGCAACTTCTCATAAGTTTCAGTCAAAAAAGTCTTGAAAGGAAACGCTCCATCTTCCTTTGGCCAAACCGAAGGTTCATAGAACCAGTTATCACGCATGTCTATTTTGTTATCTGGGTTGATATCCCTTCCAAATTCAAAAGCTTCTTTCCGACTGGGCGCGTTAGGTTTCAATGGAAAATATCCTCTGTAGATATTTTTATTATTTGGATTCCAATGGTTTCTGGTTAAGGCATTTTTAATTTCGTCAGGTCTGGAGAAGAACCATTCACAAGCTTTATATAACATATCAAAGTCTATTCCCTCTACGTTATCGATAAAGAGAAATCCGACATTTTCTAGGGCGTTAACGACGGTATCAGCCAGGTTTTTTCTATTCCGTTCTGCTTTTAGACATGTCAATGATCGGAAGCTGTGAAATGGCCGCCGCCATTTTTATTTCTTTATCAAACGCAGACAAAATCTAAAAAAATAAACAGAAAACATACACTATTGTACATGTCAAAAACACCATATACCATACGTAAGACTTAAATTTGAGATACTACTTGTCTGGCGGTCGGCATTAGGAGAATACCGACTTGTTCACTTGTTCACCAGGTGTCAGGTCAATGTGACGGAAAGGGAAGTGGTATGCATATCTGTTGTATTCTGACTTGGTAAGCTAAGCACATTAACAAATAAAAAATAATATATAATATAAAAAAAATCGACCTAAATTCGCCCTAGTGCAAGGTAGACTACTCATGACTCGACCATATACAAATTAAATTCATTTTAGTTTAAAACAAAGAGTTTAGTAATCTTTTATCCTTTGCAATGCGAATTTAAAGTTTACAACCAACAAACCAATCGTTGGCAGACCCCTTTTTATGTCCTTTGCACATTGTGAGATTTTTATATCTACTTTTATTGTTAATTTAAACACGTGTGACATCAGAAGCAGTTTTATGATAAATTTATATAGATTTTTCATAAAAATATATTACTTAGTTGCAAAGTAAAATTCCCTGATAATCCCTGTAAAATTGTGCGTTATTTTTATTACAATTATGAAACTTCCACTGGAGATGTAGTTTTCAGCAAACAACATATGTTCGCAGTTTATAGCAAAGATGTCATGACTTTGCGCTTTGATGTGTTGACACTTCCTGTTAGGATGGTAGCATGACGACACCTGCTGTTTTTTCTGAGAATCTGTTAATACCCGACGACGAGGAGTGAACCTATGTGATGCCAACGCAATAATAGGACATAAATAATTATGTTTGTCCTAGTGGTAAACAACAGTGTGTTGCAACTACGTATTTTTATATGAGAGAGAGAGAGAGAGAGAGAGAGAGAGAGAGAGAGAGAGAGAGAGAGAGAGAGAGAGAATTAAATTAAAATCAGGGCTTTTTTATTGTGGTCGACTTTACTACTTCATGGGTTTTTCATAATTCAGCTAAGTTTTTACGATGTAATTCAGTAAAATTTTGGATGCCAGATAATGTTTTATAAGATTCCCAAGTATTGTAGAGAATGATTATTGATAATATGCACAATTGTATTATACTCGAAAAAATAAATCGCAAAATCACAATACTTTGCATTGATTTCTCAATACATATATAAGTGATCAATGACAGATCCAACCGTGTGTAATTTTTTTCTACGAAAAGGCTTATTGTGTTACCCCTGTAAGATTATTTGCAGTTGAATTCACTTAAGTAGATAAGAAAACTTTCAACAGAAAACCTACATATTCGTGGCAATTATGTTAAATATTTATTCAATGCAACATGGTGCCTCGATTGCAGGGTAGTGTTAAGCACGCCATTGGATCACGGTGTCTTTCACCACGTTATTGAATCGGACTGGGGCAGATCCTAGTGTGAGAATTTTTTTATTTGTCGCAGATCGGTGTTTTAACTAGGGTACTCCGGTTTTCTCCAACATTTCAGAACTATTCGCCTCCGTTTATGTTAAACTTACTTGTTTACTATTACTACACTTTACTCCTATTCAATGCATTCACAAGAGCTCGAAGGAAAAACAACAATCGAGATAAGAAAAACAAACATGAAAAGATCTTGTTTATAAAACTGTCTTAATGAAATAATTAGCTGATCTTTCTGCTGACAATGGGATTTATCAAAAAAAAAAAAAAAAAAAAAAACAAAAAAACGGTAGCAATTATTAAAGGTAAAAAAGTTCTACAATGTGTACGTTTTGAAATATTAATGAATATTTATTTAGTTTCGGGCAGTAGTAGTTAAAGCATCTTTACATTGATGAGTTTAATGGTTAAGGCCCCCTGACAAAAAACCGATTTCAAATTAAACAAGACGTATTCAAACGTCATCTACTTGCTAAATTGCAATTTATGCTTTTTTGTACGTGCACCTGTCATCTGTTTTCTGAGAGAGAGAGAGAGAGAGAGAGAGAGAGAGAGAGAGAGAGAGAGAGAGAGAGAGATAATTCAATTAAAATCAGGGCTTCATTTATTGTGGCCGACTTTACCACTTAAGTAGTATTGGTATTTTACGATGTAATTCTGTGAAATTATGGATGTGAGATAATGTAAATACTACTCAGTCAAAAGATTCCAAAGTGTTGTAGTGAATATTTATTGATAATATGGACAACTGTATTATACTCGGAGAAATAAATCCCCATATCACAATACTTTGCATTTATTCTCAATATAGATAGTACGTGATAGATTCGGTGCTAGGTTTATTGTACGACCACTTGTGATGGTACAAATTGTCGCCCTTATATATTTTGTGAGATTTATTGCAATTGAATTCATTTAGGTAAATGAACAAATCTTTCAACAGAAAAAAAAAACCACATTTACAGAAATGTTCCGAAAGGCTTGATTTTATTTTATTTATTTATTTATTTTTTTTTTTTTGGCCATATCATTGGAAATAAACATTCTAAAGGAAATTTTCCATTAAAACACTTCAACTCCACTACTCTTAAATTAAAAAACACAAGGGCTTGAAAAAATCCAACACAGGAACGAAGAAAAAACAGACGTATAGAGTTTGTTAATAAAACAATACAGAATTATATGCTGTCTGTTTTCTATGATGACATTGGTATTTATACAAAAAATGTGAACAATTTACAAAGGTAAAATGTCCAATAGCACAAGTACATTTTGAAATAATTATGAACATTTATCTAATTAAGAAAACGGAGTTGGTAGATTAAGAAACTATGCCACCATAATACGTTTTCATATAAAACTAGACATTAATCATAAAAAATAATTCATTTAAGAAAATGCAAATTTTTCTTGTTGTATCTTTACGCATACGCGTTAATAACACAGATTAGACACAAAACATTTGGAAATTTTAAAACCAAACTTCTCTCTTTTTAAGTAATTATAAGAATAAGTTTGGAGGCCGTAAATACCGTTTAGAACGAGTTTGTCAAATATAAAAATTAGACAATCCCTGACATAATGTGTAGTTACTAGTTATTTTCATCACTGTGCACACGCTTATTGAAAATAAAAATGACATATCTTTTTAGGATGGTAGTATACGGGCACCTGTCGTCTGTTGTGAAAACCTGACGATAAGGTCTCAAAATACTGCCAACGCAAAGCTGGGTTGGCCAATTCTAAATCTTCAAGGCGAATGTATTAAGTGAGTATTAATTAGTGGGAAGGGTGAAACACTTACCGTTTGAGTAAAGCACAATGCTGTTTGAGCTCGGTTTCTTACTGGATTGAAAATTTAAATTTCTTATCAAGAACACTTTGCCTATCAAGCAAAGTTATACATTATCACACTAGGTAAACACTGATGTAAAAATTTTAGATAACAAGTACAGTATACCTATACAGGTTAAATATCCGTAAAGATATAACAAATCGTACTTTAATAAATCTTCAAAATTTTTAGAAAAGGATGTACATCTATTTCAAACAAAGGGCCTTGGTGAGTGAGTGGTCTAAAGCGTGCTTACAGATAAATAACTGTCTCTCATCGCCTTGGTTCAAATTCGAAATTGTTAGTTCACTTGCCGAGAATCGGTGGTTTTTCCGGGCACTCGGGTTTCCTGTACTATCCCAGAACCAACCGCCTCGATATAAGTAAAACATTTCTTGACTAGGGCGTTAATATCATAACTTAGCTTGGCTCGTTTTAAGGTTATATTCAACTATGCTTTTACTTCACAAATTTTATAATTCATAAATAAACAAAAATTTTTCATAACAGCATCAATTTTATACTGAACAGAAATAATAAAAAGAAAAATTTCAAATCAATAACAACATGTACCTGTGTACCTGGTGACAGCAGACACAACTAAAACATGTACTTGTGTGCCTGGTGACAGCAGACACAACTAAAACATGTACCTGTGTATCTGGCGACAGTAGACACAACTAAAACATGTACCTGTGTATCTGGTGACAGCAGACACAACTAAAACATGTACCTGTGTAGCTGATGACAGCAGACACAACTAAAACATGTACCTGTTAACTGGTGACAAAAGACACAACTAAAACATGTACCTGTGTAGCTGCTGACAGCACACGCAACTAAAATCATGTAACTGTGTACGTAGTGACAGCAGACATCAACTAAAACATGTACCTGTGTAGCTGCTGACAGCACACGCAAATAAAAACATGTACCTGTGTACCTGGTGACAGCAGACACAAATAAAAACATGTACCTGGTGACAGCAGATACAACTAAAACATGTACCTTTGTACCTGGTGACAGCAGACACAACTAAAACATGTACCTGTGTAGCTGATGACAGCAGACACAACTAAACATGTACCTGTGTACCTGGTGACAGCAGACACAACTAAAACATGTACGTGTGTAGCTGATGACAGCAGACACAACTAAACATGTACCTGTGTACCTGGTGACAGCAGACACAACTAAAACATGTACCTGTGTAGCTGTTGACAGCAGACACAACTAAAACATGTACCTGTGTACCTGGTGACAGCAGACACAACTAAAACATGTACCTGTGTAGCTGATGACAGCACACGCAACTAAAAACATGTACCTGTGTATCTGGTGACAGTAGACACAACTAAAACATGTACCTGTGTATCTGGTGACAAAAGACACAACTATAACATGTACCTGTGTAGCTGCTGACAGCACACGCAACTAAAAACATGTACCTGTGTACCTGGTGACAGCAGACACAACTAAAACATGTACCTGTGTAGCTGCTGACAGCACACGCAACTAAAAACATGTACCTGTGTACCTGGTGACAGTAGACACAACTAAAACATGTACCTGTGTAGCTGCTGACAGCACACGCAACTAAAAACATGTACCTGTGTACCTGGTGACAGCAGACACAACTAAAACATGTATTTGTGTGCCTGGTGAAAGCAGACACAACGAAAAACATGTACCTGTGTACATGGTGACAGCAGACACAACTAAAACATGTACCTGTGTATCTGCTGACAGCACACGCAACTAAAAACCTGTACCTGTGTATCTGCTGACAGCACACGCAAATAAAAACCTGTACCTGTGTAGCTGATGACAGCAGACACAACTAAAACATGTACCTGTGTACCGGGTGACAGCAGACACAACTAAAACATGTACCTGCGTAGCTGATGACAGCACACGCAACTAAACATGTACCTGTGTATCTGGTGACAGTAGACACAACAAAAACACGTACCTGTGTATCTGGTGACAAAAGAAACAACTAAAACATGTACCTGTGTAGCTGCTGACAGCACACGCAAATAAAAACATGTACCTGTGTACCTGGTGACAGCAGACACAACTAAAACATGTACAGCTGTACTTGGTAACAACAGACACAACTAAAACATGTACCTTTGTACTTGGTGACATAAGACACTAAAACATGTATTTGTGTACCTTGTGACAGAAGCCACAACTAAAATCATGTACCTGTGTACCTAGTGACAGCAGACACAACTAAAAACATGTACCTGTGTACCTGGTGACAGCGGGAACAATAAATGCATGTGCCCGTGTACCTGCTGACAGCATACACAACTAAAACATGTATTTGAGTACCTTGTGACAGCAGACACAACTAAATATTTGCCTGTGTATCTGGTGACATCAGACAACTAAAACAAGTACCCGTGTAGCTGAAGACAGCAGACAGAACTAAAACATGTACCTGTGTACCTGGTGACATCAGACACAAATAAACCGTGTATCTGTGTAGCTGGTTACAGCAGACACAACTAAACCGGTGTACCTGTGTAGCTTCTGCCAGAAGACAAAACTAAAACAAGTACCTTTGTACCTTATGGCAGCAGACACAATTAAAACATGTACCTGTGTAGCTGGTGACATCAGACACAACTAAAACATGTACTTGTGTACCTGTTGACAGCAGACACAACTAAAACATGTACCGGTGTAGCTGTTGACAGCAGACACAACTAAAACATGTACCTGTGTAGCTAATGACAGCAGACACAACTAAACTTGTGTACCTGTGTAGCTGATGACAGCAGACACAACTAAACTCGTGTACCTGTGTAGCTGATGACAGCAGAATCAACTAAAACATGTACCTGTGTAGCTAATGACAGCAGACACAACTTAAACCGTGTACCTGTGTAGCTGATGACAGCAGACACAACTAAACTCGTGTACCTGTGTAGCCGGTGACAGCAGACACAACTTAACCCGTGTACCTGTGTAGCTGATGACAGCAGACACAACTCGATCCTGTGTACCTGTGTAGCTGGTGACAGCAAACACAACTAAACCAGTGTACCTGTGTAGCTGATGACAGCAGACACAACTGAACCCGTGTACCTGTGTAGCTGGTGACAGCAGACACAACTAAACCAGTGTACCTTGTAGCTGGTGACAGCAGACACAAATAAACCCGTGTACCTGTGTAGCTGATGACAGCAGACACAACTGAACTCGTGTACCTGTCTAACAGGTGACAGCAGACACAACTAAACTCGTGTACCCGTGTAGCCGGTGACAGCAGACACAACTAAACCCGTGTACCTGTGTAGCTGATGACAGCAGACACAACTAAACTCGTGTACCCGTGTAGCCGGTGACAGCAGACACAACTTAACGTGGTACCTGTGTAGATAATGACAGCAGACACGACTGAACCCGTGTACCTGTGTAGCCGGTGACAGCAGACACAACTGAACCCGTGTACCTGTGTAGCTTGTGAAAGCAGACACAACTAAACCAGTGTACCTGTTTAGCTGATGACAGCAGACACATCTAAAACTGTGTACCTGTGTAGCTGATGACAGCAGACACAACTTAAACCGTGTACCTGTGTAGCTGATGACAGCAGACACAACTAAACTCGTGTACCTGTTTAGCTGATGACAGCAGACACAACTAAAACATGTACCTGTGTAGCTAATGACAGCAGACACAACTAAAACCGTGTACCTGTGTAGCTGATGACAGCAGACACAACTAAACTCGTGAACCCGTGTAGCCGGTGACAGCACACACAACTTGACCAGTGTACCTGTGTAGCTGCTGACAGCACACGCAACTAAAAACATGTACCTGTGTACCTGGTGACAGCAGACACAACTTAAACATGTACCTGTGTAGCTGCTGACAGCACACGCAACTAAAAACATGTACCTGTGTACCTGGTGACAGCAGACACAACTAAAACACGTACCTGTGTAGCTGCTGACAGCACACGCAACTAAAAACATGTACCTGTGTACCTGGTGACAGCAGACACAACTAAAACATGTATTTGTGTGCCTGGTGAAAGCAGACACAACGAAAAACATGTACCTGTGTACATGGTGACATCATACACAAATAAACCCGTGTATCTGTGTAGCTGGTTACAGCAGACACAACTAAACCGGTGTACCTGTGTAGCTTCTGACAGAAGACAAAACTAAAACAAGTACCTTTGTACCTTATGGCAGCAGACACAATTAAAACATGTACCTGTGTAGCTGGTGACATCAGACACAACTAAAACATGTACTTGTGTACCTGTTGACAGCAGACACAACTTAAACATGTACCGGTGTAGCTGTTGACAGCAGACACAACTAAAACATGTACCTGTGTAGCTAATGACAGCAGACACAACTAAACGTGTGTACCTGTGTAGCTGATGACAGCAGACACAACAAAACTCGTGTACCTGTGTACATGGTGACAGCAGACACAACTAAAACATGTATTTGTGTGCCTGGTGAAAGCAGACACAACGAAAAACATGTACCTGTGTACATGGTGACAGCAGACACAACTAAAACATGTACCTGTGTAGCCGGTGACAGCAGACACAACTTAACCCGTGTACCTGTGTAGCTGATGACAGCAGACACAACTCGATCCTGTGTACCTGTGTAGCTGGTGACAGCAAACACAACTAAACCAGTGTACCTGTGTAGCTGATGACAGCAGACACAACTGAACCCGTGTACCTGTGTAGATGGTGACAGCAGACACAACTAAACCAGTGTACCTTGTAGCTGTTGACAGCAGACACAAATAAACCCGTGTACCTGTGTAGCTGATGACAGCAGACACAACTGAACTCGTGTACCTGTCTAACCGGTGACAGCAGATACAACTAAACTCGTGTACCCGTGTAGCCGGTGACAGCAGACAAACTAAACCCGTGTACCTGTGTAGCTGATGACAGCAGACACAACTAAACTCGTGTACCCGTGTAGCCGGTGACAGCAGACACAACTTAACGTGGTAACTGTGTAGCTAATGACAGCAGACACGACTGAACCCGTGTACCTGTGTAGCCGGTGACAGCAGACACAACTTAACCCGTGTACCTGTGTAGCTTGTGAAAGCAGACACAACTAAACCAGTGTACCTGTTTAGCTGATGACAGCAGACACAACTAAAACCGTGTACCTGTGTAGCTGATGACAGCAGACACAACTAAACTCGTGTACCTGTTTAGCTGATGACAGCAGACACAATTAAAACATGTACCTGTGTAGCTAATGACAGCAGACACAACTAAAACCGTGTACCTGTGTAGCTGATGACAGCAGACACAACTAAACTCGTGTACCTGTGTAGCTGATGGCAGCAGACACAACTGAACCTGTGTACCTCTGTAGCTGGTGACAGCAAACACAACTAAACCAGTGTACCTAAAATATGAAAAGACAAGAAGTTAAACAGTTCAGTTGATAAAATTGTCAATTTGTTTAAACATCTGCTAGTTTAGCCAAATCGTATAAACATTTCAAAATATTGATGACAGGCGTGCTGGCATTACAAGCTAGATTTCATTCACAAATTGCTTTGACTAAAATTGCTTTTATTTCGTACATAAAATGTATATTTCATGTTTGAACAGGTATAAAAACACAACAAGAAGTCAATTGGCCATTACGCTTACCAGGTGATGTGACTCATATTGCAAGCTGTATATGAAATATCTAATGTCTAGCTATAGTTTATTTGTGACCTTGAATTTTAAATCTATGACCTTGACCTACACTTCTAATAGTACCTACGGTGTACAATGTAATATCTGGTTCTGTTTATCTCAACAAGTTCAGCTTTGATATCAGAAAAAAAGGAACAGTCGTGTAATTATTATACAAAGCACTTTAAACCACGCTATATAATACCTCATTAAACGGTTATTAAACAAAATGAGGTCGAAATGTGACCTTTTTGACAAGTCTTACTAAAAGTAATCAAATAATGCTTTAAGGAGTACAAGTCTATACATGTATAAAATGTTTATAATTTTTCATGTACATTGACCAACACACACGTTTCGGCAAATTGTCCTTAAATGTATTACCATTTCAATAATTAGATCAAATGACCAAGATATCCAAATATGTAACAACTATAACTGTTAAAATTTAAATTTTAATGTGCACATTTCGGAAAATCATGGTGTACAGCTTGTAAAATTAAACATAACTTAAAGGACTGCACTTATACATGGTAATCAGCTACGGAAACCGGTACGTGCCACTTACAAAAAAAAACAAAAAACAAAAAAAAAAAACAAAACTTAGGTTGTAATTACGACTTAGTATCGTGACATAG
The DNA here is from genome assembly GCA_029721355.1 of Tegillarca granosa. Classification (NCBI taxonomy): domain Eukaryota; kingdom Metazoa; phylum Mollusca; class Bivalvia; order Arcoida; family Arcidae; genus Tegillarca; species Tegillarca granosa. Next base: position 17,421,139 of record CM056610.1, on the reverse strand, counting down.
ATATCTAAGTCGTAATTACGAGAGAGTAGGTTGTAATTACGAGATAGTAAGTCGAAATTACGAGATATAAAAATTGTTTGTAATTGGCACAAACCACTTTCATTTCACTTGGCCCATTAGATTTATATGTGATCAAAATGTTAATGCATGACGAACGAAGCTCAACTGAGGATTGAGGATGAACCATTACAATAGATTATCTATGTTTTCAGTCTTCTAGACAGCACTTTGTATTTAAAGTCAAATTTACTGTTAAATTAAACTTATATCGTCAATACTTACTAACTTGGCGTCTGATCTGTACTATTGTTTAGTAAGTTGTGTTTGATAAGCTCAGATAGTATATGTAAAACTATATACTATCTAACTACGTCGTAAAAATGTCATTTTATGTTGGACGAATTTATCATATCTTGCATATGTTCATGTACCATTGGCTGTTACACAACAAGCGTGTTAAAAGTGTGTTTATTCATGTGTTACGGCAATCGTTATAAATAAAAATCAGCATTTCGTTGTACGTAGTAAATATGTCATACATGATAAACTATCAGCGGAATATTTATTGAATATGGACTTTTTTTTAATACCATTAACCTTTTGATTTCTACAAAGCTACATTGCTATTAGCTCTCTCTCTCTCTCTCTCTCTCTCTCTCTCTCTCTCTCTCTCTCCTCTGTGTGTGTGTTACGGATCACAGGTCCAAATTATATTCCTGTTGATGCAAATTCATGTATATTTTAAGTAAAAAGATTTTTTAATAATTAAAAATGTAAACAAAAAAATAAATAAATAAATAAATGAACAATTGAATAAATAAATAATGATAACAGATATGTGTACTTAAAAATGTTTAACATTTTTGACATTTTATCAAATACCATATCAAGGTTGGGCTTTTCTTAACAGTTTATTCATGAAATATTTCAAAAGACGGCGTATAAATTGGTTTTTCTTGTTTAAAGACATTTAAGTACGACTTCAACAAAATAAAGGAGAGGGATATGAACACTCTTGAATATAAATGACCTTTTTAACCTTACAAAAGGGGTCAAACTCATATGAGTAATTACTTACTTGATGTCTGTACACTACGTTGTGTGGATAGTATGATCTTTTTTAGGTCGTATGAGTTCTGTGTCGACAATCATGTGTTTAAAATATACGATTCCATGCGTCATCAGATGTTATATTTATGCAAACGGCTTGTTTGACAAACCATATGATTTGTATAGATATATGAGATACATGTATAAGTACATAAATCTGCTTGTTGACCTGATTTTGTTTTACAAACCGGTAAACAATCGGGAGAGGGGGGGCTTATCTATAAATAGATTTTCTGCATCTTCTTTACTCTTCTAGTAAATTTTTGCATCAACAATGTCACATCTATTCGCGATAATACATCACGGAACACACCGTAAAGCAGCCGTGGTTTTATCACGAAAACTTGTTCATAACTATAATAATCAATGCGGGAACAATTTCACACTTCAACCAAATAATAATAATAATAATAATAATAATAATATAAATGTGACGTAATGGGCGTAAAATCTTCTCCAGATAAACCTTAGTTATTTCATATATAACATTCTTAAGTCATGTAGTTTCAGATTTAAACCAATGGTAGCCATGGGGCTCAAAATGGATAAATGGCAAGGCACTAAGAGAGGAAATTGCTCTAAATTATATATTTGTCAATATCTGTTGAAAACAATTAACGTTTTGTACATTCATATATATTAGAGAATGGTAGGTATTGATATGATGATCATTTTGATATATGGTTCAAGGTAATAACTTTCATGGTCAAGGTCACAGATGGAAAAAAGAAGACTAAAATTGTTAATTATTTTGAAAACTATTAACTTTTTGTATAGGTATGTATTGTATGTAGAATATTGTAGAAATTAATATGATGATGATTTTGATATATGGTTCAAGGCCATGTGTTTTTTGGTTCTATGCTGTCAATATAAACAATTGGTTAACCAACTTGCTCTTGTTTCAAACTATATAACATACTGTAAAGTTTTACCGAAACTGACAAAATATTTATGAGTAATTCATGCTAAATATCTTCCGCTTATTGCCACTTTACCTCGAGACATACATTTAATTAGATAAGAAACTGACAGGTCTTTGTAATCTATTTTATGTATTACGATTTTAATGACAAATAAATTACATTCCTATCATGTTACATTTTGAGTAAGAAATCAAGGCGAATTTTCAGCTTTCAGATATTCAAAATAAATAAATTTCCGTTTTTATAGTGCACTTGCCATAAAAGCCAAATTAAAATGAACAGCGAAAACTGAGGCATTATCAATATATATGATGATCTATAAAAAGATTTGAAAAATCCAATATCTATATTAAGTCAAAATATAACCAGCCTTCATGTACCAAAAACTTGTTTATCTAAACAAAAATATCTTTGCTTACAACTTTAATGTCAAGGGCATAATAATAATAATAATAATAATAATAATAATAATAATAATAATAATGATGATGATGATGATGATGATGATGCTACTGATAAAAATAATGATAATGAGGTAGTTTTTATGATAATAAGCAGGTAAAGGTCAGTCGGAAATACAAAATTTTTTTGTAAAGTATTTTTTCTCCCTTTTTGTTCAATGATGGAACTTCTAACCTAAACTCCAATTTGAATGAAATTATTCGAAAACCCAACGAAGCCTGTCATACATATTGAAGACAATGGTAATATCAAATATACTGAATATCCCCTGTATTAAATGTAGACCTGAAATACATGGCTCCGAACGGCTTTTTTATAATACTGATGTTGCCGTTTCGGAGCCATGATGCCATCCTTTACAAAAACAGGGGAAATTATTTGACCTACACGCAGGTTATAAATTTCTCATAATCACAGGATTTACGGGTGTCTGAACGATCTCATTATATATTGCCTTACCAAAACATTAATGAATCGATCCGCGATGTTTATTCTATCAAGTTAGTAAAAATATCCAAGTTTTAAATCCATTTGTAGAAGCTACCGGCGCAAATATTTTTTGCGGGTCGCCATGTTTTAAATATGCATTATTAGGCCTCGCGCATGCGTGCAATTATATTTTTCAACGGGACATCGAGTACTTATTTGTTTAACCAATCTCATCGATGACTTTTTAACCTGGATTTGACACCAGCTTCCAATAAAAATAAAATATGTTCACAATTATTGCAATTAAAGCCATTTGATTAAAAATTCCTCATTTTCGCGCATGCCCGATTTGCGCCGGTAGCTTTTACAAATGGATTTAAAACTTGAATATTTTAACTAAATTGATTAAATAAACATCGCGGATCTATTCATTAATGTTTCTGGTAAGGCAATATGTAATGAATTCGTTCAAACACCCGTTAATCCTGTGATTATAAGAATTTTATAACCTGCATGTAGGTCAATGTAATTTCCCCAGTTTTTACATAGGATGGCATCATGGCTCTGAAACGGCAACATTAGTATAATAAAAAAGCTGTTCGGAGCCATGTATTTCAGGTCTATCCCCACCACACACAGTGCTTTGATAGAACCATACACAGTCTTTCACCAAGTGAGCTAATGATAATGAAAACTGTATGTAAGTTACCTTGTCATCTAAGGTAAAGCGATGATATATTCCTGCTGGAAGTACCAAAAGGTCACCCTTAACGACTTCAATCCTAATCCATTTATCATCTTGATCTCTCACATCAAAATATCCACTTCCTTCTGTTATGTATCGGATTTCCTCATCAGAATGGATGTGCTCTTCAAAGAACATTTTTAACTGAAAGAGACAAAGTACATTTGAAATTTACTGCATTAGTGGATCAGAACAGCACAAATTAAAGGTATCATTTCCAATCCTGACCAGGTCATACAAAAGACTTTAAAATTTAAGATATTGCTTCCCCAACTAATGTGCAGCATGTTATATCATACCTTAGTCATATAGTTTGTCTGGAATATACATGTTATCTCATACCTTTGTCATGTAGTTTGTCTGGACTACATGTTATCTCATACCTTAGTCATGTAGTTTGTCAGGAATATACATGTTATCTCATACATTTGTCATGTAGTTTGTCTGGACTACATGTTATCTCATAACTATGTCATGTAGTTTGTCAGGACTACATGTTATATCATACCTTAGTCATATAGTTTGTCTGGAATATACATGTTATCTCATACATTTGTCATGTAGTTTGTCTGGACTAAATGTTATCTCATACCTTAGTCATATAGTTTGTCTGGAATATACATGTTATCTCATACATTTGTCATGTAGTTTGTCTGGACTAAATGTTATCTCATACCATAGTCATGTAGTTTGTCTGGAATATACATGTTATCTCATACATTTGCCATGTAGTTTGTCTGGACTACATGTTATCTCATACCTTAGTCATGTAGTTTGTCTGGACTACATGTTATCTCATACCTTAGTCATATAGTTTGTCTGGACTACATGTTATCTCATACCTTTGTCATGTTGTTTGTCTGGACTACATGTTATCTCATACCTTAGTCATGTAGTTTGTCTGGACTACATGTTATCTCATACCTTAGTCATGTAGTTTGTCTGGACTACATGTTATCTCATACATTTGCCATGTAGTTTGTCTGGACTACATGTTATCTCATACCTTAGTCATGTAGTTTGTCTGGAATATACATGTTATCTCATACATTTGCCATGTAGTTTGTCTGGACTACATGTTATATCATACCTTAGTCATGTAGTTTGTCTGGACTACATGTTATATCATACCTTTGTCATGTAGTTTGTCTGGACTACATGTTATCTCATACCTTAGTCATGTAGTTTGTCTGGAATATACATGTTATCTCATACCTTAGTCATGTAGTTTGTCTGGACTACATGTTATATCATACCTTTGTCATGTAGTTTGTCTGGACTACATGTTATCTCATACCTTAGTCATATAGTTTGTCTGGAATATACATGTTATCTCATACATTTGCCATGTAGTTTGTCTGGACTACATGTTATCTCATACCTTAGTCATATAGTTTGTCTGGAATATACATGTTATCTCATACATTTGCCATGTAGTTTGTCTGGACTACATGTTATCTCATACATTTGCCATGTAGTTTGTCTGGACTACATGTTATATCATACCTTAGTCATGTAGTTTGTCTGGAATATACATGTTATCTCATACCTTAGTCATATAGTTTGTCTGGAATATACATGTTATCTCATACATTTGCCATGTGGAGTTAATAGACTTAGTCAATTTGCCATCATTGCAAAATTGCAAAATTTCTCAGTAAAGCTGGATAATCACAAATTATATTATAGAAAGCTTAAGTATACAATGTACATTGGACTGTGAGATTGTAAATTCATTTTATCAAGAAAATTAAAAACTTTTCAGAAGTTTTATTTTTACAGACAGATGAGCTGTGTGTAAAACATGTCTGATTATACTTTAGCTTGAGAAATCTCAATTTAAGTAAAATATATTGCCACTTGCACAACTTTATAGCAGTAACACTAAGATTGACCACCTGGCAATTTGTTTTTGCTACATCCAGTTATACCCAAAGGTCTCGAGATCCTTTTTCAAGTAAATGTGTATTTAATTTTTTAAATTTTTTTCTGCTTAATCGAGTTAAACTCAAAGGTCTCGAGATCCTTTTTCAGGTACAAGTAAATGTGTATTTCAATATTTTTAATTTGTTTTTTCTTCCTCGAGTTATACTCAAAGGTCTCGAGGACCTTTTCAAGTAAATGTGTATTTCAATATTTTTAATTTGTTTTTTCTTCCTCGAGTTATACTCAAAGGTCTCGAGGACCTTTTCAAGTAAATGTGTATTTCAATATTTTTAATTTGTTTTTTCTTCCTCGAGTTATACTCAAAGGTCTCGAGGACCTTTTCAAGTAAATGTGTATTTCAATATTTTTAATTTGTTTTTTCTTCCTCGAGTTATACTCAAAGGTCTCGAGATCCTTTTCAAGTAAATGTGTATTTCAATATTTTTAATTTGTTTTTTCTTCCTCGAGTTATACTCAAAGGTCTCGAGATCCTTTTCAAGTAAATGTGTATTTCAATATTTTTAATTTGTTTTTTCTTCCTCGAGTTATACTCAAAGGTCTCGAGATCCTTTTCAAGTAAATGTGTATTTCAATATTTTTAATTTGTTTTTTCTTCCTCGAGTTATACTCAAAGGTCTCGAGATCCTTTTCGAGTAAATGTGTATTTCAATATTTTTAATTTGTTTTTTCTTCCTCGAGTTATACTCAAAGGTCTCGAGATCCTTTTCGAGTAAATGTGTATTTCAATATTTTTAATTTGTTTTTTCTTCCTCGAGTTATACTCAAAGGTCTCGAGATCCTTTTCAAGTAAATGTGTATTTCAATATTTTTAATTTGTTTTTTCTTCCTCGAGTTATACTCAAAGGTCTCGAGATCCTTTTCAAGTAAATGTGTATTTCATTCTTTTAAATTTGTTTCTTTTTTAATTTAGTTATACTCAAAGGTCCGAGATCTTTTTATAAGTAAATGTGTAATTCAATATATTCTCAGGAATGTTAAGTATGGTTTATTTTTTTAAACTCATTTTAAAAAAAATTGTTATTTAAAAAGTTTTTGTTTGTTTTTTTCTCTTTTCAGAAATAACAGACTGAAGGAGCAACAAGCAAATAAATACAGACATCATGCGTCTAAGGCCGTTCAGGATTTATTTGAAAAATCACAGTAGATCTGAACATGATACCATAAACCAGAATGCATCCTTATTTGTAAAAATGGACACCTTCGAAACCAGATACAACACTTAAAATTGGTTACAGAATAACCATCTATTGACAAGAGTCAAATTGACAATGAAATGGATTGATAACTGAGAATACCCATGATTAACAAAGCAAGGTTTTTTAGAAGTAAATTCTGCTAAAAGACAAATTGTGCTTTTTCTTAATACAAAAGTGATATCTTTTCAGACATATTGTGGCCTGTTTAACTTTACTTTTAAATATTCTTTTATATCCAATGACCGTATGTCCTTAATAAATAAATTTCCTTTTGTAACAATATAAAGATTAAGATAATAAACCAAAAACATTAACATGAATTGGAACTTGTTTCTATTGGCAACATTTTTAGCTCACCTGAGCACATAGTGCTCAAGTGAGCTGTTGTGATGGGTCATTGTCCGTCGTGTGTCGTCCTTCTTGCATCAACTTTTACTTGTTAACTCTCCAGAGGCCACAAATTTAGTCCAATCTTTATCAAACTTGCTAGAATGATCTTCTTGACAAAAGCTAGCTCAATTTTGTATATTGGCCATACTGGTTCAATAAATAGGTTAATAGGTCAAATTATAGAAAAACCTTGTTAACACTTCTGAGGCCTCCAATTTCACCTAATCTTCATCAACCTTGCTCAGGATGATGCTCTTGACAAAAGCTAGCTTAATTTTGTATATAGATCATGTTGGGTTAATAAGTAGGTCACTGAGAGAAATTATAGAAAAACCTTGTTAACACTCCTGGGCCCATAATTTTATCCCAATCTTATCAGGCTTTCTCAGAATGATCCTCTTGACAAAAGCTAGCTTAAGGATGTTTAAGGGTCATGTTGGGTCAATAAGAAGGTCACTAGGTCAAATTATAGAAAAAGTCCAGTTCACTAAAATCAAGCTGAGTGTACCTCATTTTCAGGTGAGTGTCCAAGGTCTTCATGGTCCTCTTGTTGGCATGTTGGACAAGTGGTCTAAGTCACATGCCTACATCATTATGTTTAGTGAGTTGGTAGAGTGCTCGCTTTGTATTAGGGAGGTTCGGGGTTCGAAGTCAGACTGGGTCTGACCAATACTTGAAAACTGGTAGTGACCATTTATTTGCCAAGCATTCCGCATTTAGTTATGAAAGTCATGGGGTTCTTCAGAGTAGACCTTAAAAACTGAAGTGCAGTGTAATGACAGGCATGGCACCCTACAGAACCCTCCCTGCACATTGCCCTAACCACACTGCAAATTTAAAGGTAAACATTTCTGTCACTTCATCTACAGTTGGTGAGGTCTCGATATAAGTGAAATATTCTTGATTGGGACGTTTCAACCTCTTAGATGAAATTGATTCACATGCTCACGAATTAAAGTACATCTTACTGAGTAGGTTTGAATCCCACAGTGAGAGAACCTAGGATGAGAAAGTTTTACAGTTTCTTGTTGAAAGCCTTTGTCTATCTCCAAGCACTACAGTTTACTCCATCAGCTTAGGACAGACTACCTAGCTAATTATGTGAAAGAATCAGTATTTTGACGGGGTCTAAAACACCAATTGCCCTCTCCACTCTACTCCAGTATACCCTGAATAGAACCATAGTAGGCATACGATATCAGAAAACTAATGAATATTGGCTACTTATACAACAGACTGCATCATTATCACCTTTTTACAAACTTAGGATGAATAATTGTAGAGACAAACATGCAGCATTTGTTTTTCAAAATACTGATATCATCTTTTAAGATAAACTTTCAGAATATTTTATTTTAATTTGATAACAACCAATGAAAGTCATAATTTTTATTTCAAATGCAGGAACAACTAATTGTAACAATGTCACTATTGTGTTACATTATGTGTACTCATCTACAGATTTATTTTATAAAACCATTTCTCTAAATTGTTCCTTTTTTTGAGTGGCATGTTATGTTATTACAAGTTTTATGCCTTCACTGAAGAAATTGAGTTCACACATATAATCTAATGCATTAAATGAGAAGTTTGTTGGTTTTATTGCTGTTTAATCTTACATTAGCAATTTTCCAGCCAGTCATGACAAGAGGAAGTTTATTATTTCTTAGGATAGATTAAAGAACAAGTTTGTGTATATGAGATGTGCAAGCATGTTTTATTGTTTGCCATACTCAGTGATTTTCACATGCTAGCTCAAAGAACCAGTCTGCTTTATACAAGTACCCAACTCTTATTCACATGATGTCAATGTGTCAACCATCAGTGCTCTCTCCTTAAGTTTAATTCTTATGATTGACCTTTTGTTTTTTTATTTGGAAAATTGCAATGCAGGCATTCCTTTTTGATGTATTGAGACATTTTTGTCTGATGGAAGCAAAAACAAAATGTCAAGGCCATGGCATTTTGATTACCCGAGCTTTAAAATGCTATATCATGACTAAGTTTAAAGATTTTGACATGGAAGATAACCTTTTGATGTTTTTGCAGCACTCTCTGTAATTAAACCAGATCAAAGGTCATGAGTGATAAGAAATAGAATGTTGGTCTTCCTGTATTAAGGTGGTTAGTTTGGATATAAGACATTACTTCATAATTACTGAATAAGTTTTTTGTTGAGAAATATTTTGTTACACAGTTTCAATAAATATTTATTTTGTTTATTGCAACTTACAAAATGTCTTAAAGTGGATTTTATTTTGTATCAAAACACTTTCACTGGTCATTTTCTATCAGATGCATCTATTTGATCCCTTATTTTGAAATAAAACTGAGGAATGGGGTAATGGTGATTTACATACTACCACAATCACAGTTAACAGTCTAGTCAAATGGGTTCTGATCTAAAACTGATTACAATATCATACATATTGTTACAAATGTAAGGTACTCAATTACAAAAAGCTAAGGCTCTACCAAAACCTCATCAAAAGGCTGTACATTTTTTGAAAGTGAGATAATCAAAATTTTATCTTAAATTTCAGAGCTACCAGGCTAACCGCTTTCCAGTACTTTCAGTACTTTGATTATACGATGGCATCATGGCTCCAAAACGGCAACATCAGTATTATAAAAAAGCCGTTCGGAGTTCAGGTCTAGTATTATCCAAAAATAATTATCAAATATCAAATTTATTTGAACATATACATTAACTTATAGATAAAGATTATGATAATGATAAATAATAAATTATTTAGAAATCGTAAGAAAAGTTGCTATATTTATATAAACCAATAAATGATACATAGAACGTGAAAATATTGAAAAAATAGAAAAATATTTTCGACATTGATTTTGCCACTTTTTAGTATAAATGTGTTCAGTTTCTGTGGATTCGATTCTAGTCAAGTTTAATTTAAACTTAAGCCACAACATTAATGGATATGGGCGAATATGTTGTATTTTCAAATTTGGGTATTGCAATCTTATATTAGTTTAAGAACACCGGAACTGGAAAATATGGCTATCGTATATTATCATGTTGTTATCGTATCCTTTGATCTTTTAAGTGGCTCAGTTGTAAAGTGTCCACCTCCAAGCCGGAGGTTATGTGTTCAAACTCTGACCTGCTCATACATCAGATTTCAAAGTTTGAGATACTGCTTCCTCGCCTAATATTCGACATTACGAGGATAATGACGGGAAGGGGCGTGGTATGCTGTCTGTAGTGTGGTAGTATCATAACAAAAAGCTGTCCTGAGTGCGGCTGTACAAAGCAGACGACAGATACACGCGCACGGACTGAAAATCGCTATTGCAATGTAAAACTGCAATTAACTCGCCAGTAAACAACTTGAGCCAAACTTTTACAAAGCATTTAACAAACATAAAATTCCCACCCCTTTTGATTCCCGGATGTAGGTCTGTTATTGCGAGTCATTTATCCTCTGTTAGGTTAAATGTTAACTTTGTAAATTGTAAACTAATTATTTTATTAACAAAATAAAAACTAACGACAGCATCATCCGGGTTTTTCATATTGCGATATATTTCGAATACACAGTATTCCTTATCAAGCTTACATTTTAACTGAAACACAACATGGCAAGATATATATATAAACATACTATTGTTAAACAGATGATACAATATAATGACATAGTACAATTATAGATGATTTCAATTATAAAAACCCAAATAAGTTTACAGCCTAAGGGTTATTGGAACACATTCAGTAAGAAAGTGGTCCCATCTCCTGCTAATTGTTTGTTTAAAGTTGGCTTTTCAAGTTTAATATGTAAAGCCTCCAGCATCGCCAAATCAAAGTCTGTGTTACGTTTATTAAGGGTTTTAATGCATTGGTAATACTGGATTCTTTACATGTTTACAAGTTTCCATGTGGTTAAATATGTCACTTCCTCTTTTAAAATGTTACATTTATTCGTCTCTGAAGGTATCTTTTTGTCTTACCTACATAGGTAGTACTTGGATTGTCCAAGTATTGAAATTTATATATTACAGATGCCTTCAGGTGACTATTACTTCTGTCTTTAAGTGAGAAGTAATTTCTTATTTCAAAGGAGGAGAATACTATATTAACATGGATGTTTTTTGACCGTCAAAAACTAAAAAGGTCACGAGGTCTTTCAGAGATGACCAAAACCGATGCCACGTGTCGCGTAAGGTGTAAGGTGTTGCGCGATAAAGAACCCAACCTGCTCATTGTCCTGAGTGCACCTCACTGCAAAAACCAACACTTCTGGTACTTCACCTTTAACTGGTTACGTCTCGATAAAAGTGAAATGTTCTTGACTGTGACATTAACCCCATTTAATCAATAAATTTTTATATCGTTGAACATGACTTTGATAATTTAAAAAAAAAAAATGAAAAAGCAATGACACAACAATAGAAAACACATCTTTAGCCTTTTTAAATCAAAAATATTATGAATTAATTTTAGTAACAACACAACTTATATATTTGAAAACAATTTTATTAAAAAAATAAACTTCACGCAATGAAACAATCAAATTTAAAATAGAGTTTGTTTTCATTTATTCAACGTATTTAAGCCAAATTACGTATACATTCTCATGAAAACAATTATCCAAATATATGATAAAATAAAGGAAAAAACCGGGTTAATGCCGTACCGTCATCCTATTTGCATACACCGCAGGCATAGTTGATAGATATTATTTAGCATTAATATTTTGTTGTGTACAATAGTTAATCTTTTAGATTTAAACACATATTTCGTATTTTTAACACACAAGGGGCACCTGTTTTCCACACTTTTATTCATGCAAAATATTAATAATGTTATAAATGTAAGCTCTAGTAGTCTAATTACAAAAAAAAAAAAAAAAAAAAAAAAAAAAAAAAAAAAAAAAAAAAGAAACATAGAAAAAGAAAGATTTAAACCGGTACTTTCAGATTGAAATTAATTAATTCAATATGAAAATAAATAAAATAAATGACAAACTGAAAAAAATAGAAACTGAAAAAAAAGAAAGAAAGAAAAAGAAAGATTTAAACCGGTACTTTCAGATTGAAATTAATTAATTCAATATGAAAATAAATAAAATAAATGACAAACTGAAAAAAATAGATAAAATAAATAAATAAAAGATAAACATAATATTGATAATACATGTATTATAAATATAAACTTTAGTAAAAAGATTCATAGTTTCAACCAGTTATTTAAATAAATGATAATAGTGTGAAAACTCATTTTTAGCAAAAGCAGCAGATTTTCCGTAAAATTCATCTTGTTTTTTCTTTTCTATATTTTTAAAAAAATTGTACATGTACATCTGTAACTCCATAAATTAGTTATTGATTTTTGATGACAATATGTCGTCTACCAACTGCCTGAGTTCAAATATTTTTATACTTTTTATTATATACACAATCCCAATTCACTGGAACTTTTACAAATGCACATTCCAAGTAATGACGAATAATCACATCCAGTTATCTCCTTGTTGGCGTCGCTACATTGACTTTTAGTTAACTGACTGCATTCATACACACATCCTGTCTGAACGGATGTACAAAATGGTTGATTTTCACAAAATGTCCCTGTTTCAAGTTGTGGACAGGTGAAGGTCATGACTACATTAGACCCTGAAGTGAATGTTGTCATGTAAACAACAGAAACAACAAAAACTGAAATTACAAAAAAGTGAATAAATAAATAAATAAATAAATAAATAAATAAATAAATAAATAAATAAATAAATAAATAAATAAAATGTCTTAACACACACACACACACACACAAAAACACTATATATATAATAATATCTGTAACTGAAATACAGGTTTTAGCAACAACAAACAAAATCAAGAAAACGTCACATGACAAGTTATTGCCAGGAACAGCGAAACAAGACAGTTAAGGATTTACAAAATTATTAAACCACCTGTACAAATTCTCAAATTTCGTTTGTGTACATAATTGTTTTTGTTTTCGTATTTTCCCCCGTTTTCGTCAAATTAAGCTAAATGTTATTTTGAAATGTTACTTCAAGATGAAAAAATTATGTCGTGGGAACAATTATTATTTTCAAGGGATCTGATTAACAACCTTATTTGTATTTCCTGTATTTCCTTATTGACCTTTCATCAGCTTACCATCATACAATAACAAAAAAAGGCCGATTCAGTTTTACACATGGCCTTTAATCAAGGAAGTGGAGCCGGGTGCTCCGGAAACACCTTCTGTCTTGCTAGTTACATCCGTCACGTACAAAATCAAACCCGAAGATAAAAGGAACATTGTAATATGGAATATTTTATATTTCAATAACTTTATGTCGTTTATGTCACACTTACCTATTAAAAGACAGGATTTGATTGAAACCATCTTAAAAATAGTAGTTACCAATATACCTCTGAAAAAAAAGAATCGTTTATAAGGAACATGTGAATAATGCATTAACTAAATGGCGTAAAAAGACTGTACAATGTATGTTTTTTATGTGACTGGCAAGAGTACACGAACCTACTATTGAATGACCACAAAATATTTAAGTATTTCTGAAAGCATTTAATGGACTCGCACCATACAAAAAAATAAACAAACAAATAAATAAATAAATAATAAATAAATAAATAAATTGAGATTTGCAAAAGAATGGTTCTGGGATTAGATTCATGTCTTTTCCTCTAAATACAACCATTGTTTTCGCTTTTTATCCCTGTATATTATATTTCATAAATATAAACGGTCATTGCGAAGTTTTAAATGTGACATTCTTTCTAATAACTATTTTTCCTCCTTTTGTTTCACATGCATTTACCACTGCAGTAGCTCAGTTGGTAAAGTACTCGCTCTGTAAGTGGGAGGTCATGGGTTAACCCAGACCGGCTCGGACCAAAGACTTGAAAGTGGGTAGTGACTGTTCTTTCGCCAAGCACTCGACATTACGTAATGAAAGCCTTTCGGATAAGAACCTAAAATAAACGAGGTCCAGTGTCACGGTAGGCGTGACACGATGAAGACCCTGCTGTAATGCCATCAGCGCAACACCCAGGCAAAACTTCTGCACTTTCGCCTAAAGCTGGCGACGCCTCGATAAAATTGAAATATTCTTGACTGGAACGTTAAACACCATTACACAACACAACTTCATATGCATTTTATAAACATTTACTAAAAGTATACTTACGTATATCGTGTTATCAGAAACAATATGTCGACTTTGAGCAACATCGACTTTATATAGAGAAATTTTGAAAGACGGAAGGAAAAATGAAAAATAAGAAAATTTAAAACATGCATGTTCAATAGGGCATTGTCCAAGATTACTGACCATTTTGGTCATTTCATCCTTATATCAGTCATTGTAAATTGAATTTTAGTGTCACAAGGGTTCAATGAATCGGTGTACTGACCATTTTTTCATAGATTATGTGATTAATAATTCTGATTTTAATTAAATCTATTAGTGTTTAAATCGGGCACTGTTCTGGAATGCAAAAAAAATATCTTATTATTGGCATAGTTATTTATTATATTAATTCATGTAAGCTAAAGATAATATCACAAGACATTTCCTGGAAAGTTCTTTGACCGTCACTACATTTGTAGTATACTTGTTGACTGATGTACCTAAAACAGCAGCATAGAACGCTTGTATCGTAATTGTATTAGAATACAATCTAATGATTTACTCTGCTTTGTATGCACTAAAATTGCCCCCAACATTAAGAACAGGCAATTAACCTGAAATCTTAATTTTCTTGTGACCTGTATATGATAAATAAGATAAAATTCTGAATTTTTTATAAAAACCTTATAATTAATCACGATTTATTTACTTTATCACGTACAATTAAACGTTACAGCATTGTATATTTCAACACACCGTATTTAATACCGCATTTAACAGAAGTAAAATTCCCCTAATTTATATTTTTAAAAGTATTTTTAGATTGTCTTCAAACCTCGCACGTCTCTTAACACCTCTTCTCTACCAAATCACTTGAGCACTTTTACACTTTTGCACTCGCTTAATTCACTCGGCATGCACCACCAAAACATGCAGTTACAAATTTTTTTCGCGCGTTCAAAGTTTAATGATTTTACGCGATGTTTAAATTTAATGATTTATAAAACGTTTTTTAAAACTTTGTTATTGATTTTTGCTATGATTTTCTGTTATTTTACAACTGAGGAAGCAGCTTACAATTAAATCGTTGACTCAAGGATATTTCAAAGCTAGGTTAATCAAGGCCCTTAAAATGTTTTATGGCCGTTATCATAATATTAAGATATCCTATATTGTTGATAAAAAATGAAGTAATTATTTCCAAATTTATGCTTTATACATTTGACCACTTACCATTCCATGTTCCTTTCATTCTTTTATTTGAAAATTGTGGATATGTTTTGCATGCTAAACCAAACACAGACCTAAAACAGGATAAGTACCAATTCGGCATCTTTTTGAATTTTACAGTAAAAACGAAACAATTTCTAACACGATGATTTCAAAAAGTTGCATTCTTTTATGGGTGTTGATTGCCTTTTATTTTAACGAAAACTTCTCTACTTCGATTCGAATTTTTGATATGTATATTTTCCTAATATATACCTTTGTTATTGTGTGTTATGACATTTAACGGTTGATGAAAATGTTAATGTTGTGATTATTTGGCCTTATAGGAAATCAATTATGATGGTTTTACGTATTATGCAAAATTTTCTGTGGTATTGTATTGTGACCGTCATTTAATCACCAAGAAGTTTTTTTTTGACATCTATAATATTGCTCTGACCATCGGTCTATCCGGTTGAAAACCAAACACCTAGGCAGTGTCGTTCAATATTAGAAGTCGACTCCTCCCACCCCATAAAAATGAATTGAAAGAGAAATGACCATGCCTTCATAAAACCAAAGAAATAAAAAAGAAAAATCAAAAATTGAAAAAAGAAATATGTCACTATATGATGATCAAATTCTAAATTTAAAATATTTTTGAGAAAACATTTTTTTGTAAACGTTGCCTCGTTTAACCTTTAAAAAATTTAAAGTGTCTACAATCAAAAAAATAACGTAGCCTGCCATACCTATTTAAGACAATAGCAGTTTCAAATAGACTGAATATACTGGTAATAATTGTCATAAAATATCATATTTATGTAAACAAATTAAATTTTGGTTAAGGATTATTGAAAACTTATTAAGATATATAGAGAAAAGTTGATGTTCTTTGGAACAACATTTCGTCCTTTACTGAAGATCAAATCAAGGACATAATATCAGGACATGATACAATGTAAATGGGCATTCTTTACTAAGAAATTTGATATCGCCACATTTGATATAAATGTACATTGCTCTTTCGTTGGTCCAATCTACTCTGGGATTTATCATAAATGCCATATCATTTCAAATTTCCATACTTCAACGAATATAACAGTATGTTGTGTTTTCAATTTCAGTTTGATTTATGCACTTAAACACTCAAGGTACCGAAACCTGGATATAAGTTTATAGCATATGATTATGACATATTTTAAATTAAGACCGCTTAAGTGTCTCAGTAATTAAGCGTTTCTCCTTAAGAGCCGGGACCTGCATGTTCTAACTCGGTACGGATCATAAATAGGACATAAAACATCGAAGTACGGCGCCATTGGTATTAGAAAGACAAATTTTTAACTGGTTTACTAGGATAGTATGAAGTAAGGTGAAGTGGTATGCTTGTCTGCAGCAATCTAGGTCCGTGAGCTACTACCTTAACAAAACGTCGCTCTGGATGCTCATATATATATAAGGCAAACCATTATGTACACTCTCACATTTCAGACACACACGAACTTGTTTTAGAATATTTCCTAGAAATTAATTCATCCACTCTCTTCCAGACCGTAGGCACCTTAATAATAACAGCGATATTGTAAATAGATTTGCAGGTTTTGTAATCCAATTGTTATTCTAGGATTTAAATTCGTAAATCAGAATACTATTATCAATTGGATTTTCTAATAAATCTATAAAATAAATATGATAATTTATGTGAATTGTATTTTAGAAAATGATCTCTTTTTACAACAAACACACTATTCATGATGTTAGTTTTTCTAATCTTTTACCACTCATGCAGAAATCTTTCGGATGTACCATGTCCGAGCCAACCATTACTCTTTACCACTTTCCGTCTTAGACAGAAACAAGAACAATGCATATATATAACTAAAGTATCTACAAATTTTATACACAAGAGTTATCAGCATGGATATTGCATTTAATGTATTTGAGCCTGCTCAGGAACATGATATACGGATCAATGCCCGTTGCTAATTTCTTAAATTACATTCTGCAAACAAGGACATAGATGCCATTTATATACTTAATTAAAAAGTACAATCTAAAGTCCCTACTTATTTTAAATACAATTCACCACTTCTAGTTTCCTACTCTTACAATAAACTCATTGCATTCAAAATAACTATAAACAAACTTTGCAGCGTTTAAACTTCCATAAATCTACTACTCTTACAAGTTCTTGCCCAGTTTCCTCCTATATTAATAAACAAGCTGGGCATGTTGTAAGCGGTAATTTCAATATAATAAGTTTAAAAAGGCCCTTAATACAGGGAGGTTCAACCTTTAAATTTGGGACAGAATTTCATATTTATAATGCATTTTGTTGAAGAGTATGTCAGGCTAAACGTTTGACCAAATTAAAAGAGAGGAGCATGATCCCTTATCCAACTAGGCGTTTCATCAGGACAAGGATTGCCAAACATAAGGGTTCTATGGATACAAAACTTTCTTTAGTGCTCAGGGACCCTGAGATTGCTGCAACCCTTACGGACATATATAACAAATACATTGTTGTCCAAGCTGATAAAGCTTCTAACAAAATTATTTTCGTATGTAAGGAATTTAATATCGAGTGTCTTACAAAAGAGCTTGATTTAGATAGTTTATCAGAGAATCCATATTTATACCAAAAGTAATTTTACCAAAGATGAAGTTCTTTCAATCATAGGGGAGTCTAGGAGTCTTTAGGTATCATTTTAAAACAGAAAGAACTTGACCTGCCTTACTGGTATTGGATTCCTAATCTTCACAAAAATCCATGCAAGGAAAGATATAGAGCAGGTTCCTCTAAGTGTACTACTAAATCATTATCAGTAATTCTAACACAAACTTTGACAGTCGTCAAAGATGGCCTTCAGACTTATTCAGAAAAGGTCAATTCTACATCTGGTACAACTTTATTTAGATTTTAATTCTAAAGAACTAAAAAAGATACGATTGATTCATGTTCTGCCTCATATTTAGACTTATACCTCAAATATAACCCACGAAAAGTTACATTATTAGTTACACAGTGATTTAGTGACCTAATACGAAAATATATGGAGTCATTAAAATTTATATTGGGCGACGCGATAGCGAAGATCTTGATCTTCATGTCAAAACATTATTTCAACTGCAAAAACAGAAACATTTCATGAGTTAAACACAATTAATACTGCTCAAAGAAAATTTTAATTCGACAGATGATAATCAACAATAACAATAATATTAACATAACTAGTGTAATGTAAAACTGCCTTGTTAATTCATATAAGTTACTTATTAATTGTAAGATTATGAATGATTGTAATTTTACAGTCTTTGAAAAACTGACCCTTAGACTGATTACTGGCTACAACGTTGGTAAGACAGTCATTCTCTTTAAAATCATCAAAAATTTGACCAATATCTATCCCATCAAGAAAATCACATTCAGGTGGTGCAATCAACTGATTTTGGTTACTAGAATTAACTGAAGGAACTGTTGCATTTGTCATATCACTGAGTGTCACTGAAATATTTGCAGATACTACCTGAGACTGTGCATAGTTTTGAGGAGGTGGTAGAGCAGGGCGTTGGTTGAAACCAACTAAACTGTTAGTAAGAGTTTGTCCCATTTGCACCTTTCATCATCATCAACTCGCTGATACACAGTCAAAGACTGGACAGACTTATGCCCAGTTAATGCCATGATCTGTGCTGGGCCATACATACATTTTGACAAAATTGTTGCACCTGTCGCTTTAACTGAATGATTAGTATATTCCTGTGATAGTTTACACAACCTACTAAGCTCCGACATGAATTTGCAAAGTGTTTTTTCACCAACAGTAGAGTAACAATACCATATCAAACTGTCATCTGTAAAACTACCAAGTGGCCTCTGCCACAAGCTGTTGTTATCAGGATGTAGTTTCTCCAAGTATGATTCAAATGAAGAAACTTGACAATATGGAGAACCTGAAATATACAGAATGAATGAATGAATGGATTGAAAATATCTCATTATCTGGCAGTAACATGCTTTGATTACAGTTGATAAAATTGTCAATTGAATGAATGCAATGCAATTTCATTTATTGTCAATCAATTGAGCCAAGCAATCAAATATATTTACAATGATTACATTAACTGAAATAACTATAAAACATATATGTATAACACACACGTAAAACAGAAATAGTAAACAGCCTGCATGAATGTATCATGCTTTGTTTTGTTATGAATGGATGAATGGATGGCTGATCAAAATTTTATTATAAGGCTTTTAAAATAAAAAAACTTGCAAAGAAAGAAAGAAAGAAAAATTATACCTGGGGACTCTGGCATAGTTGGAGATGTCATTTCTTTATCACTCTCTCTGTGATTCTTTGTTAGTTCATCAGTGGCTTTAATAACGTACTTAAGTCCAGTTTTTGATTGGTTTTAACTTGGAATGTTGACTTGGTCATACTATGCATATTTTCCACTGCCCCGTCTAAAGAAATACAGTCTAATATCAAATTGAACCTTGTTACATAGTCCAGATGGTGTACAAGGATTCAAATACACAGAAGTATATAGTTTATGACGATCAGCTTCATTTAACACAGGATGGTGTGTAACATGTCCGTTCCCAATGCGTTTCAGTTCGGCTAATGCGGCAGCAAAATTCTGATTTGCGTCCGAAAATGAAGAATTCTTTATGATATTAAATTTCCTGCAATAGGGTGGGGAACGTAGATATCTGCTGAGTGAATGTCTAATGTTTTCAAATGACGTCACCTTATATTTACCACCATCGGGCTTTCTGACGTCCATGTAGAAATGGACACAAAGTTTCATTCAGCCTCACTTCGTCGTATTCTTCGAAGTTTGCTGGTTGTTGTTTTTCTGTCAGATAGTCTTTCAAGATTCTACTCGCTTTTATATTAGACTTAATAGTGTTGGCACTATTAATTTTGACCCCTTTTTTCGATCATTTCTTCTGGCGTCGTCTGCGCAAAGCGCTTTGTTGACGACGCCATTATGGCTGCAGACCGGGTAACAGGGGACGTAATCGTTACTGACCGAATATACAGACTGAAAAAAAAAAAAAAAAAAAATACTGCAGATATAAAGTGAAATGTAAAGAGTATTTAAGAGACAAATTATTTGTTGTGTTTGGCAATACATTTTTCAAATAGACAATTGATATTGTTCACATTTGCTTGCTGATTTGTTTCTTTACTCATATGAATCAGATTGTTCGCAGGACCTTTTAAATTTTGATAAAAGACTGTTGCTAAATAATTCTTCTCCACACAGATATATAAATGACGTTCTGTTCTCTAAATAATCCTAACTTTGGAGAATATTTGAATGCCATCTATACTAGTGAGCTAAAAAAAGATACGATTGATTCATGTTCTGCCTCATATTTAGACTTATACCTCAAATATAACCCACGAAAAGTTACATATGAAGCTATACGACAAACGTGATGAGTTCAATTTTTCTATTGTCAACTGCCTTTCTTTGCAGTGACATTCCAGCTTCTTCTGCGTATGATGTGCATGTTTCGCAGTTAATACGGCATGGAAGAGCTTGTTCCCAATACGGGGTTTTCTACAACGAAGCAAGCTACTTACAATCAAATTGTTTACTGAAGGATATTGCAAGCCTAGGCTAATTAAGTTCATTAAAAGTTTTATGGCTGTAATCACAATATTTTTGATAAGTAAGAATTCGTTGTATCCAAACTTATACTGGATATATTTGACTTTCCATACTTTCCATGTTTCCTTCATCCTCAAAACTTGATTTTGCATGTGACGGTGAAGCTAGGCAGACATGCATTGCTTACCCTTCCGGAGCACCGGCCACACTCCTTTTTATGGAACTTCGCTGGAAATTATGATTTGGACATGGAATGGTATTATTGAGCTTGACTGGAATTTACTTTTTCTGATTAAAATACCTTTATATCCTGTAAAAGCGCCAAAGGTAACATCAATATTTAACGCAAATACCTGCTAAATTTGCATGTGCCATACGTGCACATTTCGTAAAGAATTTAAAATAGGCCGATCTTAAGCTCTACAATCTTTTTAAGGGATATCCAAAATTTCCAAAAGCATCGTTAGAAGCGGATTAATGTGTTTCGCAACACTGCTTATAATGATTATGTGACCAATGTAATTAAGAAAGGTTTTTGCCACGAATATACTTTTATCGGCACTATCGGTTTAAATATCGCTATTTTAGTTGTTAAAAATCAAAACATTCAATACCATAACGCATCAGACATAACAAAAAACAGATATATGGTGATGATATTACATGTGTAATAATAAAAAAAATTACAATTAATATTGTAAAAATAATTTTATTTAAGAAATAAACTAACAAAATGAATATCAAATCAAATAGTGTTTGTTATTGTTCTTTTAACATATTTATACAAAGAGACAAATTTTCCATTATGATAATGTAGCTATAGGAGATACAATGAGGGTCAAGTCTATATAAAACCGGGTTTATGCAGTGACATCATTTTCTTTGCATACACCATACGTTGTCAGTTAATGTTCAAAATGTCTTATGGCTTTTACGTCGCCTGCTTTTTCCACAACATCTCTAATTATAAATATCTGTGTAAAATATTATTTATATACACAATCCTGCTTCACTTGAGCTTTAAAACACGCACATTCCAAGTAAAGACAAATAATCACAACCAGTAATCTCCTTGTTGGCGTCGCTACTATTGACTTTTAGTTAACTGGCTGCATTCATACACTCATCCTGCCTGAACGGAAGTACAAAATGGTTGATTTCACAAAATGTCCCAATTTTAAGTTGTGGACAGGTGAAGGTCATGAGTACATTAGATCCTGAAGTGAAAGTTGTCAGGTAAACAGCAGTAACAACAAAAACTGAAATTAAAAAGTGAATAAATAAATAAATAAATAAATAAATAAATAAATAAAATAAATAAATAAATAGATAAATAAATAAATAAAAATGTCTTAATAAATATATATCTCTAACTGAAATACGAGATTTAACAGCAACAACCAAAATAAAGAAAACGTAACATAATAAGCAATTGCCAGGAACAGAGAAACAAGACAGTTAAAGATTTACAAAATTATTAAACCACCTGTACAAGTTGGCAAATTTCATTTGAGTACATGATTGTTTTTTGTTTTCTTATTTTTCTCCTGTTTTCGTCAAATTAAGCTAAATGTTATTTTAAAAAGTATCGTTAACATGAAAAAATAATGTCGTGGGAGAAATTATTATTTTCAAGCGATCTGACCTTACAAACGTATTTGTATTTCATGTGTTTCTTTATTGACCTTTCATCAGCTTACCATCATACAATAACAAAAAAGGCCGATTCAGTTTTACACATGACCTTTAATCAAGGAAGTGGAGCTGGGTCCTCCGGAAGTTCCTTCTGTCTTGCTAGTTACATCTGTCAAGTACAAAATCAAACCCGAAGATAAAAGGAACATTGCACTATGTAATATTTTATATTTCAATAACTTTATGTCGTTTATATCGATACTTACCTATTAAAAGACAGGATTTGATTGAAACCATATTAAAAGTAGTAGTTACCAATAGACCTCTGAGAAAAAAGAATCGTTTATAAGGAACATGTGAATAATGCATTAACTAAATGACGTAAAAAGACTGTGTTTGTTTTTTCATGTGACCGGCAAGAATTCGCCATTTCTAAGTACACGAACCTACTGTTAATGACCACAATATAATTTTTAAGTATTTCTGAAATCATTTAATGGACTCGCACCATACAAGAAAATAAATAAATGAATGAATGAATAAATAAATAAATAAATAAATAAATAAATAAATAAATAAAGAAATAAATTGAGATTTGCAAAAAGATGGTTTTGGGATAAGATTCATGTCCTTTTCTCAAATTACAACCATTGTTTCGTTTTTCATCCCGGTATTATATATTTCATAAATATAAAACGGCCATTGCAAAGTTTTAAATGTGACATTCTTTCTAATAACTATTTTTTTCTGCTTTTGTTTCACATGCATTTACCACTGTAGTAGCTCAGTTGGTAAAGAGTTCGCTCCTTTAGTGGGAGGTCATGGGTCGAACCCCGACCGGCTCTGACCAAGACTTTAAAGTGGGTAGTGACTGTTCTTTCGCCAAGCACTCGGTATTACGAAATAAAAGTCACGGTTGGCATGGCACGATAAAGAACATTGCTATATTAATGTCATCAACGCAACGCACAGAGAAAATTAATGCACTTTCGCCTAAATCTGGCGACATCTGATATAAGTGAAATATTCTTGACTGGGACGTTAAACATTATTACACAACTCAACTTTACATGCATTTTATAATCATTTATAAAGTATGCTTACGTAAATTTTGTTATCAGAAACAATATGTCCACTTTGAGCAACATCGACTTTATAAAAATAAAAAATGGGAAATTTTAAAACATGCAGGTGAAGTAGGTCAATGTCCAAGTTTACTGACCATTTTGGTCTTTTCTTCCTTATATCAGTCATTGTAAGTTGATTTTTAGTGTCACAAGGGTTCATTTAATTGGTTTACTCACCATTTTATTCATAGTATTGTCAATTAATAATTATAGTATTTTTAACTAAATCCATCAGGGTTTGAACGGACACTGTTCTGTTTTAGAAAAGTTTCATATATTGGTATAATTAATAAGTATATTAATTCATATAAGCTAAAGCTAATATTGTAAACATTTCCAGGAAAGGTCTTTGGCCGTCACTACATTTATAGTATACTTGTAGACTGATGTACCTAAAACAGCGGCAAAGAACGCTTGTATGATCATTGTATTATAATAAATAATGATTTACTCTGCCTTGTATGCACTGAAATTGTCCTCAACATTGAGATAAAGCGATAAATTTGAAATCCTAATTTTCCTTGTGTACTGTATATAAGTAAGATAAAGTTCTAACTTCTTTATAAAAAATTATCATGATATTAATCATGACTATTTTCTTGATCACGAACAAGAAAACGTTATAACATTGTTTATTTCAACATACAGTATTTAATACCGCATTTAACAGAAGTAAAATTCCCCAAATTTAGATTTTTAAAAGTATTGTAGATTTTCTTTAAACCTCGTACGTCTCTTAACCAACTCATTTCTTACAAAATCACCTAAGCATTTTTGCCCTCCCCCCGCTTAATTCAGATGTCATTCGACATACGCCACCAAAACATACAGTTACAAATTTGTTCCGCGCGTTCAGTTTAATTATCTTATGACAATGTTTAAATTTAATAATTGAATGAACCGTTTTTTTAAAGGTTGTTATTGATTTTTGCTTACTTTCTTAACATTGTCTGTTATTGGTGTATATTTGTTTCAAAATTTATACGGTATGGTAGAGCTTGTTTCACAATTTATACGGTATGGTAGAGCTTATTTCAACTACGAGGACTTTCTACAACGGAGCAAGCTGCTTACAATTAAATTGACTAAAGGATATTTCAAAGCTTGTTATATAAAGGTCCTAACATGTTTTATGACCGTTATCACAATATTGATAATAATACATTAATGTAAATTAATATATAATATTCTTTCCAAACTTATGCTCGATATACTTAACTTTTCATAGTTCCATGTTTCTTTCATTCCTTGATGTTGAAATTTCTAAATATTTTGTTGTGCATGCAAAACAAAACACAGACCTTAGAGGGAAAAAGTCCCAATTCAGCATCTTTTTGAATTTTACAACAAGAAATAATCTTTTAGGCCATACTTCCAAAACCTTGTATTATTTTAATGGTGTTCATTGCCCTTTGTTTTAACACAAACCTCTACTTCGATTTGAATTTTCGATATATATACTATTTGACTTCCCATACTTCCATGTTTCCTTCATCCTCTAAACTTGATTTTGCATGTGACGGTGAAGCTAGGCAGACAGGCATTGCTTACCCTTCCGGAGCACCGGCCACACTCCTTTTTATGGAACTTCACTTTTGTAATAGAAATTGTGATTTGGACATGGAATGGTATTATTGTGCTTGACTGGAATTTGCTTTTTCTGATTAAAATATCTTTATATCCTGTAAAAGCGGCAAAGGTAACATCAATATTTAACGCAAATACTTGCTAAATTTTCATGTGCCATACGTGAATATTTCGTAAAGAATTTCAGATAGGAGGATCTTAAGCTCTATAATCTTTTCAAGAGATATCAAAATTTCCAAAAGCAACGTTAGAAGCGGGTTAATGTGTTTTGCAACACTGCTTAAGAAGGTTTTTGCCACGAATATACTTTTATCGGCACTATCGATTTAAATATCGCTATATATTATTTTAGTTGTTAAAAATTAAAACATTCAATGTCATAACGCATCAGACATAACAAAAAAAACCAGATATATGGTGATCATATTACATGTGTTATAATAAAAAAATTACAATTAATGTTGTAAAAATAATTTTATTTAAAAAATAAACTAACAAAATTAATATCAAATCAAATAATGTTTCTTATTGTTCTTTTAACATATTTATACAATTCAAAATCTCAAAAAGACAAATATTCCAATATGAAAATGTAGGAGATACAACGAGGGTCAAGTTTATATTAAACCGGGTTTATGCCGTGACATCATTGTCTTTGCATACGTTGCCAGTTAATGTTCAAAATGTCTTATGGTTTTACGTCTCCTGCTTTTTCCACAACATCTCTAATTATAAATATCTGTGTAAAATATTATTCTATATACACAATCCCAATTCACTTGAGCTTTTACACACGCACATTCCAAGTAAAGACAAATAATCACAACCAGTAATCTCCTTGTTGGCGTCGCTACATTGACTTTTAGATAACTGGCTGCATTCATACACACATCCTGCCTGAACGGAAGTACAAAATGGTTGATTTTCACAAAATGTCCCTGTTTCAAGTTGTGGACAGGTGAAGGTCATGAGTACATTAGATCCTGAAGTGAATGTTGTCAGGTAAACAACAGTAACAACAAAAACTGAAATAAATAAAAATGTCTTTATAAATATATATCTGTAACTGAAATACAAGATTTAACAACAACAACTTAAATAAAGAAACGTCACATAAGAAGCCATTGCCAGTAACAGAGGAACAAGACAGTTAAAGATTTACAAAATTATTAAACCACCTGTACAATTTGGCAAATTTCGTTTGTGTACATGGTTGTTTATTGTTTTCGTATTTTCTCCTGTTTTCGTCAAATTAAGCTAAATGTTATTTTAAAAAGCACCTTTTACATGAAAAAATAATGTCGTGGGAGCAATTATTATTTACAAGCGATCTGACCGTACAACCTTATTTGTATTTCATGTATTTCTTTTTTGACCTTTCATCAGCTTACCATCATACAATAACAAAAAAGGCCGATTCAGTTTTACACATGACCTTTAATCAAGGAAGTGGAACTGGGTGATCCGGAACACCTTCTGTCTTGCTAGTTACATCCGTCACGTACAAAATCAAGCCCGAAGATAAAAGGAACATTGCACTATGTAATATTTTATATTTCAATAACTATATGTCGTTTATATTGATACTTACCTATTAAAAGACAGGATTTGATTGAAACCATATTAAAAGTAGTAGTTACCAATATACCTCTGAAAAAAAAGAATCGTTTATAAGGAAGATGTGAATAATGCATTAACTAAATGGCGTAAAAAGACTGTACAATGTATGTTTTTTATATGACTGGCAAGAGTACACGAACCTACTATTGAATGACCACAAAATATTTAAGTATTTCTGAAAGCATTTAATGGACTCGCACCATACAAAAAAATAAACAAATAAATAAATAAATAAATAAATAAATAAATAAATAAATAAATTGAGATTTGCAAAAGAATGGTTCTGGGATTAGATTCATGTCTTTTCCTCTTAACACAACCATTGTTTTCGCTTTTTATCCCTGTATATTATATTTCATAAATATAAACGGTCATTGCGAAGTTTTAAATGTGACATTCTTTCTAATAACTACTTTTTCCTCCTTTTGTTTCACATGCATTTACCACTGCGGTAGCTCAGTTGGTAAAGTACTCGCTCTGTAAGTGGGAGGTCATGGGTTAACCCAGACCGGCTCGGACCAAAGACTTGAAAGTGTGTAGTGACTGTTCTTTCGCCAAGCACTCGACATTACGTAATGAAAGCCTTTCGGATAAGAACCTAAAATAAACGAGGTCCAGTGTCACGGTAGGCGTGACACGATGAAGACCCTGCTGTATCATGCCATCAGCGCAACACGCAGGCAAAACTTTTGCACTTTCGCCTAAAGCTGGCGACGCCTCGACATAATTGAAATATTCTTGACTGGAACGTTAAACACCATTACACAACTCAACTTCATATGCATTTTATAAACATTTACTAAAAGTATACTTACGTATATCGTGTTATCAGAAACAATATGTCGACTTTGAGCAACATCGACTTTATATAGAGAAATTTTGAAAGACGGAAGGAAAAATGAAAAATAAGAAAATTTAAAACATGCATGTTCAATAGGGCATTGTCCAAGATTACTGACCATTTTGGTCATTTCATCCTTATATCAGTCATTGTAATTTGAATTTTAGTGTCACAAGGGTTCAATGAATCGGTGTACTGACCATTTTTTCATAGATTATGTGATTAATAATTCTGATGTTTAATTAAATCTATTAGTGTTTAAATCGGGCACTGTTCTGGAATGCAAAAAAAAAAAAATCTTTTTATTGGCATAGTTATTTATTATATTAATTCATGTAAGCTAAAGATAATATCACAAGACATTTCCTGGAAAGTTCTTTGACCGTCACTACATTTGTAGTATACTTGTTGACTGATGTACCTAAAACAGCAGCATAGAACGCTTGTATCGTAATTGTATTATAATACAATCAAATGATTTACTCTGCTTTGTATGCACTAAAATTGCCCCCAACATTAAGAACTGGCAATTAACCTGAAATCTTAATTTTCTTGTGACCTGTATATGATAAAAAAGATAAAATTCTGAATTTTTTATAAAAACCTTATAATTAATCACGATTTATTTACTTTATCACGTACAATTAAACGTTACAGCATTGTATATTTCAACACACCGTATTTAATACCGCATTTAACAGAAGTAAAATTCCCCTAATTCATATTTTTAAAAGTTTTTTTAGATTGTCTTCAAACCTCGCACGTCTCTTAACACCTCTTCTCTACCAAATCACTTGAGCACTTTTACACTTTTGCACTCGCTTAATTCACTCGGCATGCACCACCAAAACATGCAGTTACAAATTTTTTTCGCGCTTTCAAAGTTTAATGATTTTACGCGATGTTTAAATTTAATGATTTATAAAACGTTTTTTAAAAACTTTGTTATTGATTTTTGCTATGATTTTCTGTTATTCTACAACTGAGGAAGGAGATTACAATTAAATCGTTGACTCAAGGCTATTTCAAAGCTAGGTTAATCAAGGCCCTTAAAATGTTTTATGGCCGTTAGTAAAATATTAAGATATCCTATATTGTTGATAAAAAAATGAAGTAATTCTTTCCAAATTTATGCTTTATACATTTGACCTCTTACTATTCCATGTTCCTTTCATTGTTTTATTTGAAAATTGTGAATATGTTATTGCATGCCAAACCAAACACAGACCTAAGACGGAATAAGTACCAATTTAGCATTATTTTGAATTTTTCAGCCAAAAAAGAAACAATTTATATCACAATGTTTTCAAAGGGTTGCATTCTTTTGAGGGTTTTGTTTGATTTTCCTTCATTTTAACGAAAATTTCTCTACTTCGATTCCAATTTTCGATATGTATATTTTGCTTATAAATACCTTTGTTGTTGTGTGTAACGGTCTAAATTAGATGATGAAAATGTTAATGTTGTGATTATTTGGCCTTATAGGAAATCAATTATCGTGGTTTTCCGTAATTTTCATAATGTAAAATGTTGTCTGTGGTATTGTATTGTGACCGTCATCTAATCACCAAGTAGTTTTTTCAGCTTACCTGAGCTGAAAGCTCAGATGAGCTATTGCGATGGATCACCGTCCGTCGTCTGTCGTGCGTCGTCCGTCGTGCGTCGTGCGTAGTGCGTCGTGCGTCGTGCATTAACTTTTAACATTTTAATCATCTCCTCCAAAACTACCCAACCAAATTTGATGAAACTTGGTAGCCATCATGCCTTGGTGAAGCCCTTTTAGATTTGCACAAATGAAGGAGTTATGTCCCCTTGGGGCCCCATAAGGGGGAAATAGTGAAAAACTTAAAAAATCTTCTCCTCTCAATCTACAAGAGATATACCTTAGTTATTTCATTTATAACATCCTTAGGTCATCTTATTTTAGATATGCACAAATGGTAGCAATGGGGCTCAAAATGGGGAAATTGTAAGGCACTGAGTGGGGAAATTGCTAAAAATTATATATTTGTCACTATATCTTTAATACTATCAACTTTTTGTATAGGCATATATATTAGAATATTGTAGGTATTGACATGACGATGATTTTGATATATGGATCAAGGTCATATGTTGAAAGGCCAAGGTCAAAACTGCAAAAGAAAACTTAAATTGCAAATTATCTTGAAAACTATTAACTTTTTGTATAGGCATGTATATTAGAATATTGTAGGTATTGACACGACAATCATTTTGATATATGGTTCAAGGTCATATGTTGAAAGGTCAAGGTCAAAGCTGCAAAAGAAGACTTAAATTGCAAATTATCTTGAAAACTATTAACTTTTTGTAAAGGCATTCATATTATAATATTGTAGGTATTTACATGACAATCATTTTGATATATGGGTCAAGGTCATATGTTGAAAGGTCAAGGTCACAGCTGCAGAAGAAGACTTAAATTGCAAATTATCTTGAAAGCTATTAACTTTTTGTATTGCATGTATAGTAGAATATTGTAGGATTGATATGATGATCATTTTCATATATGGTTCAAGGTCATATGTTGAAAGGTCAAAGTCACAGCTGAGAAAGAAGACTTAAATAAGCTCTTTCAACGTAACTGCGGAGCAGTCTCTTGCGCATGCGCATTGAACACCTGGGGTGGCAAAAGGCGTAAACGTCACATTGTTTACATTGAAAACAGGTCACACTTAAATGTCTTCCGGGTTTACTGACAGCCGGCAAAATGGTTAAAAGTTGCTCTGTTTATGGTTGTTCAAACCGGGCCAATAACGCAGCAAAGGAAAAGGGAATCAAATTCTTTAAATTTCCAAAAACCGGACACAAAAGACGAGCATGGATCAAAGCTCTAAACAGAAAGAATTGGACGCCAAACAAAAACTCGTATGTATGTTCGTCCCATTTCGTTGACGGGTGGCATGCCTATGACAGAGAAGAACAAGATTATGCTCCTACAGTTTTTAGCTACAAGCAACGTCCAGTCGACAAGGAAAGAGAAGAACGTGCAAGTAAAAGATATCTATCAAAGGTAAAATACACTTTATTTGAATCCAGTTTGTAATCCCGAAAATTCTGGCCAGAACTTAAATCTTGATCAGAATTTTCAGACTTGGCCGACACTAATAATTATATATTGACAATAAAGACTTCCATGGATAATTAGAACAATCGACTTAAAGTATTAACAACGAAACATTGAACATATACCGGTATATGAATAACTGCATCATAACCAGTAAATAATAATAAACTGTTCAAAGAACCTTCTAATCAATAAAAAGAAAATAATGGCAATACACCAGCAGCCAACCATAATTTTGTGATATGTTTTGACAGATATACTGAAACAATCGGAGCATATCTTGTCATAAATCTAACACTTTAGTGGATGGATATATATATTTTACAAAAAAGGTTTTAAAATAAGCAAATAAGGTACCAAGTATAAGGAAAAACATGAAAAAAGGGCCAGGGAGACCATGTTGGAAACCCAGCTGGTATTTCTTTTTTTTTTTCAACAATAGGTAAAGTAATCTTGACTGGGGCTTAAAACATTATGTGGACCTTGTTTGTTGAGTGGTTTATAGTCTCTTAAATTTTTGGTCAGCATACTGCTCACGATAGAACTCAATATAAGAAAGTTTGTACGTTTGCATGCATTCTCCAGGGACTCCCATTTCCTCAACCATCAAAAACCTGTCTGATAATATAATGCCATAAGCCGGGTTTCACTATCTACAAATGTATGTTGAACGGATTAAATATATTCAAGCATAATTTTTATTCAATGTGATTGATTTCAGATATTTCAAGAAGCAGAAAAGAACAAGAAAACTGAATCGGAAAGCATGCTGCATTTGTTAAGAAGAATGCACAATTATTCTTCAACTGATACTTCTGAAGATACTGAGAATCAAGTTTTATTGACCTATGATGATATTGATCTAGATATTAAAATTACAGAGAACAAAGGTACTTTTTTATCCTGCATGTTGGAATTATACAAACATTTACATTGTTTGCTAAACATTTCATAGTTTAATTCCTAGTTTAAAGGAAGATATTTAATCACTACTTATTTGTGCATAATAATAAAGTATACAACAAATAATAACACAATTTATGTTAGCTGTGTAACATGTATTTACTATCATTCAGTAATAGATACAAACAAATTAATCTGTCTGTCCGTAATCAACAAACTCTTTTTTAATACAATACAATGTAAAAAAGAAAGAAAGAAAAAACAAACAAACTGTAATCATACATAAAATTGATGATACTTTGTTGGATGCTATAATACATGTATTTTCAAGACCTAACACATGTTTGAAAATAACACACACACACATACACACACACACACACACACACACACCATGTACATGTATTTGATATTTATGTTAAGTATCAGAAATGATACAGTGAATGTGCAAAAGTACCTATAACAGATTTTGAACTAAATTTAGATGCTTAATTTTTTGCAGGAGTCCAGTGTGATGCTGATCATTTAATAGAGGAAAACCTACGTCTTCAAAGAGAAAACAATGAACTCCGTAGTCAGATTAGTGAATTGAAATGGAGTGTAAATAAAATAAAAGATAATGATAAAGCAACAAGATTATATACAGGATTGCCATCATTTGCAGTTTTTGTATGGTTGTTTAAGTATGTATATTGCATTTATTACATGTAATACTATAAAACAATAAATGACTATAAATGACTCTTTTTTTACAATATAGTGGGGATCAAGCTAGATCCAAAAAAAAAAAAAATCTTGGTTGAACTTTTTTTTTTTGTTAAAGTCAAACAAAAATACCACTATCAGTCCATATTTGTTTCTGATATACATATTTGGTGATTAAAACTCCATATTTAAACAAAATTATTCAAAATTATAAAAGAATATTAAGTAAAATTTTCTGACCGAATGAGAAAAAATAATCAGACTTATTCAAAAAGTGTTTTTAATTATATGCAAATAACAGTTTTTTAATGTTTTCAACAATATAACAAATTCAATATGTCCAAAATATCCCTTATGCACCTTCCTAGTTTACAACATTAGATATGATGTCATGATTTGAATATTTATGATGACCTTGAAAAATATGAACAACAATGAACACCCAATAATTTACTTATAATTCCTAGCCAATAATCAGCTTATGGCTCTTTCCCATATTTTTCTAATTGAAAAAAAAATTCATATCTTTTTTAACCATAATTATTGCATCTTTAGATATCAATTTCTTTTTTTCATACTATTTTGAATTTGATTTGCATATTAATTCCTTTGACCTCTATTAACCTTAAAATACCCCTATGTAATCTTTGATGAGGGCCAATTGAATAATAGAGGTCATCAAATTTCAACTTTTTGTTAAAAAAAATGTTTCATGTAAAGAATGACTCAGAAGATTTTTTCATGTAAAATTAGAAATTATTTAGGTCAATTTTTTTAAATTCAATCTTACTGCTGTTTTCATGGGGAAGTTTTGAATTAAAAGAATATTTTGAAAAAAAAAACATGTAACAAACAATTATGGACCAGGAGTACATGGCTGTTGAATTTTTTTTTTTGTCAAAGGGAGATAATTGTAATTGGTTTGATGACAAATTATTGCAATTCATATTACCATGTAACTTTCTTACATTTTATTATTTTTCTACTTGTAATTCTAGCTTTCTTCTACCAAAAGCACAAAATATGAGATATTGGAATGGCAGTAGTACCCCTGAATTTGACAGACAGAGACCATTACAGACCTGTGTTCCTCTTATTGATCAGTTTCTGGCAGTTCTCATGCGTTTAAAAGTTGGTCTTTTCGTACATGATATTGCTGACAGATTTTTAATTTCAACATCAACATTTTCCAACATTTTTGTAACATGGATTTGCCTTATGTATGAAGAACTAAGTATTATTAATAGATATCCATCTAGAGATTTAGTTAATCAGACTATGCCATCTTCATTTAAGAAATTTAAAAACCTAAGGGTTATTTTAGATTGTACAGAAATTTATATCCAAAGACCATCAAACCTAACTAACACAAAATTTAACTTTTTCCAATTACAAACAGCATAACACATTGAAGTTTTTAATTGGCATTACTCCTTCCGGTGTAATTTCCTTTGTTTCAGATGCTTGGGGTGGAAGAATATCTGACCGTCAGCTGGTATAAAGAGTGTTTTCTTGATATGTTAGAACCAGGAGATAATATTATGGCTGATAAAGGTTTCACTATATCTGATCTTCTGAAAGAAAGGAAATGCACTCTTAATATACCCCCATTTAAAACTAAAGATCAGTTCTCTGTTGAAGAAGTCTTAATACACAAGAAATTGCAAAGTTAAGAATTCATGTAGAAAGGAAGATAGGAAGGGTAAAGGATTTTCATATTTTTGATGGGGTAATGCCATTATCACTTGCACCAGTTGCTTCAAAATGTTTTAAAGTTGTGTGTTGGCTGACAAACTTGGATATTCCTATGTTGACTAATGAACAAGACCTTTAAGTGCATGATTAGTTGGTTAAATCCAAAATGAGATTCGAACCTATATATCTAGTAAGCAGATATAACTTGCATGTAGGAGGTTTCATGTTTAAATTGTAGCTATATTATACCAAAGCTGGGTGGGGGTTGGTGGATGGGATTTTACTTTTCATCAGCAATCATTCAGCTGTTGGCTATGGGAAACTATTTTCATTATGATCCTGTGAGATAAATAAATACATAAGATGTATTGATGATGTTTTTATAGTGCTAGTTCAGTGACATACAATGTCGCAGATTAACACTGCATGCCACTTGGTCACATTATACTGACAAAGCTATAAGTAAGGACTAACCCCTTTCTCGCATGTGCTTGGTCCAACCAGGAGTTGATACCAAAGATGCTCCAAATGTTAGTTGTATCCTGAATCATACTGATCATCAAAAAAATTTAAAAAAAACTGTGACTAACTAGAAATCATTGCCAACATAAAGCATGGTATTTAAGTATGCTACCACTGTAAAGGTTAGATTGGTTTATTAATGTTTACAGTCAATGAATTTGGCATAGAAATTCTGTAAGCAGGGCAACATTTTTGATACAAATTCTGAATCAAACTGTATTCTCTGAATAAAAATGTTATTGCTTTTGCAAGCAGTCCACACAAACAAAATCACACCAGTCAGCCCAGTTGCTGCCATTTCTCCTTGTACCTGTGCATAGTATTATGTGACTGATCAAGTTCAGGTTCACCATTAACAACTTTCAAATAAAATGATGGGAAATTGTCAATTATTGATGGAATATCCATGGTATTGATATTTTGTTTTATTTATACTAAAGGGGCATTTTATTTCCAATACACCTCTTTGAACATCTTTGGGGAGTGATGTATCAGTGACATACCATCACAGCTTGCTCCAATGTACGGTGCATACGGGATTAGAAATAACCCACATTTTTTTACTGTGATTGTGTGTCCAAACTGCTCCATCATGTTTAAATATTCACTTCTTGCAATATCTTCATTAGCAATACCCCATTCAACAGCTAATGGCTCTTTGTATACCTTCAAAAATATAGAATCAAAACTTATGTTTAAATATAGATTAATTAAGCATCAGTTTCTAGTTTCCATTTGGTTCCGTCAAGAAATAATTTAAATGAATGCTTACACCGAGTGTGACTTTTTCATGAATAATGTAATATGGTGAACAGCTTCCATTCAGGATTTTTGTCAATAAATATTAACAACTGAAGTTTAGAACTCAGGTCTTATAAGTGAATTTTTAATACCATCATTTTATATCATTGTTTTACAACTTAAATTATTACTGATAATTTTAAAAGTAATGTAAAAGGTATGTTTTTGTACAAGCTACCATGTGCAACTTTCAACAAAAACAATTTCAGTCTCAGTTAAAAAATGACTTACTTTACAAGAGAAGATCCATTACACAATTTCAGATACAAGACTTTTTGGGCATTCTCCAGATGACATAATATCCCCAATCTGGAACTAGTCAGTCTCCCTTTATGAAGATCCAACCAAGACTACACTTTCCTCTGTTCTCTTGTACGCTTTTCTATAGCTTCAACAAGATCTTGTCCAATCTGCTGTGGTGGCCCTATTAAAAATATAGTTTCACAATTGTTTTCTCAATCAATTTTATGTTCATAATACAGTTGTATTGATTTCAATATATACATATGTATATGTAGGTTGTTACATGGAAATTTTATTTGTTACCTATTACATGCTTCGTATAAACCGAGAGTACATGTATAAATGTGATGACACTTTCCACATGTTCTGTCTTGTCCTATTAATTTTTAATATTTAATATTTATGACAGTAATATGCAAAAGATTATTGTTTTATCTGGCTTTGGTTGAATTGTAAAATTGTACAAGCAATTAACATATCTTTATTGACATGTAAGTTTAAAATGTTTTGAGAGTTTTTGGTGTGATCTTTTGAAATTTGCATAAATATAAATTTAATTTAGATTTTGGACATTTGCATGTTTTTTTCTGTGCAAGACAAAATATTTTACATTTGGAACTATATGATTTATCATTGACATGACTATAAAGTTAAAAGGAAAATTAGATCAATGCAGTTAGTAATATGATTATATATTTTGTACCAGTTGCTTGTTTAATTTAACCAGTTTACTATGTTAAACCATGAAATATCAAACATGGTGAAAGAAAATAAATCTAAAATATTTTAAATTCACATAAAAGGTTCAAGTTATTACTTCATACTTATTTATTATTTTTAGATTGTGAAACATATTATTTACACCCAGCTGCTTCAATTTTAACTAGATGTCTGTTTTATATTATAATTTCCTCATATTTATTTCTTGGGTAAAAAAAAAGAAAAAAAAACCAAATATTTTCAAAAGTTATTTCAATTTCAGGTTCCTGTATTACACAATGTCAATACATACTGTTTGTTGCAGAGTGTATCATCATATTAATTTCCATGTCAATGGGGTCTATCAGTGTTTCTACTTCTTGTATGCTAGCCACTGGTGGGGTATCTTCATAAATTTGACACAGATGACTCATTCCTAAAATACAAATATTACATTAGATTTGTCATAAGAAATCTGCTACACCTAGCTGTCCCATCCCACTCATGACAATTATTGTACAATCTATTAAAATATGATAACAACATAAAATTTAGTATTAATGTGATATCATCACTAACTATCCCAAATGAATAACCATGATCATTTGCCAAACCCACAATAGACACCTGGAAAATTTCAATACCAGAAGGCACATCTTCATGTCCCCTAGTAATTAATCCCTAAGTCTCAAATCATTTTAAGCAAAAGTGTCCAAGAAAAGTTGTGGACAAGTTCACTGGAGAAGACAGAAAGAATCCAAGCAAAATCAATAAGTCATTGCAAACTTTGTTAAGTATTACATTAAGTATACAACACATTGTTTTATATATATATATATATATATATATATATATTATATATATATATACAGGAAATAATATAGTACCTGTTTTAGGAAATATCTTCTTTAGTTCCATCAACTTTTGTTGGTAATAGTCTGGTTTAAAATTTTTGTCATTTGTGTGACGAGGATCAAACTCAAAAGATGAAGGTTTGGGTTCAGCAGCTGATAATTTTGGTTTCTTAAATTCAAGTTGGTTGATGGGTTTTGGGTCGAGGTTCATTTTTCGTGGTTTTTTCCAAGCTGCTGGTTTTGATGTGCATGGGAGTTGCATATCTATTTGGCTCTTTTGTCTAGTGTAGTCATTTAAGAAAAATAGAATGCTACCAACATGACTACAACACTGTGCAAGTCTGTCAAATATAAAAATAATACATTACATGTATAATTAGTCAGAATCCCATTCGAATTCTAAATATATGAATTATATGATTAATTTATCAGTCATTGAATTGCTTGGAATATGCACATTGTAGCAAATAAACTGCCGATTGAGTGATGTTAAAAGTGAAATGTCTGCTATAAAATACACTACTTTAAAGATAACTTGATCTGTGAAATCATAATTTTTTCTAGTATATTAATGAAAATGAAAATAAATATGTCAAGAATACTTTAATTGGTAATTACCGGAGTATTTGTTAGAAACCAGTTTGAAAAAAGTCAAGTACTGTGTTTACAGATTTAAAGCAGACTTTCAGTTATCTGATCATTAAGATGCATGGTAGAATCTTAGAGAAGTGGAAAGTTTAGTCATAATAGTTTAATATCTAATCTTTACCCAATAGGACACTGACAATATGCATGGATAGGTCTACCATTCAAGAAACATATCCATGCAGTGTACTGCTTTTTTTTCATGGATGCTTTGACTCTAGCTTTCACATACATGATACCACATTCAATCTATTTAAAAAAAGATATATTTATCTTTAATTTCTCACAGTACATAAAATATGTTATTAATACTTTCATTTGAGATTTAAAAATGAGAAAAAATGATTTACTGAAACATTAAAACTCAACCTGTAATGTGTCTATAATAAAAAAAATCATTAATTAATTTATTTATTTTTTTTATGTATTTTTTACAAGTGAAAACTACTTTTTACGCTTGTGAAAACGCATCGTGAGGAAATACACTTCCGTGTTTACAAGTGTGTAGGATAATCATGTGACAAGTCCA
>CM056610.1:17322561-17382373 GCA_029721355.1 Tegillarca granosa | reverse complement strand
CAAAAACAAAAACAAAACAAAACAAACGTTTTTAGCCTGTATCACAGTTTGTTTCAAACAGTTTTGAGTTTTAACAGACAAGTAACTTATGTGACAATGAATTCTTTTCGCCATGGAATTCGTTCCAAAGGGGTTTAGTCTGTTTTTTCCTATGGAATGCATGCACTAGTAATTTAATTATAACGTAATAACAGGTTAGTTTAAAGATTTCAACGGAAAAGTAAATTTAACTATAAATACTTTTCCAGAAAAGAGTTTCATCGAAGTCACCTTGTATTTTCTGTGATGTCAACCAATTTGAATTTTTGTAAAATCATGAGAAAAGGGTGTCTTCCCACTTAGCCAACATTTTAAAATTTCTCATTCCCACTTAGCCAACATTGTTAAATAAACTTAAGATCTCACCTAGAAAGTTTTTGCTGTAGTCTTTTCCAGGATACTTCTTTGATAATATGGTGGGAATGAACCGGGAAAAGGAATCTCGCGTGAATCAATCAATTTATTGAAAATATATACCGATTACCGAGATCAAAATTTATTGAAGGTAAGTCATATCGATTGAAAATCACTGTATAAACTATTTTGTTAGATCTTTGATTAATTAACTTTATTTTCTTGACTTGCATGTGACGGGTGAAGCTAGCTAGACAGAATGCTTACCTTTCTGGAGCACCCACCTCACTTCCTTGATGGAAGTTCACGTTTATAACTAAATTTGCCAGCTTTCAAAGTTTTTACTTTGTTTTGGTATTGTGATTTGGACAAGGACTGGTATGTTTGTGTTTTATTGTTAAAACACCTTCCATTTAAATATCCTGTGGGACAAAACAAACATTCACAACACACTTTTTTCAGAAAAAAATAATAATTTTTAATGTTTTAATCTTTGCAACTGCAGCAAGGAATCTGACATTATGATACAAATAACATTAGATACAACGGACAACATAACGGACAATCTGATTTAAAATAACTTTCATTTAAATTCATGATATGATCAAGAAAAGGCTTTTTCGGATGAATGCGTCTTTTTTCCTCTTCCTAAAAAGACTTAATTCTATATAAACATTGCAAATGTAATGAAAAAAAAAAAAAAAATCTTTATTAGAATTTCCAGACAAACATATTTGGAGACAAAAGACAAAACATTTAAACCATTCTGTTAGATATTATTAATATATATACATATATTTATATATATATACAATCAAGCAAGTTGTTTACACATTTTTAGAAATGTTTTAGAGAAAGCAATAAAATGACAAAAACGAAATTGATTACTGTTACAGAATCACAATCAAAAGCTACTGTCGACTTTTTGTTTTTGCACTTTATTACAGCATATTTATTTTAATTACAAGCAAAATTACAGAAATATGTACGTAAACTGTCTAGAATGTAATATAACAAAAATACAAATGATTTATTTATTTTTTTGGTTAAAAACCTTTATTTATTACAAAATTTTAAATGAATTTCTTTACACTTACTACATCTTTATAAAATGATGCAATTTTTATAGGTAAAATAATCATTCTGTGATACCATTTAATGAGTAATATTCCTTGGGTGATAAAGTTGCAGTAACCTTCAGAAGCTTTATTGTTTGTTAACCAAGACTTGCACGTTTCAAAACTCAGAAAACAGATATGCAGTATTGATTGGATTCTTTGATTTTGTTGTAGTCAGGGATCCTAACTTATTTTATCCAGTCGATCAGTTCTTGGATGTTGGGGAGATCCAAAGAGCCTAGAGAAAATCGTCGACCTTTGGTAAGCAACTTGAGAATCTTTTTCCACAAAGATCTTCTAAGTGAGATTCAAACTTAGGCAGTGAAAGGCTTTGATTTGTAACCTAGCACTTAAGAGAAGTCAGCCAACAAGATGAGCAGGACATGGTGTGCACAAATATATACATCATATATACAATGTAGTTCACTTCATTTAAATGGCAACCCCTTCTAAAAACATTTCTATGCTTCTTTTATGGCACTGATAGACAAGACTGACGACTCGTATTACCAATTATATTAATAAAACATATTTAAATTTCAGTCAAAGAACGACACTTTTACACACACAAAATAAACACAGTTTACATTTTATTAGACTTATTATAAAATGTTTTTTTTTAAACATACACTTGTTAATCAAGTCTTGTGCAGATTGTAACCTTTCCAATGCTAGGTCACTTCAAATAGGCTCTTAACACCAGACCCTACATTATTTACAAATAACAAAAACATATTAGGCCACAGATAAGTTAGACAAATTTATATAATTTTATCTTGTTAAATACCCTTGAGCAAATAAAGGCTCTCCACAACAATGGACACCTTGTGCCCTCTAATAGTTTTAACATCTAGTACAGACAGTGTGAACATTGTTATTTATGGCTGATTTCACATGATTGTATATATTTTCAATAGCAGGCATTTATTTAGTAAAGACTAAGAATATTTCAACACCGAAAGCACTAAGTCTTTTGTATATAACATATTACATGTATTTGTAGTCATTTGTATATACATGTATTTGTAGTCTTTTGTATATACATGTATTTGTAGTCTTGATTTGATATTTACTGTCTTTTTTATCAGTCACCTTGTTTAGTAAAATTAAAATTTGAAAATCTTTGTAGCATCTAGTAACTTTTTTTTAACTGATCTGGCCCCAGTTTCAGAATCATTCACTCAATTGAGTGTACAAATATTGGTCATTTTTCTCTCATCAAGATTTTTTAAAAATTAAGTTTTATGAGACAAATTTTGTTTGTTCAACAAACCCTCTACATTAAACAATTTAATATAACATTAGATATTCAATTTAACTGTGTAATGTCTTAAAAATTGACATTGAAATATTCACTTGAGTTGAGTGTACACTCAATTGAGTAAATAACTGTGAAACTGAGGCCTGCTGTACTTTATAAAAAAAATAACACTGTTGAGTAAAGCATGTTGCGCATTTTAAATCACAGACACTTCCTCAGTACTGATCTAAATTCCTCCACACTGCAAAGTCTCAGATATACATTGCCATATTTGGATATTGGCTGAAAAATTGTATAATTTGTGTACTTTATATTAGAACCACTTCTTGTGTTGCACAGCCAACTTTTAATTCCCACACATTTCTTCTGTAAAGAAGTCTTTGAAACCATATCCATATTTCTTCAGGACCAAATAATCAAGTTTTTCCTCGGAAAAACACAAAATTTTTTAGATAACAGTAGATAAGATTATGTTTAATACTGTAAACTCACAAATATTTGAGGGGAATTAAATTTCGTTTATTTACATGGGTTACTAAAACCACGAAAATTAAATGTCACCCAAAATTTTTATTTACCATTGCCCTTAATGGGATTTATTTTCACAAAATTTTATAACATAAAAATTTCTGCCAACAGAATTTTTATAAAAGCAAAAACATGAAATTTCAACCCAAAGAATATTAATGATTCTACAGTACTAGAAACTGCTGTCTTATTAGTATAATGAAGTCTGTTGTTAGCTAGGTAGCTTAATTGGATCCAAGCTACAGCATATTTTAAAAAAATTTTTAAAAAATGGTACACAGTTGAGTAATTTGTGTTTTTATTTTAACTGGGACTACACATTTGTTAGGTAGTCCCGTGTTTTAATCATTGGCATCTTTCAATAATGAAGTCCTTGCCGCCACTAGCATTTAAATGCCTCCTCACTACCAGGTGCTACACTTTGTCTGGATGTAAAAGAACGGCTAACTTCCTGTAGGCTTTGTTTACATCATCTCTGAAAGTAAACAAAATCAAAGATACATAACAATGGATTCAATTCATTCTAAGTACATGCTGTATTTATAAAAATATCCATAACATCTACTTGGCGATATTTAACAAAAATACCTGTTTAATTTTTGGGTGTCATATGTGCACATTTCAGAAATTCATTTATTATCAGTGACACTTGGGGCTGATAAAAAAGATAAGCCAAATATTGAAAATTAATTATTTAAAAGTTTCAAAGTCACATGAATCCAAATCCAGCTATGGAATGCTTTTGCATGAGAGATTATATCTAAGTTTAAATAAGTTTCAAAAATTAAGATGACTAAAAATTTTGCTAGATGGTACGTTTTCTAATAGCACAAAGTACCGTCTATAGACACCCTTGAATAGTTTTACTCCACCAGCAGCAGTACCCACTCAGAGGTAGTAAATATTTAACAAAAATACATTTCAGAAATTCATTCCTTATCAGTGACACTAGGAGCCATAAACATTAAAAGATCATGTATGTACCGGTATTCAGAAAACCCAAAATACCGGTAACCAGCATCAAAACAACTTGTCATGAGATAGACAATGTTTATAGAACAATGATAAAACTCTGAACATGGTTTAGCACAATGTACTATTTCAGGTTGATTTTGATAACTAGTTAGTTTCTAATATTTTGGAAATTAATTTTTTTTTTTTTTCAATAATAGGTAAACTTAATGCACCTTTAAGGAAAATTTTAGTTAAGAAATGATTTTGAAACAGGGACCTGTTCTTAGAAAAAAAACATCATTTTACACACACACACACACACACACACACACACATCAAATATGTTATTCTATGTTCTGTAGAAATGATATCTGGTATCATTTTGGTCACTACTGAATATAAATGTATAAATTTGACTCATCAAATGAATGTGATACTTATTTGTTTTTGTTTTTTAAAAAAAAATTCAGAAAATTGTAGATATTCTTCCCATGAATAAGAACACTTGACTTCATTATCATAAGAACTACAAAAATCAAACTTAGATTTATTGAAACAATATCTAACATCAATCCACCTTATCTGATGCAGTACAAAGAATCAAAGACAAAACTGTAGTTATCATTCAAAATAAGATGTGACCAATTAATTATTTTTAAAAATTATTATTACATAGAACAAATTGCACACAAGGTAAAACTATTTTCTGTCATCGGTGCACAGTGTCTTTAATTAAATCTTGGGATTCTGCACGTTTTTCAAGATTCTGTGTACAGGTCAAATATCATTTTAATAAGAAATTCATCAAATTTTAGAACATAAAAAACTTAAAGACTAAAGTACCTTTTTGACTTAGGCATCAAAATATGTTGTTTTTTTTAAGCCTCAGATAAAAAAAAAATTATGAAAGTTAAAGATCCCCCCTTTTTATAGTCTAAGCTGTTATAATTGGGTATATAATCAAGCTATAGAATATATGTATATATATTATATACAGAGAGAGAATATATTAATTTATGAGATAGAAAAGAAAAATACATGTATCTGAAAGTTAAAAGTTGTTTCTATGCATAATGAGCTTCAGTTTTTATATGAGTGTGATAAAACAATAAGATTCTGTGATATACTCATCCTAAAATAGTTTATAAGTCTGCAATTTACTGCCACAATTGTCACCGTTATCAAGTGGCATATTCATTAGTAAATCTAACCAATTGTAATAAAAACCAACATACATCATGGATAAAGGGATAAAGTATCATTAACACCAATTTTTTTTTTTTTTTTTTTTTTTTTTTTTTAAGCATAAAACAGAAAAAATGTTAAACTAGGTGAATACATTGTTTTGGCAATAAGCCTTGTACGAGTTGCATAAATATTTATTCACCAAGTTTAAAAAATTCATTTTTTTATGAACATGAATAAAAATAAAACACAACATACCAGTTCATGTCCAAATCACAATCGAAAAAAAAGTAAGAAAAAACTTTGAAAACTCGCAAATTTAGTTATACACAAGAACTTCCATTAAGAAAGTGAATTTGAGATTATTTATGTGTAACAGGAAGGTCGAAGCACCTAAAAAAATCCACTACAACTCAGGATCAAACTCAGACCTTTTAGGTGTTAAGGGAGCAATCTATCACAAGGCCAAAAGACGTGGACCAGAAAATCACATGATTATATCTATAATATACATGTACTAAAACGATTAGCT
Source organism: Tegillarca granosa (assembly GCA_029721355.1). Taxonomy (NCBI): domain Eukaryota; kingdom Metazoa; phylum Mollusca; class Bivalvia; order Arcoida; family Arcidae; genus Tegillarca; species Tegillarca granosa. Next base: position 17,376,402 of record CM056610.1, on the reverse strand, counting down.
CCGCCTTGCTGTATTCTTCTCCTGTGATCTTGAAATTTCCCAATCTTACACAACCCCTCTATAGACCCTGAATAGAACAGGATGAAGGAAACACTCGGAAGTATTAGACTTCTCCACTGGCTGTGGATCAAATCAAAATTATTCGAAAAATGACAAAACTAACAAAAATACTTTTTATCTTGCAGTAGAAAATTTTTAAAAAATGGACAGCTTCAAGTCTGAAACAGATAAAGACTATTTATAAAGTGTATCTATCTAAAATCTGTACAAAGCTTTACAATTTTAGAGCCAAAATTAATGGAAGCGAAACCAGATGTTTTGGAAAGGCAAGCATTTTCTGTACTGCTAGCAATATCTATTACATGATTTTAAGCAACATGCACTTTAAAACAGTGCTGCAGAATGAAAGCAGACAGCAACTTTGATAGTTTTCAAATAAAAAGTTTAAAAAAATGTATATTTAGAGTGACAGCTAGATTAAATAGTTAAAAGCATCAGAAAGTTCTGACACCATAAGAAATCTAAATCACAATTGTCAAATTAAACAAAGAGAGTATCACATCACTTCAAACAAAGTGATACTGTTAATTATGTTAAAAATGATTTGTGCAACTAGTGTCTTCAGAATAAAATGTGAAGAAACTTGTTACCACGGGCGACAACATGATGAGTATCAGCAATTTCCCACAATGCATAGCATTTAATAGGTCATGTTTTACGTTGTGGAGTATTTTGTCTCCAGGCTCCACCGCTGTCTTTTAAAATACTTGGCCTGAATTTGAAACATATGAAATCAATTATGACATATAGTACAAGCCATACAGCATAATGATCCTTATGACTGACTTTTACATTTTTTTAGGATAATCTTTTCTTAATGGATTGTGTGAAATATAAATATTACATTACTTATGAAAATATTAAAATTATTCCCAAATTTGTGCAATTAGGGAACATGATATTAAATTAATTTGATTTAATTTAATGGATTTTTGCATCCCATTCAAAAATATTTCAGTTATACCAAGACATCATCAGCTTGAGGTGAAGTGGCAGAAATTTTTATCTTTGAATCGTGCTAAGGGCAATGTGCTTTGAGGGTTCTTTAGGTCTGATCCAAAAGACCCTATGACTTTTATTTCTAAATGCCGAGTCTTTGGCAAAAGATCAATCACTAACAATTTTGAAATCTTGGCAGACCTGGCCGGGGTTTGAACCCCAACCTCCCAAATATGAAGCAAGTGACATTAAATTAAGGAATTACTTAAGACATATTGGTACAACATAAGCATATTTCTTCAGAAATTTTACAAAAAGAAACTTGTATTACTAAGTGAGACAAAATATTATTAACTGATTCCTTAGATAATTTTTTTTTTACTAAGATCTGTTTACAAGTTAGAAAAACAACACACTTTGAAGAAGGAAAGTTTACCGGTATATATTTTGGGAACCTTTGGGTATCTTGTCACACAAAGGTTCCTTTAAAACTTTAAGTAAGGATTAATATGAATGTAGCGACAAGTTAATAATACAGTTAAACCTATGTATAAAGATTAAGAGTGGAATGGAGTAATGGTGTTTTATGTTCCAGTCAAGATTCTTTCACTTATTCTAAGGCAGTCATTTCTGGGATGATGGAGGAAACCAGAGTTCCCAGAGAAAACCACCAACCTTAAGCTAGCAAACTGACAAAATTCTCACACTAGGATCTGTCCTGAATGGGATTTGAACCCAGGCAGTGAGAGGCGCTGTGATCCATAAGCATACAAAGATTAAGCATATGACAAAAGAAATATGGACTTTAAAGACAGGGAATCATTATACAGATGGTTTTTTTTTTGTGGAAATTGAACTAAAATAAAATTTAACACTGATCTTAATAGGTGGTCTTTATACAAAGGTGATCATTTTAGTAAGTTTTACAGTTCTGAGAATTTAATGTTATCATTTAAATTGAAACCTGAGCCACATTGTTTGCTCAATTCTTAGTCATTATTTGTTTTATCTTTTTTTTTTCTTTTTTTTTTTTTGGAGGGATATATGCTATACAATGTGGCAGACTATTAAAGAATAAAAAATTGAAATGGATGTTCAGACTTTACAAAACTCACAAAAGCTACAAATGTACTGCTTATGTTTATACATGATAAAGCCAGAGGTGTTGCTAGCAGCACAGATATTAATCTCAAAAAGTCCCAAATTTAACAAAGTGTAACAGAAAGAAAGAAATCCTGTTTCAATTCCAAATGATAAACAAACAGATATACATGTGTATCAGAGTTTAAAACATATAGCGAATAAAGAAATCTATGGTGTAAGGGGAAATAACTCTTTCAATATATTCAAATGAAATGAGATTTGGAAGTTTTTCAGAACAGAACTCATATTTTTTTTAGGAAACCCCATTTTTACTTGATGAAAATATACATTAATGTGCTTTAATCTTTATCCCCTCCAGCATTTATATCAGAGTTAAAATTGCAATTTTACCAACAATTCCTTAAAAGGTAAGAACTTGTTTAAATTTTGGGACATGACATTGGACAAGCAGGTGTGGTGCCATATGAAGTAATGCTGTTTCACTTCCCAATCACTGCTTTCAGCTCAGGTGAGCTAAAAAAGAGAAGGGTCTAGATTTAACAAAAAACATGTAGGGTCAAACTTTCAAAATAAAAAAGGGGAGGGTCTAGCTTTGACAAAAATATACAGAGCCAACCTTTGAAAATAAAAAAGGGAGGGTTTAGCCTTGACAAAAATTATAAAGGACCAAGCTTTGAAAATAAAAAAGGGGAGGGTCTAGCTTTGACAAAATATATGCAGGGCCAAGCTTTGAAAATAAAATATGAAAAGCTTATAGTAGCTGATTAAATTATTTTATTGGACAGTGGTCCAATTTGCTAACAAACAAAACACAAACAAAGCCAAAAAATAAAGCAATCCCATTGTCAATCAAAGGGCATTCAAATAAGTGTGGCTCTTCTGCATGTCAACAACTAAAAAACTTGAGCAATATTGAACAGCAGAGCTGACAATTCTACAGAAATTTGACATAATTTTTCTTTTCTGAAACAATAGCAACATTTAACACCAGTGCAGACCTTCAAACAACATTAAACTCCAGGGCTGGAAAATAACATCAGGAATATGATATAATCTCTTCTTTACTTAGCTAAAGCTTAACAGTTCTATACATACTTGTTAGCTCCCTGTTGTAGACCAAGTCTCTCGTAATCGTTTTTTGCCGATTTTAATTTCTGTATAGCATCTATCTGATCTTTAGAATACCCTAGTTGTGTTTGTAACGGAACTTTTTTTCCACCATTTTCTGCTGCTGATACAACTGATTCAAAAAGAGCCTATTATGAAAAAAAAAAGAAATTTGTATAACTAATAACATTTAGTTCTTGGACCTAGCATATGCAACAAGAACAAACTGCAATACAAGCAGAAAATATATACACAGCCAAACAAGATGAGACAAGAGAGATACAATTTGGCAATACTGAAAATTATTATAAAAGGAAAACAACAAAACATAAAACAGTACATTTGTATGCATCAAGGTTTTGTAATTAATAGCAGTTCTAAATGTTTGATAATTTTATTATTTAAACATAGTTTTTAAATTAAATTGTTTAATTAAATTGACAAAATAATAGTATCCAAAATGAATTTTAAATCAATTTATAAGATTTGGAACAGGAATTTTTTTTCACCCCTGCCTTAACTAAAAGACAAATTTCATCAATGTTAATTTTTACAATTAATTCTCATAGATTTAGTGTTCAGCAGCTTCAAATTTTTGCATTTTTACTTCAACATGAATTGCAACTTGGCAAGGTTTCCAAGGTTTGTGTACATGTATATTTAACATTTTGAAGATGCTTTGGTTTTACTCAGAATTAGTGTTCAGGTAGGTTTTACTATAAAATGATTAAAAAATTGGCTGGACTGGAGTTTAGAAAAGGTGTTTTACATCCCATTCAAGATTCTTTAAATTATATAGAAGTGGTCAGTTCTGGAATGGTGGAAGAAACCAAAGTCTTCAGAGAAAAACACTAACTGTTGGCGAGAGAACTGAAAAACTTCTTCACATTTGGATCTGTCTGAGACAGATTCCAACCAAGGCAGTTAGAGGCACAGTGATCTTTGAGTACTTAATATAAACCACTCAGACACTGAGTCCCCAGTTATAAATGTTGAAATATACCTGAAACATTTCTGGAATTCCTTCTCCAGTCTGTGCTGATGTCTCAAAATAATGGAATCCTTTACTATCTGCCCATAATCTTCCTTCTGATTCATCTACTACTCGTTTTTATCGATCTATAAAAATAATAATTTCAAATAAAAATAATTCTTATGGTAATAACTTTTATTTCAAATTTAAATAAATATCTGAAATAAATATGAATAGTAATTTCTAATTAAAATTTTGCTATTTATACCTTTTTTTCAAGTTTTTCAATCAGACTACAATTGACAGGATTTCCAAAACAATGTAGATATTTAGCTATTGATTGCCAATTATCTGTTTTAAAATTAAATAATTACATTCAAGATTCTATTGTACACAGTTTCTTCTCAAGTTGATAGTTTTTTTTTTTAACCCAGAAAGCACAAACCCACACTGATCACATGATAAGACTTGATATCGAAAGCAAAAACAAACACCAATATGTACCACTTAAACCAATGAAATAACTGACCGTAAGTATGACAACAAATATTAAGACAATTGATTTTAATCATTTTGGCTGTTTTTAAATCATCAGAAAATACGGAATTCTTACTTTATTGGCACAAACACAAACAACGACATTATCACTCTCTGCCTGGTTTCCTATCTCATTCTGCATCTCCAGTAACCAGGCATCGAGGGACTCGAAGCTATTTCTATTACTAACATCATATGTTAATACAGCACCTTGAGTATCTTTATAAAACTCATTTCTGACCTATAAATGAAGATGTAAAAACAATAATGAACGAATGAACACAAAATTAATGGAGTTTAAAAGTGAACCATGTATACGCCAATAATGCTGGTAAAAAATTATTATTTCCAATTACTATGGAATATGTTTACTGTTTTTCTCACAGAATAATCCATTTGAAATGGGGTAAATATTGACTTAAGATATTCTTTTTCACATAGGACCATGAGGTATGGTAGAAAACCTATTTACTATAGTCGTTATATGAGACTTCTGTGGCCAAGTATTCTTAATATGCCAGCTTGCAGATCACAGTGTCTCTCGAAATTAAGATTAAAATCCTGCTCAGGTAGATCCTAGTGTGAGAAAGTTTGTCAATTTCCTTGCCAAAGGCAAGTGGTTTTCTCTGGGAACTCTGGTTGATGATGAAGATGGAGAAAACCAAAGATCAAATAAATGTCTTCCTCCCCAATGATCTTTTATAGTGGTTATCATAAGTACTGGTAAGATAATTAAGAAACCCAAAAGGAGGTATCTGATACAATTGTTACTGCAATCCCGACAAATTACTGTTAATGATGCATGTCTGCATTCTTGTATTCATGTACCACGGTAGAGTTAACCTGTGTAGGTGTGACATGTACTACAGACAATGTCTACATCTATTTTAAATATTTTCAAACTTATGAAAAAACTTTTTTTCCGAAAGGAACAGTGAAAATGAGAAGCTTGTTTGATGATTTAATTTTTTCTGAATCTTTAATCTGCAAAAATTAAACACACAAAAAATAACTTACACATTTCTTGAAAAATACGCAAAATTAGCAGCACGCGAAAATAACCCAATTTATTGTACTTGTTTGTCAATAAATCTAAGTATGCCCTCTTACTGACTGATGATTGAACAGATGAAACATCTCAATTAAGACTACATCATTAATTATGGGTGAAGTGGCATAAATCTTCACCAGTGCAATTACCTACGAAAATGAGCTAATGATGCTACTCATCTGTGCTGAGAGGCCTTTGTTTAAACTCTCATTAGATTAAACATGTATCATGAAAGGAGTAGGTATGTTAAGTTACCACAAAGGAACACCAGAATTTTGATGGTAAGTCACAAAAATTGTAACTATACAGGAACAAAAAAATTGTGATGGTAAGTTACCACAAAGAAACACTAAAATTGTGAGTTACAATACAGGAACAAAGAAATTGTGATGGTAAGTTACCACATAGAAACACTAAAATTATAATGTTAAGTTACCACATAGGAACACCAAAATTGTGACTTTTGATCCATACTTCTGAATAATCAGAAACCTTACTATATGGAACATAAGAGGTACCTTGCCATCCAACTAAATAACAACCAAATACAGGAAGTTTTCCCTGGGAAATTGGGCAAAAATGACTAAATTTCCCTATGTCACTCATGTACTAAAATTTCTATATCAAAAAGCAAATTTACTTACTTGTCCTTAGCTACAAATTGCAGATATTGTCATGTTCCATCATCATTGTATTGAGGGTTCTAGCTATGGAAAGCATGTCATAATGTAATTCAAATATATTCTAGAATTCTTATTCTTATTTTATCCATCTTATAGCAGAAGGCAGGTTTTAAAAATGTAACAAACTAATTGCTACTACTTTTGTTTTTTAATTGTTGGACTTTGTTATTCTGCAGAAGAAAACACAAATGTAACCATTTTCAAGACTTGAGTCAGCCTAAACCAAACAGTGTTTTTAATGCTTTGCATTGTACCAGTGCTTACTTGGAGCAACTAAACAAGGCCAGCTAACAGAATCAGTAACTGGAGACAAACAAACCACATCTCAAATCACATTTATACTGACATGGTGACACCAGGTGAATAAATTTGTATCCTGTATTCCTAATACTTTGTGACAGGTGGGGAAGTACATGTATCTCAATTTTTTAATTTTTATGTTTGATCCCACAACCTCCAGTCCTGCTCATGTGGCTGATGTTGTACCACTTACAGAGAAACAGTCAATATATCTATACTCTACATGTACTTAAGAAAATATTTTAGCATTTAATTTGAAAAAATAAATTACCTCATAAAATATAGGATGTCCTGCCATGTCAAATATATTCACCTTTATATCCTTGTCCTTGATTACAACCCTAAATAAAGAAAACATAAAATAATATATGCATGTATTTGTCACAATATGGTCTTGAACATGACATAATTTGTAGGTAATTCAAAAATTGGCCTTATTTACCACCGTTAGGAGTCATAATAAAAATAAGAGAATCAATAACCACCGATCGTGTTAAAATAGAAAAATCTTAACCATTGGGCTTTACTAATTTCTGCCTTTGGAAATATTAGACAAATGACAGCATATAGATTCTATTAGTCTCACACCAATAGAAATAGCTGATAGTACAGCAAATAACATAAATATTGATGTACCCAATATACAGGTACTGACTGAGAATTATATAAATTTATATACATACCTGTCTATAGTGGTCAGTCATTTGACCAGGCCAAAGTGATCACTATAGACAGGTGATCACTTCAGACAGGTTATCAATGTTAGTTGTAATCTCCCATTGTATCAGGTAAATTATGTCATGTACACAGGTAGAATTCAATTTTTCCTTCTTCTTCTTCTTAAATATAGTGGCCACTAACCACATGAGAGAGGTGACCATTATAGAGAAATCAAATATAAAGCAAAGATGGTTTGGACTTGAAAAAAATTACCACAATAGACAGTTTGTTGTTGTGGCAGGTGTTGTTGTGGACAGGTTAGATTGTATAGAGGTTTATCAGAATACTTGAGAGATGTGATTACAAAAACAACCAGAGACATATTAAACTGTTATGTACAAAAACAACCAGAGACATATTGAACTGTTATGTACAAAAACAACCAGAGACATATTGAACTGTTATGTATAAAAACAACCAGAGACATATTGAACTGTTATGAACAAGTTATTTTTATACAAAGGTGGGTGCATATATATGGGTTTCACTGTATAAAATCAGTAAAGACTTTATTTTACTTACTTTGTAACACCATAATCAATACCAATAGTTGCCAAATACTTGTGTACAAATCTTTTTTCACAATATCTCTTGATAATACAACTCTAGAAATAAAAAATAATAATGTCAGAAAAGTAAACCTATATTACAAAAAAAGATGTCTACTATTCTACAGATGTTTAATGTCCAATCTGGATCTGATGATAGTTGCATTTTTGGTCCTAATCTAAGATAATGTTGTCAAAATTATTGCATAACAAACATATATTGATTGATTTAATGGGATTTTACATCCCTGTCAACAATATTTCATTTATATCAAGTGCAACAGGGGCAAAGTACAGGGAGGGTTGTTAAGCATGCCATGCCTGCTTAACACCGGGCATTGATTTTTAAGGTCTCTTCTGAAAAACGCTTTGACTTTTATTTCTAAATGCTGAGTGCTTGGCTAAAGAACAGTCACTATCTTTTTTCAAGTCTTGGTCAGACCAAGCCAGGGTTTTAACCACATAGCAAACAGAATAAAAAGCAAAATTGCTCAACAAATAGACAAGAGTTGAACTGTTCTATATAAATATAAAGTTTACTAAGCTGGCTAGAAAATAATATTATATGTGTGCAGCAGCCAAGGTAATCAAATTGATAGATCACTCTCACATGTTATGAGTGGTTTCTGTGATTTGAATACTAGTATTGGTCTGAACTTACATTTTTGAATCAACATCAAAACCTCAAAGTGGCACACACATATTGATATTATTGCAAACATTCTATATCAATCAATTATTAAAGCATTTGCAAATAATTAAAAAAAATTACTACAATGTATGGTTGAACTCAGTCTCTGAATTTTTCCTTACTATGTAATAAGGATAAACACTATTTTTATTTTAAGACATCTTACTTTGTAGGAAGAAAAAGGATATGGCACTGCGTTTTTACCATTGCACCATCATATAAAAAGTACTACAGGATACTTTTAGAAAAAAAATATCAATATGCTTTAAACTTGCATTGTATGTCGAACTATGAGTTAACATTTTGGTCCCATTTGTAGGGTCTGTTTTAGATGTTGCAGGGGTTGTCTCAAGGAAACAAGTGCAGTGTCCAAACCGGGACCTGAGCTAAAGACCTAAGACCTACCAATTACTAGAAGAGGTGACCGAACTGGGACTAAACTCGGGACATTGATCCCTATTACTAGTAGGATACTTTATACCAGGGACTTATAACACTATCTAGCTAGATATACGTCCCTGTGTTACCGACTGAGCTACACCCGTCAAAGTGAATTACCTTTCCACTTTCAGCATTCCCCATACTGATAATCTTAATCCGTAAAGCTCGCTTCATGTTCTTGGTAAATTTGGTTTTATCCATACACTGTTGTCAGTGCTGACTAAAATGACAGTAAATCGGCCAAGACTAAAATGTGTCATTTGACGATACGACAAACAAACCTAACAAGATCAATAGTTCATTTTTAACAGTCTTCTTTCCACATGTTTTTACATTTTTAGGTACTATATAAAATGACGTGTTTTGTTTGTCACCAACAAACCCTTATGTAAGAAATAATTATTCCTGATCACATCATAAATTGATAAAAACTGGTATCATCTGAATTTGAAAATCCGGTGTGCGAAAAGCGTCTTTGACAACTGCAGCGGAAGTCGTGAGGTGTAAAAATTCTTCCGAATTTTATTGGTTGAAAATAAAATTAAACTTGTATGTAGCTTGTTCGAGTTAAGTCCCTTTAGTCATGATTGCATTGTATGGTGGCTTATTTCTGACATCGACATAATTTTAGTCGACATAAAATTATCTCAACATGTCGACTTAATATCTCGAGATGTCGACTTACTATCTTGACAAGTCAAGATATTATCATGAAAAGTTGTGATACCAAAATAAAAAGTTGAGATAAGTAACACGACTTGCCGCGAATTATGTAGAGCAATGTCGGCTATTATCGTCACCCTGTAGTTATCGACACATTTGTCATTTAATCTCCTTTATTGTCCCCCCTTTCGCTCCTTTTCAGTCATTCTCGGTTTTTTTTCACTCATGCAATCTTTTTCGGAAACCCTCTAACATTTACCTTTTACACCTTGTGCCGCTTCATGATAGTATCCACGATTGTTTACAGCACCGTCACGACAGAAAATAACAGGACGCCATTGTTATCTGGATTGATAAGGTAGGTAGCAAAAAACATCACGTCACAGTTCATTCGAAACGCACAAATTGTTTTCATTTCCCCTTAAATGTTGTCAAGTAAAAAAGCGTCTGCTAAACTGACGTCACGATTTGTAGCAGGATTGACCTTGCAAAGGTTAAAGGGGGTGTGTCGATAACTGTATCGGTTGCATTTGATTCTGCAGTTATCGACACTGGTCTCGACCGTAATTATTTTGTTAAATATTCTAACATATGTTAATTTTATTGAACTCGGTAAATGTCAAGCAACAAAACAAAGCAAACGGAGTAATAATAAGAAATAAATTGTACAATTTATGTCATACACAAACACACGGGCTATAAGGATATGTCATGATTTTAATTTCAACACACATCAGAGACGATAACAACAACAACAACAACAATAATATCTTTATTTTTTAAGAATGAAGGTGATGTAAATTTGTTTTATTTTTTGTAGACATTGTCATGCCTGGAAAATCATCGCCAAAGAAAAGACGTCAATATGCGCCGGAACAGATGGCATTGGCAATAGAAGCCGTGAGAGAAAATAAAATGTCCAAAAAACAGGCCTCTAAGATATTTGGTGTTCCAAGAACCACACTCTTGGACAAATTATCTGGAAGAGTTCCCGAGGGGCCAGTGTCCCCTGGAACACGACCTACACTTACAGAAGCCGAAGAGAAAACTCTTGTGAACTATATCTTACTGATGGCAGATGTTGGCTATCCATTAACCAGAAAAGAGTTGCTGCTGGAGGTTAAGAAGATACTAGACCTAGATGGTAGGAAGACTGCATTTAGAGATAACTTACCTGGTAAAGACTGGTACAAAAGATTTCGACAGCGCAATCCCGAATTAACTATGCGCACTCCACAGAGTTTAGGGCACGAAAGAGCCATGATTAATAAAGATATGGTAGAAATGTGGTTTTCCACTCTTTTTAAATTTCTTGAGTCTGAGGTACCTGACTATAAAATGTTAATTAATAACCCTAGGCGAATATTTAATGCCGATGAGTCGGGTTTCCCACTGTGTATTAAATCTGGTAAAGTACTAGCAGGTGTAGGTTCTAAGCATGTTTATCAAGTTGTTACTAATAATAAAACACAGATTACTGTAATGGCTTGTTTTAATGCCCTGGGTGATTATTTGCCTCCATTGATTGTCTATCCTGGTCAAAGATTGCGAGATGTAGGATTGTCATCTTTTACAGAGGCAATCTTTGGCCAGACAGAGAATGGATGGATGGATGCAGACCTCTTTGTGGCATTTTTAGAGCATTTTCTACATTTTGTGAAAAGTAAATCGATACCATTTCCAGTCATTTTGTTTGTAGATGGTCACGCTACCCACATGACTCTTGCAGCATCAGAGTTTTGCTCAAAAAATGGCATCATTCTGTACTGTCTACTTCCAAATGCTACGCATATCTTGCAAGCATGTGATATTGGACTGTTTTCGCCAATGAAATCGGCCTGGATATCTGAGGTGAAATACTGGCAAATGAATCATATAGGTGAAGTTTTGACAAAAAAGACATTCCCAGAGGTGTTTAAAATAGTTTGGGATAGGGTCACCACTCTTGAAAATTCTACCCAGGGTTTCAAAAAATCCGGTTTGTATCCTTTAACACCAGAAGGCATTGACCTTACAAAATTGGGGCCATCAAAGCTGGTTCAAAATGTACCATGTAAAACGAAAACCGAAGAAACTGTTACTGCTTCACCTGTTTCAAGTTCATGGTCAAATGTTACCATGACTATACAAGCTGAAGTACATAATCATGCTGACAATGGCACTGAACTTGATGCATGTAAGAGTAACACGGTGGAAAATTTTACTTCAAATGAGGCAGATATACAGTCCGATAAACATGCTGTTAATAACCATTCTAGTACGATTACAAATGCTTTTAATACTGTCCCTCTAAGCGAGAATTCTCGCCATAGTAACAATAATGTCTCTCCAGCATTTGAAAGTGTACTGACAATTCCTGAATTACCGTGCAAGAAAATTAACAACAATATACGAAACAAATTGCCAAAAGCTCTCTCGGGAACAGAGGCTTTAAAAATGTTAAGGGAAAGAGAGAAACAAAAACAGGATGCAGAAGTACAGAAACAGAAAAGAAAAGAGGAAAGAGTACAAAAAAGAAAAGAAAAAGAAGAAGAAAAAGAGAAAAAGAGAGTAGAAAAAGAGAAAAGGAGAGCAGAAAAAGAGCAAAAAAATAAAGAAAAGGAACTAATGAAAAATAAAAAAGTAAAAAAACGAACAAAAAGTAGTGCATTTTCTGATTCAGATACTGAAGAAGAAAATGTTGCTATTCCATATATGGATAGTTCTGACACTGTTGAAGAAAACGACAGCGATGGTTCTATTGACGAAGAACTATGTGCTATCTGCTTCTCCAACGAAACCAAAGGAGATGATTATTTGTGGGTAGGGTGCGATTCGTGTGAAAGATGGTTTCACAGTAAATGCACAAATGATGAAAATTTAATATCAATCCAATTGTGCGATATTTCCAAATATAAATATGTGTGTTCTTTCTGTCAGTGACAACAGTTTGTCTTTAATAGTACATGACAATCATACCTTACTTAAAGTTTTGTAAATTACTGTTCAATTTTCTAACATGTAACGTAAATTTAGAAATTTGATTATAAATGTTATTTTCTGTCTTTGTTCAATTTATATTTTAATTATTTTTTTTAAAAATAAAACTGGGTGTCGATAACCGCCGAACATGTCGATAACTGTACTCCTACCGAACTAGAGTAGAATTCAAATACACCCATAATGTCACGTGACTGTTGTTTCTTCCTGACTGGTTCCCGAGGCACTTATGGGTATTACACGGTAACGGAGAAGGGTCCCGTTGTTTACGCTTATGTACTGAATTATTGCCGACATTGTCTTAAGGTGTCGATAACCCCCGACGTTGCTCTATATTTTTCTAATTGAATTGAATTGAAAGAAAATAAAACCTTTCAATTTGTTACATTTTAATTATTGAAGAAAATAAAACAACATAACGGTATTACATAATATCAGAAGTCCATGAATTCATTCATGGACTTCTGATAATTATATATGATAAAGTCCCAGATGTCGGCCATATTGGATATTTCTTTTCTAGCGGATGAAAATTTACGAATTCCCCTATCTTTAAATGAAATTGGACGTAATTTTTCTATCAAACTTACATTTGATTTTTACATTTTTATCTTTATAAAAGTGTGCTCTAACACTGTAGACGTGCACATTTTAAAAAAAAATCACTTTAGCATTAAAAATAAGCCAATTTTCAACAATATACGGTTTATAGGCATTTCGTACCATAACCGTTTCGTACCATCCATTTCGTACCATATTAAATACCTACAATGACCATCCAGTTCGTACCATCTTGTTTGACCATTTCGTACCATAGTGTACTGCTAACGTTAAGTGTGATTTTTCTTATGTTTTAACACTATAATACCAATTCGTATCATGGTATTTTTCTACCACACAGTTTCATTCATCGGTCAAGAAAATGGATAAAAGATAATGATAAGAAAATGTTACATAAATGACAATATATTGAATCGTGGAATATATTGTCCATGGAATCGGTGGTAAATTCGTTGAAAAAAATTTCGGAAATATGATCTCAGTTACGTGAGACAAAATACCGGTAGTTAACAGCACCCGTGACTCGAAGAAAACTTTGTTTTATACGCATTGGTTTCTTTAGTCAAACAAACACCATAAAAAGAATATCCCCAATAAAAATGTAATGATTAATAATAAATTTATTATTATTTTTTTTTATTATGTTCTTTTAAAAAAAAAAAATAGTAAACCTTTTAATTGAAGTCAATGGTACGAAATGGTAGTAACACAAAATACCGTATGGTACGAAACGGTCATATGACATGGTACGAATTGGACCGATTTGGGTACGAAATGGAAAAATTGGGTACGAAATGGTCATGGTACGAAATGGTTATGGTACGAAACGACTAGCTCCCCTTTAAGATATAGTTGGGATAAAACTGCTATATTTTTAACTTAAAATGACGAAACTTCCCGACGTCCTAAAATTTTACAAAAAATATTGAAATAACTGGGATTTCATAAGGAACTTAATTATTCGTGCACAATTTTTATATATATATATATATATATATATATATATATTTTTTTTTTTTTTTTTTTTTTTTTTCTTTTGTTTCTTTTTAACAGAATAAAAACTGTACACCTGTTCTATATTTCCTTAATACCGATAGTAAGACACTGAACTGTAGATCGTTGTAGAGGTGAAGTACGACAATGTACATGATAGCTGCCTATGGTTTTTAAAGTTGACCATATTAAAAAATTAAATAAATAAATAAATAAATAAATAAATAAATAAATAAATAAATAAAAGGTACCGATTTATTTGATGGTCGTACAAATGTACCAAGCTGGATAGTAATATTGTTGTCATTTATCCAGTGCCTGTCCAAAGTCGAAAGACGATTTTTCCATCTTTTGAATTTTTTTTATTGAAAATATATCAAGAATATTTATTTGTATTATAATGATATCGTAAAAAATATCAAAACCACTTAATAACAGCTTGAAACATTCATGCTGAGCCAAAAAAATAAAATAAATAAAATAATAATAATAATAATAATTAAGATAATAACTAGTTGATAAATAAATAAATAAATAAATAAATAAATAAATAAATAAATAAATAAATAAATAAATAATTCTTTGACTTTCATAATTCTTATATTTTACGTTTTAAGTTTAAACTTAAAGCTGACATTTTTCTTAACCATTATATTTAATTTTTCAATGTACATACTTTGCACTGTTATCAGATTAATTCAATCAAAAACATGAATGAATAAGTTAATTGACAATCTGGGCCAGATTCATTCAATACTTTTATCCGACCCCGATCACGTGACGTCAGAGGAAAACAAATATAGCTCGTCTGGCTGTCAAAAAGTATATTCCAGTGTGAAAACCGGGATGCGTAATCTAATTGTAATTAATTGAAAACTGATTTAACATAAAAGTAAATGAATAAATTATATTTTTATCCATTTCTAATTTCTTCTTTTATAAATTCACCCACGTTTGAATTTTTTTAATTGAGGTCTCCAGTGGGTTTTTAAACACAATAAATCTATACATTGTATAGATTGTTCACACTTGTCACGTGATATTTATCTTCATACATTGTTAGTTAAATGTAATATAATTGTATACAAATCGATCAAACTGATACAATTGACAAAAGCGGTAAGGTTTTATTTTCGTATATTTATAGGAAACCTTGCTTGACCTCGCACATGCAGCTCTACTTGTCAAATCAAGATGGCGCATACTGTTTTGAAGTGAAATGAAAGGATAGATGGATTTCTACGTAAATTGGTATGAAGTTGGGTAGTTTAGGTAATCAGACTGTCAGTATGAAGTAGAGAAGGTTTATATGTTCCATGCAGGCGAAAAAGCGGTACCTACTCTTGGTAATAATTGGAATATTGCTTTTCCTGTTATATTCCTGGGGTACATATAAAAATCCGAACCATGGAGTACATGTGTCAAAAAGGGAATTTAAAACGTTCATGGAAATGGAGGACTTCACTTCCACAGTGGACATGCATGTGTCACCTAAACAAAGGAGGGACACGGCATCTGAGTCGAAGAAACAAAGATGTAGAATGGAAACCTGTTTTGATTACACAAAATGTAAAAAGTTTAAAGTGTATTTATACCCATTTGAAGAAAGGGTGTCTAACTCCTATAGTAAAATTCTCACAAGTATTCAGGACTCACGGTTCTATACGACGGACCCGAAAGAAGCATGTATATTTATTTTGTCAATAGATACTTTAGATCGTGATAAATTAAGTAGGGATTATGCTAAAGACATAAAAACAAAAATAGAAAAATTGCCATTATGGAACAATGGGAAAAATCATATTATTTTTAATTTATATGCAGGAACTTGGCCAAACTATAATGAAAATTTGGATTTTGACATTGGCGAGGCAATGATAGCCAAAGCCAGCATGTCAATTCATAAATTTAGGCCAGGATTTGATATTTCGTTTCCATTATTTTCCAAAGACCATCCCCAAAAAGGTGGAGACCGGGGACATCTTTATTTGTCTATAAACAATATTCCACCTTTTAGACATTATTTGTTAGGTTTTAAAGGAAAACGATATTTAACAGGAATAGGATCAGAGACAAGGAATTCATTGTATCATGTTCATAATGATAAGGATATTGTGTTGTTAACTACCTGTAAACATGGGAAAGGGTGGCAAAAGACTGCTAGAGAGCTTAATGACACAAGATGTCTGAAAGATGAAAAAGAATATGAATTGTAAGTATATCATAATAATATAAAATCAGGAGAAGTATAACTATACAATAACAGTCTGGGTCCGACGTCCAGAACCTTTTAATTTTACTTTGGGACCCTTGGAATTTTTACTGTAAAAGTCAAATGGACCTGCCGGGTTTATTTTTTTATTTATTTATTTTTTTTTTTTGTTGGGACAATTTTTAGAATACACTTCCTTTGTGAATAATTTTTTTTTAGAATACTCTTTCTTTGTGTATTAGAATTACAGTCTCAAAATCACTTAATTTATTGCAATTTGTCAAAGTTGTTGTACGATCATTTCTTGAAATGAAAATATAATATAGAGCCACTTTGACAACAGTATGGCTTGAGTGTTTGTAAGTTGTATGACATATTTGTTTAATCAAGAATACACATGTATAAACAAAGTTGATTAACATGAATTATTCGATTTTGGTGCCCCAATCTTGATTTCAGACCTACCAAAAATAAAGGCAAAAAATCCTGGACCTATCATTGTGAAGTATAATTTTGAACCCCTGAATAAGGTGTGTAGAAATTGTAAATGGCCTGAAACTTTAAATTGCAATAGTTCCAAGTAAAAAGAAGTATAAGAACATAAGGAAAAATTACTCGTCTAAATACAGAATTAACAGAATGAACTAAATTTCAACACATGAGTATGCTTTTGGGATGTTTGAATTTTAAATGAAATTCCGATCAGCTCGATTCTTAAATTTTCATTTTCTATTAAGAACTTATAACTAATTTACAAAATATTACATGTCAATCTGAAAAGTCACAGGTCTTGTGGTAATTAAATTAAAGACCTTAATTCAATAAAGCACGTACAATTTGATAATGTGTATTGACCTATTCTTTTTCTTCAGATACATTCACGTCAAGATTTCTATTATAGATCTGTTTCATATTTTTTTTCCATTTTCAGTCTGAGTGCACATAATGTTCTTTTTAATGAAATTTGAATTGCCAAAATAAGGAAATTTCTTATTGAGTTCAACAGTATATGCCACATGATGACTTCTAATGCTTTTAGCTAAGCTTTTATAGAAGTGAAGTCTCTATTATCTACAGAAAACCATTCACAGTCAGTTTTATTAATGATCCCATTTAAACAGTAAAAAGGTGAAACAGTCACATTATGTAATGTGGTTTTTGATATATATCACATGACCCCAGGACAAAAACCATTAAGAAGAACTGTAAAAATTCCCTGGTTTGGTAAAAAAAAATTGTATTGATAGAAATCAGTGTTTTAGGAAAGTAAATTTCTTTTCTGGGCCTAAGAAATTTGATCTCTCTCAAACATTTTCATCTTCATCAAAGACAAAAAAAACCCCAAAAAAACCAAGACCTTTTAAAAAGAAAAGAAAAGAAAAAAATAAAACTATATAGAGTAAAACCAGACTTCCACTTGACCTTTGAGAATGTGGTTTTTAACTGTATGAAAGTTGATTCTAACTCCAGACTTTCAGGCAGAAATAGTTGTATTTAAAATTTGGTTTTAAATTAATTTGACCCCAATAAGTCAAGGGTCAAATAGAACTTCTGGTTCCCTAATGGTTCAAAATAGTAAACATTTTGAGAGATAAATTTTAGTATAAAACAATTACCGGTATAATATGGGGCCTGGTAAAGTTGTCTGGAGAGCTGCTGGTTATGGAACTCAGTTCGTTATGTTGCTGACATTGATAGTATTTTTACAAATTTATGCATACATTGTAAGGGAACAACTTAGATTTTTTTTATAAAAAAGTATGGAATTTCCATGTTGATCAGTTTATCTAAAAAATAAAATGAAGATCCCTAAAAACTTTCAAGTGTTGTAAAAAATATTCAATCCCATGTTACAGTATTTTGTATTGGTACCTGACAGATGTTTCTTTTTATTATGTAACTGTGATGGGTCCATAAAAGTTTGGAAATTATTTGGTCCAATTACATTTTCATTTGTTCTGGATTATCGTAGAAAATTTATAACAATATGGCTTTCAATGTAGTAGTAGTTTTTCAGTCAACCATTTTGCTAAATAACGGTAAAATCTGTGAAAGATAACTCATCATTGTTATTGTTATACTAAAACCACTGTAGCAGGTACTAAAGAAAGTGTCCCCACTCAATTGATTAATCAATCAATCAATCAATCAATCAATCATTTGATGACTCTGATATATCATATAGTATAGTACACATGTCCCCAGGTATCTGCACATTTATCAATTTTTTTTGTTAAAGCTTTTACTCAAAAGTTATTTTTAAGGGAAGAAAACCTGCTGACTAGCTTAATCCGTTCTTATAAATTACAATAAACTCTGCTTTTAGTACTACAATTTCAGTTTTGTGGTCAACGTGACTGAAAATGGGAATGTTCAACTTTTACTATATAACAGTATATATATATATATATATATATATATATATATATATATATATATATATATATATATATATATATATATGTGCATGTATATATAAGTCTCACACTGTATTACATAATATACCGGTAGATGTTTTTATGACACATGTAAAATTTCAAGTTCCTATAATTTAGAAACTAAGAGTTCTTTAACTTTTAAACTAAGAGTGATGTTTGAAATAAATCCTACCTGCTTTGATAAGATGAAACAAAGAGGATGTTAGACTAAACACAATTATATAAACCAATTTTCTCAATTTTGACATTCAAATTATATATACTAGTAGTGTCAATGTCCAGGTTAAAATCACATTAGAATTGTAGCAAGCCCTTCAATGTATTCTTAAAACATATTTCAAATTAAAGGACATTGGTAGCCACAGACCTTTATTGTGCCTCTAACTGTCTAGGATCATGGGAGGTCGTGGGTTCAAACCCCGACCGTGTCTGACCCAAGACTTGAAAGTGGGTAGTCACAGTTCTTTCGGATGGGAAGTTAAATAAACGAGGTCCTGTGTCACGTTGTGGCATGAAATTCTGAGAGATTTTTTTCCCGATTTTCGATGTTAAAAGTGCATACAATTATTCTGTATATTTTCTATGACTCTTAGAGTTTAAATCGGAAACCTTTTGTTAATAACCGTGACATGTATAAAACGAGATATTAGATTGGTTTATTCTATTTATATCACTCAATTTAATCCATTTAGAGAACCGAATACGTTTTCGTCTATTGTTAAAAACAATTACAGATCTCAGTAATGAAATGACATCCGAAATTGCCCATACCACCATTGGTCATACCACCTTTAGTGTTATGCACCCATATTTCAATAACACCAGGAATGTTGATACTTTTTAAAATCAGAAGAATTCAAACACTATTTCTATACTGAATGTTTGACCCAAATGCAAATTTTAACAAGTGTAGCAAACATTTTGTTACCATGGCAACTACACAGAAAATTGTAAAATTATACATCAAAATAGACCGTTTCATAGAATCAGATGATCAACAAACCCCGAACTACATATATTGATACATATTTTCCCTGAATCCTCAAATATTACTTTTTTTCTTTTTCCAAAAAAAGAAATCAATATCTTGTCCGATTCATTTTTTCAGAAATTTGGAAAATGTGTCAATCATACTAAAAGCACATGGCAATGTTTACATGCAAATGTGGTCCAGGCGTAGGAAGTGCATTTTGCGGTCCAAGTCCTTATGCCGGAAATATAGTGCGATAGTCGTCCAACTCAGCTTAATTCTTTAGCAAACCCCAGAACTCTCACCTTGGTAAAATTGCAAAGTGCTATCTGTTAACAAATTTAATTGTGCAGGGTCTAAGTAAAGACCCCTGTTTTTTTTATATGCACTACTTTTGACCGTCCCCCATCCGGCTTTATCACGACTGAGGTCTACTACCAATAGAAACTGCAAACATGGCCGAATTAAAACAAAAGTCAATGTTGTCATTTTTAAGAAATCTGAACTATCCATAAGCTTTTTTATCACACTCTGAATTAAAACTACAGTGAGTAAAGTCAAAACGATAAGTTAACATCAATCATGAAGATTTTATTAACAGTTTAATAAAACAAAATTGATTCAGTCTTCTGTAAATGATTAAAACAGGATTAACTCGATCTTCTCTTAGCAATTTAAAGACCTGAAATAAAAGAAAACAAAAAAGCAAAATAATTGTAGGGCAAGTAAAAAATTTAGGCGGACAAGAGAATTTTCAGTTGCACTTGCCCGACCGGGCAAGTTGGTATAAAAGTTAATGTCAAGCCCTGCCTGCTGTATAATGCAATCTGAGCGCAACACACAGGCAACATTTCTGCACTTTTGTCTATCTGGCGACATCTGGATATAAGTGAAATATTCTTGACTGGGACGTTAAACACCATTACTCAATTTGCAACTCAACTGTGTCTAGGATCAAATTCCACTTTGGCATACTTCAGTCTTTGTCCCTTTGCTAGCAGGCATATTTCAGTGTTTGTTCCTTGCTAGCTGACTAGAGGTCACCACATTCCTATACCATTTAAGAGTTGAACTCATCATTATAATTGAAAGAATCTGGCTGGAACATAAAACACTATCACCCATCTCCACCACAATTCTGTTTTAGGATCAAGAGAGTTCAGTAAATTTGGAGTACAGAAATGGTGTACAGCTGTTGGGGAACAAATACCTTTTATCACAGTTTATAGGTGTACTTTAGAGAAATCCAATTTATTTTGAAGTCTAGACATTTGATTATGGGATCTTTTGACCCAGAGTTGTATTCAGATCTGATGAATTAATAGTCAATATATATATAAATATAACTTTTAAAATAATGCTATTATAGTGCCATTTTAATTGAGCTGTGGTTTGAATTACTTTTATATTAAATCCAAAACACCAGGAACTAAAGAAACCATACTACTGGTGAATCCAAAACACCAGGAACTGAACCAAACTTGGTAGGCCGTAGTTTTATTATTCCTTTACTATGGGTGAATCCAAAAACACCTTTAACTGGAACTAAACTATTTAGTTCTGGGTTTTCTTACTCTTATACATGTACTAAATCCAAAACTTTAGGAACCTACACTAAATTTGGTAGGTCTTGGTTTTGCATAGTGTCTTTGTTAATATTTATAATATTTAAAAAGCCTAGTTATACTATATAACAAAAGGTGAAAATTATTTTGACCAAGATGGTTGTAAAACTCCATTCAATAAATCTATGTGGGTTACTAGACTGTGATGGGAACATATTGAGTTCAGAAACTTGTGTTTATAGAATGCATTCTGAAGTGTATTCAATCATTCATCACAAGTCAATCATTTACTTAACTAAAATACAATGTACACATACCAATTTGGTTTTCTCATCAGTATTACTGTACTATATATACATTAGCTACTGTATATATATACATGTGTATATACTAACACGTTTTACCGATTGTATACAGAATGTGTTGGTTTCCCACTCGAGTCATCAATTAATTGTTCTCAAGTGGCCAGGAAAACAGTATTTAAGTATTTTGAATATGACATTTTATATATTTTTTTCTCATGGTATCAGACTGGTATAATTACGAAGAGTTATGCAGTAATATAACTCTAAATAAGGGAGGAGAAAGTTGACTTCTGAAAAACACTTTGATGTTTCGAGATTTGGCTTATTATTTACAAATTATATTACTGATATATCCGGTTTTGTTTTTTTGTTTTTTTTTGCCTTAAATATCCTGTTTTTTTTAATCCCTCACAAATATTATGGATGGATTGATAATAAGATAAATGAATGATTATTGATAAATATTTTATGTCCCCTTCAAGACATTTTATTTGTTTATATTTTAAAAAAGATCAGTTTTTTATGGTGGAAGAATCCAGACAGCTTGGAAAAAAATGAAGAAGTTTGGCAAGCAAACTGACAGAATTTCCCATTTTAGAATCTGCTCAAATGCGATTTTAACCCAAGTGATGAGAGGTTTTTTTGTTTTAACACTTGAGACCACAGATTTGATTGGCTAAATATTACTATACATTGCATACTCCGTACATGGTACATACTACTTTTAGCACAAAAAAGGATACAGTCTTTATATTTAAAAAAAAATTGTTTTTGAGAAATTATTACACAATCTCTGGTATTTTCTAGTGTTGTTTTTCGTGTGGTCAGCTTCCGTCCACTAGTTACCTCAGTGCTTGTTGAATGGACATAAGTGGTCTGCATTTAAATGTCTTTGCACTCTGAATTCCACCATATATGCAGTAGTACCAAGGAAAACAAAAATACTTGCATTAAACTCGCATACCACATGAACTTGTATTAAGATTAACCCTTCATATCAATAAGATACAAATTGTCTTATCAAGAAATTAGCAGTAGCTAAAAAAATTGTTGATGTAACATAAAACAACATTTATATCAATAGAACTAGTATGTTCCAAGATCTAAAAAACCTGAACTTAACTGATAAACAGATTAAAAACAATTTGTATAATACTTGGACTTGGCATTATTTGAAATTCATCTGTTTTCAAAATTTCTTATCATACTGATATAATTGTAGACAAATGTCTATATATAACAGACACAGAACGTTGGTCTCAGGCCTTAGATAGAATTTTTAATGCCACTCGGCACAGTGCCTAGTTAAAGAAGAAAACCACTCGTCACTTTGAAATTTAACTCGGCACAGTCACTACATGAAAACAAGAATTTCTTAAGTACAGCCAGAGCTTGTACCAATAAATAATGTTTTCTGACTTTTTCTTAGGTTTTCACGAACTTCGGATTTTCCGCAGGTTAAGAAGTGCTTCGAAACTGCAACTGGTTTGTCATCAGGATCAGCGGTAGTCTAATTAGTGTCTTCGAAAACTCTTTATCAACTGTTTCATCCTTGTTTGTCTTTAGAAAGTTATACAAAACAGTTTGTTTACTTTTATTTGACATACTTAACGGACCGTCAAGTATATAAACACTTGGAACATCGGTTGGATTTTACATTACACTAAGTAAATTCCGAATGCGAAACCAGAGACATATATTATGTAATATATGTCTCTGGCGAAACAATAGGTTTGCGCATGTGATGCAAACGTTTAAATGATTTTGTTGATTGACACTTGTAACAGAACAGCCAATGTCGTTACAATTTTTTCCGACAAACACTATAGTATCTATTGTTTATTAATTGCAAGAAGCCCCTGGATGTATATGTCTGATAAATTTAACTCGGCACCGTGACGAGTGGTAGTAACAATATCACTCGTCCAAGTACACATTTCACTCGTCAGGACGAGTGGACGAGTGAAGAATCGAAGCCCTGGTTCTAAATGGATTGAACTGGAATAACGGTGTTTTACATCCCTGTCAAGATTTATTTAACTTATATGAAGAAGGTCAGTTCTGTGGAATTGTGGAAGAAACCAGAGTTCCCAGAAAAAACTACCCACTTTTGGCAAGCAAACTTACAAATTATACAAACAACTGTAGGTTTCGTCTGAATGAGATTCGAACCTATGTATAGAGAGACACTGCAATCCGTATGTGTACACGACCACCAAGTCACCTTTTTTGTGGGTTTGACTTTTTGATTTTAAAAACAGATTAAAGACAATATAAAGTTTATATTTATCTTTTGATAGTCCATCAAGGAAATTAAGTCATACTTTTTGGAAGAATTATGACACACTTCCTGCATGACACTTCCTGTTTAATAGTCAGCTTCTAGTTATTTTAAACTTTTTTGGACTGCTCTAAGGTCTACCCCACTATTAAACTTGAATTGGTCCATTATAAAATTTAAAATGCTTTAAAATCTGGAAAATGTTAGATAATATTGGGGGGTAAAAATTGAGACCAGCCCAAAAAGTATGTTAATAGGTATGGACTGTCTGTCAGACTGTTATTTTGAGCAACTGATTCCAGACAGGGTTATGATTAGCCAAATGATCTTGGGGTGGTTTGTCTTACAGTTTTAAATACATTATAATCTACTAAATCTAGTGTATTTATTTTGATTATGTAACATCTGATTGTTGTTAAACGATCAGACCGATAAAGGTGTTAAATAAAGTTTAAAATTTCAGAATTGAAAGATTAAAATATATGTTTAAAATCCATTAGATATATATTAACTGGAATTCTTTTGAAGTTTTTTTAAGACTTGATTTTACAATGATTACATGTGCATTGTTAATGAGATTTGATCAGTACAAAAGCCGAAAGAAATTCTTCGTTGTATTAATTCTGTTAATATCTTGATTCCAATGAACAACTTTTGATTTATTTAATCCAATTTTTGCTCTTTCAAGAAAAACATGAACATATTTTTATGTTGATTTCATGGTCTCTGACTAAATGAGAATGAGCACATGAACAGATTAAAACAGTGCTTTCATGGTCTGGGGCATTAAAATGTGTGAAAGTGCTCACTATGGTGGCCAGTGGCAGTTACAATTGACCTCCTTTTACAAGATTTTTCCGACAAACACTATAGTATCTATTGTTTATTAATTGCAAGAAGCCCCTGGATGTATATGTCTGATAAATTTAACTCGGCACCGTGACGAGTGATAGTAACAATATCACTCGTCCAAGTACACATTTCACTTGTCAGGACGTGTGGACGAGTGAAGAATCGAAGCCCTGTAGCAGTATAATGGATTGAGTAACCTGTATTGTCAACTTTCTCCTCCCTTTTTATGTTAATTAACTGCATAACTAATCTTCATCCACAACATTTTAGGCAACAGTACTAAGCACTGAAAAGTCACTACAAGTGTGTACTTGTTAAAAAATCTAAAGTTACTTGCATAAATCTCACACATAACATGAGCTTGTACTTAAATTAATCTTTGATATTAAGAAGCAAAATTGTCTTGTCACCAATAGTGCTTAAATAGCTTTCAAATGCTGATATCGCGCGATCCCATGCAAAGTGACATCAAGCAAACTAATGACTAGTCTTTAAGTTCATAATTCTCACCCTTTACCTGCAGCTACATGTTCTCAAGCATTTTTATCAAAACACGTTGAATTTAAACAACTCGTATTTTAACAGTATTACCCTCTGATACTGTAACACATTACATATATAGGATATTGCCCTTGCTTTATTTAATATTATAATGACATTTCTGAGTTAACATTTCACCTTGGTTTCAAGTACTTGTAAGCCTCACAGTTGCATACACAGTTGGTGCTCTGTGATTTTTGTATACCTTCACTGAACAAAAAAAGTTCATCTTTAAACCTAAAAAGCACAGGCTGTTTTATATACATAGTTTAAATGTTTATTTTGTGGTGATGAGGGGGAGTTTTATATATGTAAAAGAATAAATTGAATCGTGAGTCCATGCAGACATTTTAACTGCACCAAGATTATAACTCAAGCTTGGCATTGTCTAGTTGTAGATGTGGTGAACCAAGGTGACTGTTACTGTTCCTCTTGGGCTATACAGTATCAAATTGTATCTTGACACTGATTAATGGAACGTTATATGCTTATTAATGTCTAAGTTTAAAATTGATATTAAATTCGATGTATATTCTAATATTTTAAAGTATTTTTATAGACAGCCATTTTCATTATTAGGACTATAATTAAAAGCACTAAAAAGGTTTGAATCTTAACCATTGCAGGATATAAGATAATTTGTCGGCTCACTTGGCTTAGTTAAGTTGTTTTCAATGGGTACTCCAATATACTCCACCATTCCATAACTGACCATCTCATTATCATAGAAAGAATCTTGACTGGGATGTATTAAACTACTTTATAATGTTCCACATAATTCCTTCATTGTTGCAGTTTTGATAATTACATACATGTTTTTGATTTAGATTAAATTGGATTTGGATTTACCAGTATGGTGTTTTATACCCCAGTCAAGAATTTTTGACTTATATCAAGACAGGCATGGCAGAGGAAACCGAAACACCTGGAGAATAACACCAACCTTTGGTAAACTCTAACCAGTATCTACCAGAGTGGGAATGAACCCTAAGGTATTGAGAGTTGAGTTGAGTAATGGTGTTTAACGTCCCAGTCAAGAATATTTCCCTTATGAAAACTTAAGTTTTAAGTTAGAAGAATAATATTTTTTAACCTCTTAAATAATATTGGATAGATGGACCAAACTTTGCCCTCTTATATTATATTTTGTGCCTTGATCTTAATTTTGGGGGTACTTCAGCAAAGAGACCTTAAAAACATGCCGGTGTCACAGCAGGCATTGTATGCTAAAGAACCCTCCCTGTAGATTGCCTTAACTGGCTGCAAATGTAAAAAATTCTGTCACTTCACCTTTAGCTGGTGATGTTTCTATATAAGTGAAATATTATTGAATGGAATATAAAACCCCATTCAATTAATTTATTTTTGGGACTAATGGTCCAAGGACATTGTCTAGATTGAATACTGCCTAACCATTTACAGAAACTAGTCACTTAGCTTCATTACAACAATATGACTACAGTGTGACTAAGGGCCTTGATGTGAGTCTGATACTATTGACAAGTCTTAGTGTGTACTTTAAGGTTCAAGAAGTAAATGTGAAACTCCCAGCTGCAATAACTTGATGTGCTGCACTAAATTACTGACATGTTACATTTACTGGTACTTGAATATAATAAAATTGTAACATAAATACTGGGTAGGTTAAGTAACTGGAAAAGTTCATTCTGTGTAAAATGTTCATTTGACTGACCAAGTAACTGGTCACAATAACAAAACTGACCTTTTTAAACAATAGAAATTATAGGCTGGAGATTTTGTAGAATAAATAGGGTGTCCATTTATTATTGAATTTATCAATGGTTAATAATAGATAATGCCCTACGGGGATTAGTCCTATCAGGGATTAGACAACACATCATTAGTTGAGATAAGCTTAAATTATGTTAAGATAAGTGGTTGTTTTTGTCTATAACTTATCAATGTTGGGTTGTTGTTTTTTTTTCAGTATATAGAGACTCAAGTTAAAATTGTTCCTCATTGTTATATTTCAGGAAAATATCATCTCATCAAAAATAAATGAATGAACATTTTGTTAAAACAAATTAGATAAACTGTCTTACATGATTTCAAGGCTTGTCGTTAGCATTTATACCTGCTGTCAGGTCAGACTAGGGCCTCTGTGGCAAGTACTTCTCACTATTAAAATTTTAATCTCATTTGAGCAGATGATTCTGATTCAGTAGCAGAAAGTCTATGGTTTGCTATGGGTACTTCAGTTTTCCCTACCATCTTTTACCAGAACCTGAATGTCTTGATATAAATGAAGGGTCTTGACTGCACAATAAAACACAGTTCTGGCAAGGCAAGTTCCCATAATTTTTCACTTGCCCTGTACACTATTAATTATCCATGCCAGTTTTATTTTGAAACATTTGAAAATATTTCTTAAAGTATTCTTTGTTTTATCAATATACAACAGCAATCATTTTGGACATGTACAGTTATGTTGATGATCAACACTCGAGTGTTATGTGTGAAACCTTAGTTAAGAAGTGTACTTTCAAGATGTTTTGAAATACAACTCCCAAATAGTTTAATTTATCACTTGTTGGGCCATACAGATCAACGAACCACCGGGTGTTGTGACTGTCAGTTGTCTTGGTCAGCTAGTACATATCAGTTGGTCAGTTGGACAACTGTTCAAGTGCATGGACATTGGTAATTTTTTTTTTTATCAAGTTTTTTTCTCCATCTGTGAAGGCTCTGCACCATGAGCTATGGCCATATGGAAATGACATCAAGTCTGATTGAGTAGAGAATAAATGACATTACAATTTATTTTACAATATTTAATCTATGTTTCGATCTTGTACAAATGGCTCACCTAGGTATCTTTCTAGGAGTTCCACTAGTGTAATTGACTTAGTTGATCTCTTATTACTAGCCTGTTGTTTAATTGCCAGCTCGTTATTACCTGTGGGAAATTCACCTCTGTCACATCTCTGTAACAGCTAGATAGTACATTATTAACAAAAGACCTAATGGAATTATATATCATTCTTACTGCACCCTGTGTTCACAGATAGGATACATTTTTTATTTAGAATGAGATTGATAATTAACTCAGCAAGAACTCTTTATTATGTGATAATACTTCTTTTTTTTTATCATGGAAAACAAGTATATTTATGCTTTTTACAATCGGTTGATAATTAACACAGCAAATTATCTATTTATTTTCTGATAAGTTTTTTCTTATTTTCCACACCAAAGGAGTTGAGTAATGGTGTTTAATGTCCCAGTCAAGAATATTTCACTTATATCGAGACATCGCCAGCTATAGGCGAAAGTGCAGAAATTTTGCCTGTGCGTTGCACTGATGGCATTATACAGTAGGGTTCTTTATCGTGTCATGCCTGTCATGACACCATGACACCGGACCTCGTTTATTTTAAGTTCCCATCCGAAAGAACCATGACTTTCATTTCGTAATGCCGAGTGCTTGGCAAAAGAACAGTCACTACCCACTTTCAAGTCTTGGGTCAGACCCGGCCGGGGCTCGAAGCCACGACCTTCCACTAACGGAGCACACCAAAGGAAGTACATGTACCGGTGTTTTGTATTCTTTTGTATAGTTAATGATTCAAATAACATACAGTAGAACTTTGATGGCTCAAAGTTCAAGAACTTTGGCCAAATCTTTGAGCCATCAGGGGGTTCAAGCGATCAAACATGGAGATATGATCGGAGGTACAGGTTTCTATGCTTAACAACGGACAAAGAACCTTTAAATTTGTAATACATGTAAATGTATTTAAAAAAATTAAAATAATGAAATGTCTGAATTAAATTTGCATTATTCATCACGAAATATTAAAGATTCGTAGAGATGAAACATCCCAATCAAAAAACCAAAATTCGTTATTCATCTTCAAACTTAAATTTCGACCTGCAATCTGTCATTTGATGTTTTATGCATGACTGAATTCAAATTTCATTATTCAACACAAAATATTAAAAATTCATAGAAATGAAACATCCCAATTAAAAAAACAAAAATTATTATTTATCATTGATACATCAAAGAACATCGATATTGTTTTCAAACTTAAATATTGACCTGCAATCTGTTGTTTGATGTTTTATGCATAACTACAGGACTAGAACATGGGACTTTATATTAATTTCATCAAGTGTTGTAGTCCGAATTTCCACTTTTCAAATGTGCCTGATGGCTGTGTTTAGGATCAGAACAATTTCAATATAAAAAACTTGGGGATTTTCTGATACCAACTTGTGTTGGAAGAGGTACCACCTCATTTATCTTCAGGCTAAAAATATTAGTTGCACTGTAGAAAGGTTACTAAGGTCAGTCGATAAATCAATGATTTGTCTTCCAAAATACCGAAATATTTCAAGTTGTCATCACTGCAGGTTTGAGATTCAGATCTGTTTCTTCGATATTGATGTTGGGCAACATTGAAGATAAATCACTCACCTGTCAATCAGGGTTGGTAATATTGCTACAGTTTCTCTAATATTTTTTCAGTCTGAAGTGAAATGAAGTGGTGCCCCTTCTGACACCAGTTGGTACATGTGTAGCAGGAGGGAGAAAAAATGCAGGGTCGGACCGGGGATCGAACCCGGGACCTCCCGCAATATAGGCGAATGCTCTACCAACTGAGCTACCTAGACCGCTATACATGTATTAAAAAATCACAGGTTATTCATATAGAAATTGTTCTGACCATACACACAGCTTTCAGGCATAATGTGTGTTAGGGTCAGAGGAAATTTTGACTAAAAGTAATGATACAAAATAAACTTGCTTTATATTAATTGCACATGTAAGATTAAACAAAGCTAAGAATAGAGAAAAACAATACAAAACACAGTTTTTACTGGTCATTTTAATTGCAGGAAATAACGATAATACACATTACATACTCCAGTGACATGTAAATTACATTGTTGCACGATCCCAGGATTACCAACCTGTCTAGACGCCCTGATATTTATGATATTGCATGGTTATTTTCTTTTCTATTTCAATTAATTTTGAACTGTACTAAATAATAATTTAACAAACTAATACTAAGGCCAAACAAAACATGAATAGTACTCAGTTTTGTATTCTTGGATATGCTCAGTAGATAAGCCTGCAATGTTTCAATTCATGGACATGGCGGATATTAAAATTGTTTCCATGGCACAATCCCGCAGAACAAAAAGAAACATGCAATGGATAGAAAATACCTGGGCCAAGTTAGGCCAGAGTAAGGAATGTAGTTAAACAGTTAGAGCAACCCCAAGTACCTCAGACAAGAAAACTAAGGGCTATTTGGGGCAACCCTAAGTACCTCAGACAAGGAAACTAAGGGCTATTTCTGCCTTATAGTTCAATTGAAAGTACTAGTATTCCTAAAACTAAAACACCAATTGTCCATAAATCACGTTCGACCTTTCTATCTCTCAAACAGATGACAAATGACTTATGAAATAGAAAGGCCCACATACAAATTCCGAAAATTTCATTGTGGGGATAATTTTGGAAATTTCAAACTAAAATGTAAATTTTGACTTGAATGTGCTTATTTTGTTTCTTTTGGTGCATTAATTTAACAAAGTAACATATAACTGAAGACTGTGTCATTTATACAGGTCATACCCATGAGCCACATTCACCTAATCCGATTAAACTGTTGTATTCTTTTGACGTGCAACAAGTTTGATATCGCATTGTTTACAAGCCGTCAGGCTTGCAAACAATGCGATATCTCTTACAAATCCCATGTTTAATTATCAGGCGTGAGTGACTGAGGTGTTTTACTGATCAAACACTTTCATGTGTGGTAATCAGATTATATAAGGCATTAAAGAACTGAGTATATTAAGCACTGTCTCATTAGGTCAAATAATAATTTCGAGTAGCACTCAACTTTT
The DNA here is from genome assembly GCA_029721355.1 of Tegillarca granosa. Classification (NCBI taxonomy): domain Eukaryota; kingdom Metazoa; phylum Mollusca; class Bivalvia; order Arcoida; family Arcidae; genus Tegillarca; species Tegillarca granosa. Next base: position 17,345,003 of record CM056610.1, on the reverse strand, counting down.
CAGATAACTGTTTCGACTAACTTTTTCGTTCCACACTATTACTTTTGATGAAATTCTTTATCAAAATATTTTTACGCCAAGTACTGTTAATCTTGTGTTACCTTCCATTATAGAAGCCCAGCTATTTTAATATTTTTCTATAATGTGATTAAAATTAAAATTGTTTCCCGTTATTTTACTTTTAAATAATTGCGATACACAGTGGAATACAAATATAGATATATTTTAAAAATATTTTTTTACAACTTAGAAAAAAATGATATTTTATTACATCTAGTCTTTTGAGGGACACTTAAACACATTGTCATAAAAATATTACAAAAATGAATTATTTCTCAGTTAACGGATATGTTATTTGATGACACTATTTTAACACAAAATCCATCTTTTTCACACATAGAAAAATAACATTGAATTGCACTATATAAGTTGTAGAACTGTATATTAGAGAAAAGATTTGTTTAAATTATTAAAGTTCTTCACTTTTTCTAAAAATTTAACAAGTTTCCTTATTTGTTTACAGATTGTTCAGGTCATTGGACTTGGCTTGTCATAAATAATATGTTTAGACATTTCATAATGGGGGTCTGATAAAGGGGATAGAATGTTTAAATACATTTATCTGTTTAAAGCCTCTATAATCATAGTGAGTTTAAGGTTGCTTGTATAAGCAATGTTTAATTTGTCTACAGGAGGACCTTATGGCATTGACTTCAAAATAAAATTTTGGCCCACAACAAAAACTGTTACCGGTAATTGGTAAGACATAGCCCATTTTTTTTTAATCTTTTAGTTTATACTTTTATTTTCATAATTCTAAGTTAAAGGGATTTTTTCATTTATTTTGAAATTTATTGATACTTTTGATATCTTTTATATTTTCTAGCCGTGAATAGTTGCAAAATCGCTGATGTGGCTTTGAACATCAACTCACTCACTCACTTGCTCACTGAATCACTCACAAATTCTGTCACTTATTTAAACTCAGTTGAATATTGTGTGAATCTCAATATACTTTTCATATTTTACCCTTGTTAATAGATATTTGATAAAAGAAATTGTCATAGCGTTTATAATAGCTTTTTTAATATTTGAACCCAAAATAACAATCTCAGAACATTTTGTATTGTGTAAATCGGCTTCGACAGAACCCTTTTTGGCGTATTATAGAATAACACTATAAGAGATAAGTGTTAAAAGCTACATCAGGGTTATTTCAACTATTAGCAGCTACAAAATGTAAGGATACAGTATTATCATAATCTAAATACAGTAAGACTTCGATTGCTTGAACATTGCTACCTCAAATACCCCGGATAGCTCGAAGTCTTCTGTCGGTTCTGACCAATATTCTATAATATCCTATGTAAAAATAAACCTCGATGACTCGAACTTTGTTAACTCGAAAACCCCTGCTCGCTCAAACAATAAATATTTTTCAAACATATAAAGTTATTGAAAATTTAACTTCTTTCGCTCGAATAAATTTTTCAGAACGACATGTGACGTGGGTCTTTGTAAACAAAACACAAGCTGAAGCCATATTACAGATTTCATCAAAAGTAATAGGAGTGGAACGAAACAATTAGTCTAGACAGTTACCTGAAATGTTGAGTGCTACTCGTGATTATTAATTAACCTATTAAGAGAGTGCTCGATTAGTTCTTTAATCTCTTGATCTGACTACAATAAGCGGAAGTGCTTGATCGCTAAAACACCTCAGTTGTCCACACTTGATGATTACACATAGGATTCTGTAATTTACATGTCACTGGAGTATGTCGAATAATACATATTATTGTTATTTTCTACAATTTAAATGACTGGTGATAACTGTGCTTTGTATTTTTTTTTTTTTTTTTTTTTTTTTTTTTTTAGAAAAAAGTAAGTTTATTTTGTATCACCACTTGTTGATATTAAAATAAAGTGCCATATTTTAGACCCATAAACATAAGACATCATACAACATATCTCAGATCCAGGGCTCCACAAATGCCGGTAAGGTCAATCGACGGTCCGCAAAGGGTACATTGACCCCCCTTCTCGGATCGGCAAAGGTTAAACTCTAACCCCCCTGTAAATAGGGAAGTTCAGTGAATCGTGACACTGTCATGAGTACTTTTAATTGTTAACAATCCAACATTAAAGGATTTTTAATCAAAATTTGTCTTACTATTATGGGAAAAAAAGCCGATTCGGATTGTTTTCAGTTTTAATTGGTACTTTTCTACCGTTTCATTATCTATGAATTTTTAATCATTCAAGATGAATACTGCAATTTTAATTTGGACATTTTATTATTTGACCTTTAAATACATTTACATGTACAAATGTATTACAAATTTAAGACTATCTGTCTGTCAATAATCATGAGAACCTGAACCTCTGATCATATCTTGATGTTTGATCCCTCAAACCCCCGATGGCTCAAAGATTTAGCCGAAGTCCCTTGGACTTTGAGTCATCCAAGTTCTACTGCAAGTTAAAATCATAAAAATGACAGTAAACTGATATAAATCAATAATGTATCGCAGGTATGTTATAAAAAATACAGGAGAATATAGAATAAAACAATTAAATTACAATTTTTTTTTTTTTCAAAAAAAGTTTGAATTTTTGTGTCCATCTACATGACTATAAAGATGTTACATAAATCATGCTGTTTGAAAAAATATCCCTAGTAGAAGCAAAGTTAGATTATTGACCTTGACAAGGGACATGTTGAAGAGGTTGGTCTCCCTTCAAAATTAAAAACAATGAGTAAAATGGCAGTGGCCAATAATATTCTACAATGCTTAGGAGTAATTATGTCTCACCTACTTTTTATTCAACAAAGTTGTAAATTCTGTAGAGGGCTGCTTTAAAATGGATTATTGTACGCTATGATCTTGGCTCTTTCAGGGATATAAGACCATTGAATAATTGATATAATTGTATATTTAAACTTTAAACTTTATTTCTTTTACAACGATTTAGAAACAAGTTGTGCAACTTATATTAATCTAGCTTGTTGGCCCGAATTGTAGCGCGTGTGAGGTCTTATTGTAGGAGGAAAACCGGAGAACCCGGAGAAAAATCCACGTGCTCAAGCATGTGACCTCATACCTTATCACATACGACACTGGGAATCAAACCCCGGTCGCATTGGTGATAGGCGGGAGCGCTAACCACTGTGCCACTTGAACACCCCATTGTATTGTATATCAGTGGGTTTAAGTCATTTTTTGGAGTTAAACAAAATGTTACGTTTTAAGATAGTTCGATCTGCTTTGGCAGCTAATTGGCTTTTGTATTCCCTATTATTATGACTTGGCCAGGCAACTAACAATATTGATAATTTTATTAAAATCTGAAATTGCATATGTGTAATTGATTTTTTACTTTATATTACCCAAAAGATAGATAAAGAGTTGGAACATAAAATAAAATTTTAATGAGAAGAGTTTAAAGAAATTGAAGAGCTGTGCTAATTATAAGAATAATCGCTTTAGCCTCAGTTGTAAAAATGGAACTTTCACTTTGGGAGATGAGCTCTAATATCATTTCTTTTTCAATAATGGCAGCCAAAGATAGCCAGCCACTAATTTTTTGATATAGTAATTAATTTTAAGTTGAACTTTTGTAAAGAATAATGCAACTTTTAGAAATTCAATGTTTATGATGTTATATTTATATAATCACTAAAATGTTTTTACTAATATTAATTAATTAATAATTCATGAGGTTCAGAATGTTACATCACTACGTTTTTGGTGTCTGTAACAAAAGTCATTACATCAAGATTAAACAAACTTTGCCGTCAGCCTATGTATCAGCCTTTGTAATTACTCATTTATTTATCAACAAATTAAAAATCATAATTCATAATTCATACGAAAACATAAATTTATAAGAATAAAATTATTTCCAAATTATTTTTTATGGTGCTAAGGTAAATTTCAAAGTGTCGAGGAGTGTAAAATATTATGTTAAATGTTTGATCCCCCCCTGCTCTCTCTCTCTCTCTTATCTCTCTCTCTCTCTCTCTCTCTCTCTCTCTCTCTCTCTCTCTCTCTCTTAGTGTCTAGTAGCATAAAATATTCTATCTGAGGCCTACCCTCCCATCCCTTCTCTCTCTCTCTCTTAGTGTCTAGTAGCATAAAATATTCTATCTGAGGCCTACCCTCCCATCCCTTCTCTCTCTCTCTCTTAGTGTCTAGTAGCATAAAATATTCTATCTGAGGCCTACCCTCCCATCCCTTCTCTCTCTCTCTCTTAGTGTCTAGTAGCATAAAATATTCTATCTGAGGCCTACCCTCCCATCCCTTCTCTCTCTCTCTCTTAGTGTCTAGTAGCATAAAATATTCTATCTGAGGCCTACCCTCCCATCCCTTCTCTCTCTCTCTCTTAGTGTCTAGTAGCATAAAATATTCTATCTGAGGCCTACCCTCCCATCCCTTCTCTCTCTCTCTCTTAGTGTCTAGTAGCATAAAATATTCTATCTGAGGCCTACCCTCCCATCCCTTCTCTCTCTCTCTCTTAGTGTCTAGTAGCATAAAATATTCTATCTGAGGCCTACCCTCCCATCCCTTCTCTCTCTCTCTCAGTGTCTAGTAGCATAAAATATTCTACATGTATGTCTGAGGCCTATCCATGTACCTATCTACCCCCCTCTCTCTCTCTCACACACACACACACACACACACACACACATACACACACACACACACAGGGTAGTAACAGGATATATAAGAGACTAGCTGACTAAATTCTTTGTACCTTACTAATGTTAAATTGGCCTTAATTAGACCAGTTAAGATTTTATAAATGTTATAAAGTTCACACAGTTTTGATGTAATCTGATAAGTCTTTACTCGCCCGAGAGGTTACGGGGAGGGTAAAATGGTAGCTGAGAGGTTAACATGGAGGGTAAAGAAGTAACAGATTTGTCTACTAGAGGTTACTATAGAGAAATAAATTACGTGTACAGTATCCCGGTGGTCCACTGTTGTATGTCTAATTATAATGTGATGTAAGTTGTTGTTAAAGTAAAGTTTGTTTTAAACCTAGTAACTACAGTGTAAAATAAGATGTGTTTACATTTTAGTTCCCCTTTAAACATGGATGTTTGAAATTCTTATTCTTAGACAAACGAGACCAATTTATGGCCGAGTAGTTGAAAACACTGGACTCCTGATCATAGTGCATCTCAACACCTAGGTTCAAATCCCCACTTGGGGAAATATTTTAGTATGAGAACGTTTGTCAGGTCATATGCTGAAGAATTGTGGTTTTCTCTGGTAGTACTCCATTTTTTCTCCACCATCCTTCAACAGATTACATATAAGTGTGAGAAACTTGACAGTCATATACATGTACTTTGATTTTCACGTTTTACTTAATAAAACATTTGGTTTTTGTGATGCTTTTGTGATTGAACATTCAGTGTTCAGTCTGGAAGAAGTCCTTACATTGTTGACCCCGAACATACCATCACTTGGCTCTCCATGGTTCATCTTTGACCAATTGTACATTTTTCAACTTTATAAAGGATATATGACTTACAGAACAGTCACAACTCCTGTCTTAGTACTGGCCAGACATTGAAGTTGATTGTGAAAGGTTAATGGCTGTCTTCAATGATCATTCCCCAAACAGATACAAAGACTTTAATTAGGATTAAAATTCAAAACTCCTATTAAATGCTCATTGACTTTTACAAAGTTATACAGGTAATAAGCAATTGTAGACATCCTAACATGGAGAGAGAGAGATAGAGAGAGAAAACTTTTTATTGAGAGAGATAGAGACTTTTGATTGAGAGAGAGAGAGAAAGACTTTTGATTGATTGTGAGAGAGAGAGAGAGAGAGAGAGTGTGTGTGTGTGTGTGTGTGTGTGTGTGTTAGAGAGAGTTAGTGGTGTTTTATGGTCCATTTGAGATTTTTTTCACTGATGATGAAGTGGTCAGTTCTGGGAAACCTGAGTCTGCCTAGAGAAATCTACCAACAACCTTCAGATTATATTGAACTTGATCTTCCAAAGTTTGTGATTCAAACCTAGGCTGTTTAAGGCTATAAACCTGCAAGTCAGCACTTTAGAACACATGCCCCCTTGACTATGATAACAAGTCCAATCTAATAGTTACCTGGATCATATTGCATCAAATTAGTTACATAGAATTTTATCTTGGATATATTTTTCTTTATATAAAAAAGATAACACTTTGATAAGATATTTGTTTAGTTACATCAGAAATATAACTTTAAAAATTCAAATGTTTACATTCACAGGTAAAATTTAAAACCCTGAGGCATGACAAGTGTGACTTTACTTTGTGAACTTAAATTTTTAAGTTTAGGGAATGGCACATGGGTTTTTAGAAATAATTTTGTAAATTTTATTTTCCCAAAAATTCTAGACTGTTAGAAATGACAAATGTTTTTCGCAAAAAATATCAATCAACTACTGATTTTATTTTTAAAGATTGAAATGAGAGATCACATAGTTGGGTCATATTTTTTGTCAAGGGTGAGGGTATTTTTCCTGTCAGACACCATATTTACTCTAAAATTACAGTCAGAATAGGTCTGCATATCCACTGGTTTTATGGCCTGTTTTGTAATTTGCATTTTGCCCATAACAAAAAATATTTTGACTAGTGACAGCCAGAGTTTAAACATCTATAAATTTCACCTTGTGAATTCCTTTTTTTTGGGGTGAATTTTTATTTTTGAATTAAATTTAGAAGTTTTTAGTATAGCAGAGATTAAAAAAATAAGACTTGTCCTATATGATGTTAACAGATAATTAGTATTTCAAAAAATATTTGTTGCCAGTTGGTAGTGTGTGGGAGAAGGGGGGGGGGGGTGGCAGGGAAGTGTGTGTGTTTGTAGATGAGGAGTTCCATTATTTTGATTGAAGCTTAATAATTTGATAGATCTTAAAGTGTCTGAAAAAATTAAAATAAGACTTTAACTGGTTAAAATCTCAAATTTAAACTGCAAAATTAGGACATTACAAGGATTTTTAAAAAATCTTATGCAGGTCCCCCTTTGAAGTTACTGGATTTTGAATTGGCCTGGATTACAAAGCCTTAATCATTTATTAGCTCATTTGTACAAGTTGCTAGGTTGATTGGATGTTGTTTTACGCCACTTTAGCAATTGTTTAGTTTATCGTGATGAGACAAATTTTATTAATCTCAAGGATTAATCTCAACACAAGTTGATGTGTGCATGAGTATGAAAATGTTTCTGATTTGCATTTTACTAGAGTGCACTTATGACAACATTTCAAGAGTGCTAGTACACTTGCCTGCAATGTCACAGATAAACATAATGCAGACCACAAAGTCCATTATACAATGTATTGGTATAGAGTGGAGTGGAGTAATGGAGTTTTACGCCCCAGTCAAGAATCTTTCACTTATTTAGAGGCAGTCAGTTCTGGAATAGTGGAGGAAACCGGAGTGCCCAGAGAAAACGACGACCTTCAGCAAGCAAACTGACAAACTTTCTCACACTAGGATCTGTCCCGAGTGGGATTTGAACCTAGGTGGTGAGAGGTACTGTGATCCGTAAGCGCACACTTTAGACCACTCGGCCACCAAGGCCCCTGTATTGGAATATAGAGCTAACCAGTTCTATAACAAGGAAAATCCTTTCTCACTTGCAGTTTTAAGGAATCAGCAGTCAGATAGCTTGGGTTTGAAGACTAACATCTTAACAGCTGGGCCCAAACTCAAACCCCCTCCCGGGCTGCTGTACAGAGTAGAAAAGAAGGTTTTGTACAACCAGGATGAATGTTTTCATTTTAATTTTAATTTTAATGTTTTAATTTTAAAAGATTAAAAATCTTAATGGTGATATCAAAAAATCATCATGACACTTGACTTATTTGGTCATGTTTACAAAGGCATTTTGTAGTACAGTTTATCTGAACAAATTATAGTGATGTATTTTTAAATTTTTTTATAGTTTTTATATAACATCTCTGTATCTCTATTTAAGTAAGAATCACAACTTGATATTTAAAAAAGAAAAAAACACTATTAAAGTACAAAGTACTTATCTGCTTGAACCTTATTCCTCAATTAGCACAGTAGTAAGTAAAGCAGCATGCTCAATGTCAGATGTTGAGATGATAACATAAATGAAGTTAACTTGAAAATGTTAACTGTCATTGTTGGTAAATGCCAAATTTTAAATATAGTAAAGGGCTTATAAACTGGAAGTAAATTCAACTCTAATCCAAATATGATAAAAAATAAAATAATACATAGATGTTTATTTTTGATTAAGGTGGGGGATACCAATTTGCTAAAAGTGCCTGCTTGTTACAAATTTCATAAGTCAAACCAATGAAGGATGTAGGGTGGGTTGGAGTGGGGTTGGGTTTTATGGTGCTTGTTGGTTGTAAAGGAAGATGGTGTTTGATGAATAATTTCATTAAATAGTGATAATATAAGTTTATTTTTAACATTTAAAATACCACATGTTAATAATTTCATAACCTTTGGGCTTTTTAAAAGTTTTTTTTAATGTCATTTAGCTTTATACTTAGATAATATTTTTTTACAGAAATTTATAAACCTTGCTTAAATTGAAGACAACAGTTTTTGTAGTAAAACATTTTACATGTATAATAGTTTTCATCTGTATATAAAGACCACCTGTGCATCAGGATCACTTGTCTAAGGTTTCCTTTGGTTTAAATTTTAACCAAAATGAACTTTTATATAAAGACCACCTCTATATAAAGTACATATTAGGTCTCTTGTGATGATAAGTACTTAGTATGGTAGTCTTAGTATGAAGGTTTTATGGTATGTAAAAAATAACTTTACTCTTGTGTAATAAATATTATATTCTGACTTTGATACAACTCACTGAGGACTTAAAAGCTTGTATCTACAAAAATAAATAAATAAATAAATAAATAAATAAATAAATAAATAATAGATAAATAAATAAATAAATAATCACTCGTGTAAGTAGGGGAAGTATAATTGTATGACATATTTTTTCTTTGGCTTGTATCTACAATAATAAATAAATAATTACATAAGTGAAAAAATAATAAATAAATAAATAATCACTTGTGTAAGTAGGGGAAGTATAATTGTATGACATATTTTTTCTTTGGCTTGTATCTACAAAAATAAATAAATCAATAAACAAATAAATAGATAAATAATTAAATAAGTGAACAAATAATAAATCAATAAATAATAAATAAATAAATAAATACTTGTGTAAGTAGGGGGAGCATATTTGTATGACATATTTTTTCTTTGGCTTTTTTCTGATATGATGATTCTTAAGATACAATTGTGAAGCTCTCAGTGGGATATTCTCATTTTTCCATTTTTCATTTCTTTTTAATTTTTAGAAACACCTTGATTTTGCCTAACATTGAATCTGCATTTTTATATTATTGATATCAGCATGTGTAACTTTAGAATGTTGATTTATGGCATTTTAAAGATGCTGTGAATTTTTTACATTAATTTTCTGTCTTTTACATAGTAAGAAAATATGTGAGGGGCCATATCAGAATTGTACAAATTTTTTCAACATATTTTAGTATTATACATGTGTATGATTTATCATCCTTCCCCCCACCATAAATTTTTGCTAAATGTGTGTAAAAAAGAGTAGCTTATTGGCAACATCTAAAGCTTATAAATTATACACATTTACATCTATAGCAAATATAAATAAATAAATAATAAATAAATAAATAAATAAATAAATAAATAAATTAATAAATAAATAAATAAATAAATAAATTAATTAAATAAATTAATAAGTGAATGAATGAATGAATGAATGAAAAATAAATAGATAAATAAATAGTTTCATGCAGGCACAATTTGTTTTTAAAAATATAAAAGTGAAAAATTAAGACTAGCTACATTTCCATGGAAACATGTATAATAGTACCATTGTTGTATCAGTGTCTGGAATAAGGCTAAAATTTGCAGCTTTGTTTCTGTTTTCTGTAAAATCCTGTAAGAGAATGATCCGAGATTTTGACGGTAACCAGAGCTCTGGGAGAAAATCATGACCTAAGGGCAAGCAATCTACAACTAGGAACCTGCTTCTGTCAAGACTTGAACATAAGTGATATGAGAATTGTGACTGTTTGTCAAACTTAGATCTTTGGTCTCTGTCACTAAGGCTAACAGGAATGATGGCATAATGCTAGTACATGTACTGTATTTTTTGTCATAGGTCAAATTGATTTGTGGTGAACTTCTCTTGAACTTTGAAGGTCTACTGCTGAAATAATTTCTAGAAAAGAAGTTATAGTTTTGTTGGCACATGGACTGAAAGATCAATTCCAAAGCTTCTAGATAGGATAAAGCATTGTAGATTTATGATTGTATGATGCTATTCTTGATTAGATTTAAATTGGATTAATGATTTTACTTTGAACATTCATTTATATAGGTCTGTATGGAGATATTTAGACCAAATTCAGTCATTTAAAGGTCAAATGATCATTGGTCCAAAATTCTCAGAATATTGATATTGAGATGGCACCAGGTATACATGCAGGTGCTGAAATTTATACCTTAGAAAGGAATTTGATTCTGATACAATTTTACATGTATGTCAGTCAAGGTCATTAAAAGGTTAACATGAATGTCAGTAAAGGTCATTAAAAGGTTAACATGAATGTCAGTCAAGGTCATTAAAGGTTAACATGAATGTCAGTCAAGGTTATTAAAGGTTAACATGAATGTCAGTAAAGGTCATTAAAAGGTTAACATGAATATCAGTCAAGGTCATTAAAAGGTTAACATGAATGTCAGTCAAGGTCATTAAAAGGTTAACATGAATATCAGTCAAGGTCATTAAAAGGTTAACATGAATGTCAGTCAAGGTCATTAAAAGGTTAACATGAATGTCAGTCAAGGTCATTAAAAGGTTAACATGTATGTCAGTCAAGGTCATTAAACAGTTAACATGTGTGTCAGTCAAGGTCATTAGGTTAAATGTATATCAGTCAAGGTCATTAAAAGATTAACATGAATATCAGTCAAGGTCATTAAACAGTTAACGTGTACGTCAGTCAAGGTCATTAGGTTAATGTGTTATGTCAGTCAAGGTCATATAAAGGTCAACAGATCACTTGAACCTTTAATTCTCAAAATACAACGATTTACATATTAAATGGGCTTTTATAACCAGTCAGTATTAATCAACTTACACCAAGATGTCATAATTTACACCTATGCATTATATATATGTGGTGGGAATTTTTTTGATTGGGATCACTTTTGTCACAAGTGGTATGAGTTTTTCAACAACAATTTAAATAATTTCTGTAAAATGGAACTTGATTGAATAAAAGTACAAATAAACTAAGAGATATTGAATATATCACAAGTTCACATTTGGTTTTTCATTTCAATAGCCCTGATAATATTGACATAGCTTAAAAGATAAAATTAATTCATTTAAAATATTTTCAAAATAAAACCATAAATGAATTAAAACACAGCTATATATTGATTGACAACAAAAACCTATGTGTTATCGTACTTTTTATATGTTTTTGCTGTAAACATGTAATATTTTAAGTACCTGATAATACTGTTTTTAGCCTTGGCCATTGAGGATCTGTTTAAAGAAGCTTTCTGCAAAACAAAATTACATACCAGCTAGTGTATTATGACTTCAAAGATTTTTTTCAAACTTTGCACAATTGCTTTGTACCATAATAAACAGAGGAAAATTAAAAATGATATAAAATATTTACATGTTGCCAATTATTGAAATTCTTTTTTACTCGGTTTTTATATTCTTTGTCAGATACTTGTTATGTATTGTTTGGCCATCTTTCTGTTCCCATATAGTTCCCAAATGATAACTTTATTTGGAACGATAAAAAAAGAAAATGATAACTTTATTTGGAACGATAAAAAAAAGAAGATTCCTTTTCAAATTTTGCACAGTTGTATTATGAATTACAGAGAAAAATGAAAAAATAATATAAAATACATTTATGTACAGATACATTGATTTATTGTTGTATAGCATGGCAATGTATCATTGGATTTAATTTTCCCATTAAATGTTTTGGTAAAGACTTTTATATTGAATTCTGTTAATTTTATATACATGTTATTTATGTATTGTACAGAATGTATTATATTGATGTTAAGTGGTTGCCTTAGAGAAGCAGATGATTTTATTTAATTCAACTTTTGCAAGAGCCATTTTTCTATAAATTATGAAACTGAAATTTCTATTCAGAACATTGTCTGTTTTCATTTTGTTTTGATTATCTAGAAAGTGGACAGGGCCTCATTTCTAGAGGAACATGCAGCTTTTTAGATCACAAGGTGCTTAACACCACTTTTGTTTGTTTCCCACTTAAATGTTGATTCCTTAATCTTTAGTTAAAAAGTTTGTAAAATTGCTTGTTTAAGATTGATTATTTATGTCAGGTACTCTGTAAAATTGCTTGTTAAAGATGGATTATTTATGTCAGGTACTCTGTAAAATTGCTTGTTTAAGATGGATTATTTATGTCAGGTACTCTGTAAAATTGCTTGTTAAAGATGGATTATTTATGTCAGGTACTCTGTAAAATTGCTTGTTTAAGATGGATTATTTATGTCAGGTACTCTGTAAAATTGCTTGTTTAAGATGGATTATTTATGTCAGGTACTCTGTAAAATTGCTTGTTAAAGATGGATTATTTATGTCAGGTACTCTGTAAAATTGCTTGTTTAAGATGGATTATTTATGTCAGGTACTCCAGTTTTCTCTACTGTTCCAATTGTGACTGCTTTATAGGAGTTAAAAATAGTCCTAAATGGCATTTAAAATGCCAATATATCCATCCATTCATCCATCCATCCATCCATCCAGCCAGCCAGCCAGCCATCCATCCATTCAGCCATCCATCCATCCATCCATTTAGCCATCCATCCATCTATCCACCCATCCATCCATTCAGCCATCCATCCATCCATCCATCCATCCATCCATCCATTCAGCCATCCATCCATCCATCCACCCATCCATCCATTCAGCCATCCATCCATCCATCCATTCAGCCATCTGCCCATCCTTCCATCTGCCCATCCATCCATCCATCCATCCATTTAGCCATCCATCCATTCATCCATTCATCCATCCATCCATCCATCCATCCATCCATCCATTCAGCCATCCATTCCTCCATCCATCCATTCAGCCATCCATCCATCCATTCAGCCATCCATCCAGCCAGCCAGCCTTTTGGTAAATTGACTTCCATTTTCTAAAAAATACAGGAAAGTCACATGCCCGTCTTAAAGTTCATTTTCAATAAGAATGTTTTCAAGGTAAAATTGATTTTCCATCAGAATCCATTAAGAGACAATTATTTACAAAACTGAATATATTTTAAGTTTAATCATGTTGTGATAAGGTGTGTACCGGAAGGTTTAATTCTAGTGATATTATATAATAAGTTAATTGATTATGACTGGTACACCTGATAATCATAGGATTTTTATGCTTTTGCATAAAAGATTATTATGTAGTGAATAAAATTGGTAAAATTTATTAATGCGTGTTTACTTAACATTGATCTAATACGTGTTTATTTAAAATAATTGGTGTATTTCATAGTATTCTAATGTTTTGTCTGATTGTGAAGTAAAATACCTTTAGTATATTTTAAGGAACATATAATAGAAATGCTTTATATCAGCCTGACAACTTTGGTACATTTAGGATTGGTATATTTAACACTCTAAAAATGAAATTTATTCGTGGTCATATGAATTATCATAAACATCATCATTATTCAAGAGATATCATAATTCCTTAACTGGAAAAAGTACCTGTAATTGTAATCAGTCTTGAATTTGTGTGTAAGCTAGTTGTCATTTAAGTGTTCAACCTTTACAGCTTATTTTTATAAAAAGATGTATTGAAAATATGCCATACTTGTTTATTGAAGCACAGTATGTTTTAAGCATTTTGTTTTTAGTTGAGCTAGATATTGCTACAGAAGAAATGTGGTCTGCTTACTCAGAATTGTTCCCTTCTCCCAACAAACCTGGTGACAACTTAATTGCACCTCATCCTGAAAATATCTTTTTGTGTGGGGCAAGAGTTTGCACAGTGGAAAAATTGAATAATATGACATCATTTCAATGATAGCCTGCTAAATTAGGAGAAAGCATTATAAAAATATCATCATTATGACACTATATATGACGCTATATTGACAATGTCAATCACTGTAACATCAAATTTACTTCAGCACTCATCTACTAGAGGTCACAACAAAAAATTATTTAAAAGAAGAGTCTGACTTGTAATCACAAAACTGGTTAAGTATCTGTGTATCAGATGACTGGAACAGCTTACGGGAAGAGACGGTAAATGCAACATCCCCAAATGCTTTTAAAAATAGTTTGAATGAAGTATGGAAATGACACCTAGCAAAATTTCACCCTAGCTGTTTGCAACCAGTACAAGAATGCACAACCAATTGCAAAAGAGTAAAATTTCTAGAAACAGAATCCAAGTATAAAGAAGCGCCAAGACAAGCCCAAAGCTTAAGCTTACAACGACGTCAACATGAATGAATGAATGATGCAATCTCAGTTTCATAAGACCACTGAAGTGATATTTTATAGTAAATAACTTGAAATTTTGGACTACCAATACTGTCTTATTTTTTGGATCCACTCATTTGTTCCTTATGCTATCCACACTAGACTTTACATTTTAAGTTGATGTTCAGACAATATGAGGTTTCAATGTTTAGAATATTTCATCTTGGAGGTAAAACTGGTGTTACTCTATGTTAATTATGATGTAGGCATTAAGCTAAATTGAAAATCAGTTATATATAAACAGCCACGTTTTGGTTCAAAAATGGGAAATATATTCACATTTTCATGCTTTTGTTAAAATTGTTGTTAGTATTGCAGAAAAACAACTGCTTTTACCTTTCTTTTCAGATAGATAAATTGGTTACCATGACAGTTTGATGAATAGAAGCAAAACTGTATTCATTTATTTGTTTTGCATAAAAAAAATTTTAATTTGATTTTTTTTTCCTTTTTTCAGTTTTTTCTCATTTTATGCCTTCCAGGTAAATTTATTTAGTTTTACTCACTGTTCTATTCAACACCATGTAAGTGTTACCATGGTTATAATTTATATGCATAACATACATAAATTAGGTAATGCAGACCAAAACTTTTGAAACTAAGAAAGTGACCAAATTGCTTATCTCTGAACAATGATGATCTTGGAGTCATTCTTTGTGAAGCAATTATACAAGCCATAAGATTTTTGTGACAATTTGAATATTTATCTTTAAATGTTTATTTGTTTTATTTTGCAGACATGATTATAAGAAGTTGCTGTATAATGCTACATTTTGTTTAGTGCCAAGAGGTAGAAGATTGGGATCTTTTAGGTAAAAGAATAATTTAAATAACATTTTAAAAAATCTCAATTTTTAGCTCACCTGAGCTGAAAGCTCAGATGAGCTTTTGCTATCCATCTTCGTCTGTTGTTCGTCATCTGTCGTGTGTCGTCAGTTGTGTATAAACTTTAACATTTTAATCTTTCCCTCCAAAACCATTTGGCCAAATTTATTGAAACTTGGCTACCATCATGCATAGGTGAAGGCCTTTCAGATTTGCACAAATAAAGGAGTTATGTCCCCTTAGGGCCCTGTAAAGGGGAAATAGTGAAAAAACTTCAAAAAATCTTCTCCTCTGAATTTACAAGAGGTATACCTTAGTAATTTTATTTATAATATCCTTAGGTCATCTAGTTTCAGATTTGCACAAATGGTAGCCATGGTTCAAGGTCATATGTTCAAAGGTCAAGGTCATTATCTCGAAAACTTTTGACTTTTTGTATAGGTATGTATATTAGAATATTGTAAGTATTGACATGGCAGTCATTATGGTATATGGTTCAAGGTCAAGGTCATAGCAGCATAAGAGAGCTTAATTGCTTATTATCTTCAAAACTTTTTGTATAGGCACGTATATTAGAATAATGAAGGTATTAACATTAAGATCATTTTGATATATGGTTCAAGGTCATATGTTCAAAAGTCAAGGCCATATTTGTATAAAAAGACTTAAATTGCTAATTTTGTTGAAAGCTATTAACTTTTTGTATATGCATGTGTATAAGAATATCGTAGATATTGATATGACAACCTAATTTTGATTTATGTTTCAAGGTCATATATGTAGGTTCAAAGGTCAAGGACATGGTTGCATAAGTATGCTGAAAAGGGTTAATGATTTGGAAATTTTTTATTGTACTACAGATAATACATGCCTATTAGGTACTTAAAAATGAAATGTGACTAGATATATCTTATTATATGTTGTGGCAGTTCTTAACTTGAGAAAACTTGGAATGTTTTTGTACTTAATATATTGTCTATTGCACTTTACAAACAATTTTGATATTTACTCAGGTGAGCATTAAGGCCCATGAGCCTCTTGTTTTTCTTTATGGTGAAAATAAAAATATGCTTTGTATGGTATAAATATTTATGTATCAAAATTTCCTTTTTTTTCACATCTGGTTAGTTTAGCAACAACAACTGTTATCATCAAATAATAAATAATGAATAATTTATTAACTTTGAAAAACATTTGGAAAAAAATATCAAATTTTGTCTTTAAGATAACAATAAAAATATGCTTTGTATTGCATAAATATTGATATATTAAAATGAAATATATCAATTTTTTTTCTTTATGGTGATAATAAAAATATGCTTTGTATTTTATAAATATTAATATATTAAAATTTCCCTTTTAATATCTGGTTAGTTTAGAGACAACAACTGTTATTATCAAATAACATGAATAATTAACACACGTGGCAAAACTTGTCAGCATTATTTTAGGTCCCCTCAAAGTTAGGTAACTCCACAAAAAGTTGGATACATGTTTCTCCACAAAAATGCAATTGGAAACTTAAATTGACCTCTGTGATACTGAAGATGTACTGTCTAAAATGGGTGTCGTTTCAGGATTTCTTGGATGAAAAACAAATGTTAAAAGTTCTTGAATAAAATGTTTTATATGCATAAAATTCAAAATTTTTTGACTAAAGATTTTTTATATAATAGGACTGCGACACAAGCATCAATTACTTCTTCTTACGATAGCAGGGATTTGATGGGTTGGTCGTCCTTAGCATCAGCTTTTGTATCTGTATCTGAGCCTAGGTTCAAATCCCATTCACTTGGGTACATCAGTTTTTTTATCAACAGTGTGTTATTTTGTTGGGGTATAAGTGACCTACACCATAACTGACCATCTAGATATCGGTGAACTGTGGCATAAAAAACACCATTATTCTTCTTCAGTCAGCAATTTTGATAGTATCTCTTATTTTGCCAACTTTTTCCTGTTTTGCTTTCAGATTAAATTGAATGATTGTTTACCTTTTTTCTATTTTGACCAGATTTTTAGAAGCCCTGCAGGCAGGGTGTATTCCAGTTTTGTTAAGTAATGGTTGGGAATTACCTTTTTCCGAGGTGATTGATTGGAGAAAGGCAGTATTATGGGCAGATGAGAGACTACTTTTCCAGGTAAGTTTTTCTATACAAACAGTGATGTATTGTCAGATTCAGGATAAGCTGTTAATCATCATTGCCAAGTCAGCTGAGTTTTCTTTAGCTTTTGCTAAACAGTTAACCGACAAAAAATGTTTTTGTTATCATAATGAGGTATGGTATGGCTTGCTTGGATTGCTTGTAAAACTGGGTTGGGGCCCATGTATTGGAAGTTTTAGTGTATAAGTTTAAATTTAGAAATGTAAAAAAAATGAAGAAATTTAGCCTAATGTGTTACTTTTTTTTTTGGATGATGTTCATGATTATATAATCTCAGGTTGCAATTATTGCCATTTCTGATGAACTTAAGTGCTGTAATTAAGCTACTGTTGCTACCTTTAAGCCATGTACATGCAACAGGAATTGTTAACATAAGAAGGAAGGGTAAGACTTATTTTGATTGCTTTGAAAAAAAAAAAGCTGGGATCTGTAAAGTTTTAAAAACCTGGTTTGGGCCTATGCTTTTGACAGTTTCACCATATAAACCCAAATTGGAAATTTAGAAATGTAGAATTTAGCTACATGTGTTTTAAAATTTTTGACGATTATATAATCTGTAGTGAAAAAATCAAAATATATTTGTACTTTAATGTAAAAAGGTAATTTGAAAAGACATTAAATGGAAATAATTTTTTCCAGATCTCTACATAAGTGAGACTTTTTAACCTTAAAGTACACTGAATCCTCAGTTTACAGTTATCACATCACAGTAATTATCATATCTATAATTATCACCTGTTTAGAAATGCACTAAACACCATGCTAAACCAAATACGATAAATTCTTAACATCTGTAGTAACTGAATGATAAAAATTGAGAAATTTCTACTATCATTATTGAAAAATGTTTTTGGACTACATGTATGGGGCCGATTATCTAGCTTTCAGAGGAATTTTGTTCAAATATTCTTATTTATATCCTAACAGTTGATATTCGTACTCAAATTCAGCTATCAAATTATACACACATGTTATGATTGATTGATGCAGTTTAGAAAATGATTAAATTAGCTGGCATGTTGAAAGACTAGAAGTTGTTAATCAGTCTGTCAGTTATTCCCAGGCTGCGATGGCCAAGTGGTTAAGGTGTTAGCGTTCACATTTAAAGTGTCTCACTGTCATGGGTTTAACCTAGGTCACCTAGAGTATTAGAAAGGTTTCTTCTTGTTGTAGGCCAATACTAAGATGGAGAGTCTGTTCAATTATATGCAGAACGGTTATTGTCGCTAGCGGAGGAGGCTTTTTCAGGTTGGCTCAGTACTAGTAAAATGGACTGAGTGAGCACATAGAATATTAGAACACACAATCATACACTACAAGAAATTACGTTTATATAAATCAGTGAGATCTGAGTGAGTTGTCAGGGATAGCTGAAAAATTACTGATATAAAGTAAAACATTATTCATCCAATCAGTCGAGTTATTTTAGGTTTAGATAGAGAAATATTGAAACTGAGTTATGTTGCAGGTAGTGTCAGTTTTGAGTTTTTTATACCATTTTGAGGAAAAACTTTCAAATATAAAACAAAAAATTACGGTAGCTCTACCATAAAAAAATGTTGACCAAACATTATTGAAAACAAAAATAACATTTTGGACTTTTAATGATATTATTAAAACAGCAGATTGTGTCATTTATTGAAGATGTTGACAAATGTGACTGCTTGGTTGCAATGTTTACAAGTCTGTCATTTGCAACAACAGATTTTGTCATTTATTGGGAATGTTTACAAAATGTCTCATTGGCAACAGAATTTTTTGATTTACAAGAAATGTTGAGGTATCTGGCTTCTTGGCAACATTATTCCTGATTAATGGTGAATCTGACTCATTAGCAACAGATTTAGTAGGAATCTTTATTGTGATGAGAGATGGGTAAAGTCACATAAACCTGTATACTGATTTGTTTCTTGCTGATCTGCTGAAATATGAGTAATAAACTGGCCATGTTTTTGTATTATATCTTTGTTTTTTAAAGTATCCAACAGCATGCCAATTTAGAGTCCACATCATTTCCTTTAAAACCTCCCAAACAAAAGAATTCCAACAAAGGGGAACAATAAATGGAACAATCAGGAATTTGTAAATAAATGGTATCGATAAATATTTTACATTCTGCACACCTTCTTTGCTAAAAAAGGAAGTTTTTAATATTTCTTTGAGGGGAGGGGGGGGGGGATTTGTTTGTCTTTTTTTTTTTGTCTGGTATTTTTGTTCTCATAGAAACAGAAAAAAAAAATTGGCTGGTGAAAAACAAACAACAGTTGTTACTTTTAATAGAGTGTGTAAATACTGTAAGTGGAAAATTAATCTGTAAATGTTTTATATATAAATAACAGATTTTAGGTGTTATGTTATATCAGATTGTGGTAAATTTGAACAGGACAGATGAAGCTGGGAAAATACACCCTGTCTGATACTTTTTGATGACCCCTAAAATCAAAGAGGTATAAAAAAAGTAGAAAGATGACTTCAAAGAAAAAAACTATGGCAATACCTTACAGTAAATAGAATAAAAACATTTATCACCGAGTTAATTTTTGACAACTGTATGTACACTTGTTATGAGAAAAACTAACACATGGCCAAGAGCAGACTAATTGTCAATTATTTATGTACATATGTAAAACTGTAGCTATGCACTGAGCTGCCCACATCAGAAATGCTTACTTTTTTCTGAAATTCCTACAGGTGCTTGCCTGGAGAATGGGAGGTCGTTGGTTCTAACCCCAGCAGGGGCTTATATACATGTAAGACTTTCAATTTTGTGATACTGATTTCTTGTGTAGATAACAAAATATTGACTGTTTGAACCAGTGTCGGAATAATGTAAATAGGGAAGTAGTATGCATGTCTATGATAGGCTGACTTTGTAAGCTAGCACTTATAAATTAATGCCCTTATTGTGCTGTAGTACAAGTCATTGAGATTGATAAACTTGCCCTTGTTGCAAAGAGCTCTAAAATTACTGAAATTAAGCAACATTAAAACCAAGTAACCCACAGATACTGAATACAAGAAAACCTGTTTATACCATACATCCTCTATTAGGCAATCAAAATTTTCATCAAATTTCCAGGTACATGTATGTATTTAGTAACAGCTTTCTTTTTAAGCTAGAACATAAAGCTTACAAACCATCAACATTTTACATCTTCATAACATATGGATTTGTTTAAGAATAGAATAAAAAATTGTATGGTTTTTGTCTGAGAATCTGAAAAATTTCAAAATATGCAAACAGTAAACAGAAACAGCTTTCAAACTGCCAGAATCTCTGTCTGATATGATACAGAGTACATACCTAATACTGGTTATATACTATATCATATAGTAATTAGGTGTTAATTTCACACCTGTCTGAAGGGTTTTTTAACAACATGTTATATTATTTATATAAATAAACAGATGCCTTAAGGTTGTAATATATCAAAATATTTAGAATATATATATAAGTATTCAATATATATTTGTGCATATAGATACACATTCTATCATCATCAGCATCCATGTAGTAATTGATAATGTAATTTTTATATATATATATATATATATATATATAGTGTGTGTGTGTGTGTGTGTGTGTATAGTCTTATTTTCAACAATAAATATACTTCATAAAGGCAGGCATAGCCATGCAGTATTTGGGTGTCTTAAAGTCACAAGTTAAGTGGAGTGAAGTAATGGTGTTTTATGCCATAATCAAGATCCTTTAACTTATAAAGATTTATTAGGTTAGTTTTTGGGATGGTGGAGAAAACGGGAGTGTGCATAGAAAACACCGACTTTCAGCAAGGGAACTGACAAATTTTCTCACAGGATATAAACAAACTTTAAGGTAGAGTCAGGTACTGTGATCCATAAGCATGTGATTTAGACTACCTGGCCACCAAGACCCCTTAGACTACTTGACCCTTAAGACCCTTCTAAAAGTCGAGAGTTGTTGATTCAAACACCAGCACTGATTATGTATTTAATATGTCCTCACTATTTACAATGACCTTGACTGACTTAACATCACAAACACTGATGTCCAATGTCTGTGAGTAAAACTAGCACTAACTCTTACTTCAGTTGTAGTTCTTAATATTCTTTATGCCCCTTTAATTCTATATCAACAATTTTCTACAAGGCTTTTAATTTCTACAGCCAACTATCAGTGCATATATTATTAGGTTTTAAATACGGGAATTAAATTGCTCATTAAAATGCTCTTATTTAACAGAACATGAATTGAATTACATCAAAGAATGTTTCTTCTTAATAATTATCTACAATTAGAGATGGACAATATTACTGAGACTGTTTATACTTTTATGGAGAGTGTAGTTGGTGCATGTAACACATGTATATAAAAGAATTCTGTGATAAACGAAGGCAGACAGGTTAAAATATTTTTGTCCCAGTCTAGATTATTTTTATCTTCCTATATATATATATATATATATATATATATATATATATATATAATAAATAGTCATCTAAAGATGAGATGAAAGCGCTAATGGTTTACAAAACGGTTGTGCATCTTTATTAAATTCCACTGGACACTGAGAAACTAACTTTTTCTTATATAATAGGATAGAGAGAGAGAGAGAGAGAGAGAGAGAGAGAGAGAGAGAGAGAACTCTATTTGTATCAGATTGTGCTTTTAACATTGAAAACCAGTGAAGAAAGCAATATTTCAAATTTTAAAGTTGTATGTATGTATGTCCGGCCACTGAACAACTGAGGCAATTGCTTTAGTTATCTGTGGATCCTTTAAGCTACAGTCAAGTCAGTTCGTTTATTCCTGGATTAGATTGAAGCTCCTGCTATGTTCATTGCTCCTACATGTAGA